>OX104070.1:14054418-14082469 GCA_944474145.2 Dicrocoelium dendriticum
GCAGAAAGGCGAAACCAAAAGTCTTTCGTCGAAAGGCATTTGCGGGTTAAGAGAATGTCATCGAGTAATAAAAATCGGTATGGCTTGTGCGCACTGTTTGTATTGGTACCATACGAATGTGCAAATGTGTCCCAACAACCGTTACGGGGGCGAAATAGCTCACAAGATGCATTTTGGTTCTTTACTGCGTGTTCCACCATCCCCTCGTTAAGTGCTTGCTTATCCTAGCTGAGAAATGCAACGGGTTAATCGCAGAAGCAAAGCAGAGGATAAACAATAAGATTACTTCATTGTAAGCGAGTATGAACCGCAGAAGCATAGCAACTGCTAAGCAACGGAATGCTGAGCAGTCCACTTCCCCTGCACCGCAATCAGCCACGTCTCCATCTCCGTTGTCTTCTCCAACTTTGGTAGAACGCCGGGCGAAAACAGACTGTACCCACGTGAATCAAACAGTACACACGGTAACGAAAATCGGGCACCATTCACAACGCCTAGTTAAGCAAATTCCACTGGACCTGACATCTAGTATTAACAAGGACAAAGCAGCCAAACACCAACCCTTGGTACCTGTGGCTCAAATATCTCTTGTCGAGACTAAGCCTCCCAGAACATCGGTCACATATGCAGAGATTGCTGCAAGGGCCCACCGAAAGGTCGCCGTTGCGTCCTCTTCCATTTTAAACACCGTCAACGCGAATAGAGAGAAAAACAGCAAACAATCACTTGTCAACAAGTCAAGACCAATGAGTACCATACCTTGTAGGTCGACGAAGAAGATCCAACAGCAGTGCCCGGACTGTTGTATGCTCGAATGTTCCTGAATCTATCGACATCACATTGCGGGATAAGTTATCAGACGACCAAGATTAATGGAACTCATTGTGCATGCAGATGAGTACCAAAGCCAAGCCCATAACCTTGTTAAGAATTGCTCGTCATCCGAACTCGCTACACTATGGTAAACCCAGACTTATTCCAGTAACTCTAGAATCCTCCACCGACGTAGAAAAAGTTTTGCTCTTCGCAAGCGCTAAAACACGAATCCTGTGGGATACGTATCTATTCTGATGTCCCTTGGAGAGCGTGACAACCAAAACGAAACACCGAAAAGGGGCACAGCAAGCAAGACCGCCTGAACCTAGTCCTCATACATGATCAGGCCTCAATTGGCGTGCCTCGCATAGTCAAGGATAAAATATTTATTTATTTATTTATTTATTGCTACCGACCAGCATCCAAAGCGCAGCAAATCAATGACCCCAATTGGAATCGTGTTTTGATAGCTGTTATTAGTGTTCATATTGTTTATTTATCGAATAATTTAAGGCTCACAAATTCTAAGGCCGTTATACATTAAATCAGTCAAATTGAATTTGTGTGCTATGTAGCCTTCCGTAAGCATTGCAACACTTATCAGCAATACCCTTTTCAGAGTAAATATGGGTCCTCCTGATGAACATGAAGCGATAAGCCGTTTTATAACAGCTGCTCCGTTTGAGCATGAAAATAAAGTTTCGACCATGTGGCTCGCTTGGGTGAGCTAACGAAACTCCTGAACTCGGGTACTTTCGAGGACCCCAGCCTTTGGAATTCTACAATTGACAATAGGATGACGGCTAACTTCTTATACACACAATTTGCCTTGCGCCAGCGGTTTCGTCACAGGCATCCACTGCGTGAATTCGACTAGGTGCCAGTACTTCGAATTTCTCTGAGGTTGTTACGATTCTACGTAAGGGTTCGACGTTGTTCCCCAAGGGTAATTACACTCCAGCACTCCAAAATGAACCAGTATATAATAATTGATCTTCCACCTACAATAGCCTTTTGTGCAGCAAATAATGCTGCCTAAGCTGAGCCTTCGCTCCACAGTCCCGGCAAGGTGCAGGACCGTGCATTTTCCAGATGAAGCATACAGAAGCTTCCAGTCTGGAAATAATGTATCAGTGACAATATTAGCAACAACTTTTGCAGTCGCCGCCTTAACGTTTGCCATAAAAAGCTTGCAAAGCCTTCTGTGCTTTTATCTTGAGCAAAATGAGCATCGTTCCACTAGCAACTTGGGAAGCTACCCGAATTTCCACCTTTTAATTTCATGCTGCGAATAGCAACATAACGGTTGGTTTCAAAAGATACTATTCCCATCCTTTTCAATAAAGCTTTCTTCGTCCCGACAAGTACGTTGACGTGCGAGTTGAGTAATCGCTCACTGGAGACCATTGATGGTCACTGGTCACATGTTCGCCAGACATTAGTAGCAGCAGGCAAATCTTCATGTGACATGTTTAATAGCCAACATGGACATTGGGTCTCTTCCCGGTCTCTGGAACTTATCGACGTCCGCCGGCATATCCCGGCTGGAAGTGAACACAATGAAACTCGCAAATAGCTCCGGGCAAAACTCAGTGCTAGCCTAAAGAGAGACCGCGAATCTTGGTGGTCTCATCGTGCGTCAGAGATGGAAGTGGCTGCTGCCCTTGGCAACTATCGTAAGTTATTCCGTCTGGTACGGGAAACGGGCAGCAGGTGACCTGGTGTTAGTGAAACAATTTGTGAGGAGAGTGAACAGCCTATCCACAATTTGTCAAAACCTTTGGTGCGTTGGGCTGAGCATTTTGAAAGTCAATTTAATCGACTAGTATGGTTAGATACGCCAGTCACTAATCGCGCTGCTCCGTGGGCTGTCCGCCCTTTAACTCAGAAGTCCAACGTGAGATCGGACTGTTGAAGTTAAACAAAGCCGCGAGACCAGATGTTCTTCCTCCAGAAATCTTCACTTTCGGAACTCTGCTCTTGTTGATGCGTTACATGAATTGCTAGTGAAACTGTGGGAGCAGGAGACTGTCCCAACCGAGTGGAGCAGCTCCGTGTTTGTGCCCATCTTCGAAGGCGGCTCGCGCTCGGAATGCGGCAACCATAGAGGAATAAGTCTGATCTCCATCGCCTCCAAGGTACTCGGTTCCATAATTTTTCACAGACTGACTGGCACTCGTGAAAGCCAGGTTCTTGAGGAGCAAGCCGGGTTTCGTCGTGGTCGTGGCTGCATCGACAACACCGTCACCCTACGTCCGTTGTTGGAGCACCCTCACGCAGATTGGCGGCCCGCCGTAGTCGTGTTCCTGGACGTCAAAGGGGCCTTCGATTCGGTTGAACCATGTGCCCTTCGGAAGTGTCTACTAAGGAAAGGTGTGCCCAAGAAATAGGTTGATATTATCCAAGCATTATATGCGCTTAGCACGGGCAGAGGGAGGGCTTACGGCAAGCTGTCGCCCCCTCCAATATCTCCAGCGGTGTGAGACAAGGATACCCGCTGTCACCTTTCCTCTTCAACTTGGCTATTGACGAAGTCATGGAGATTGCATTTACAGGACATGACTTGGAAGGTGTGGAGCTACTCCCAGGCGAATGACTTCTTGATTTAGAGTATGCAGTCGACTTTGCCCTTATCTGTGACAGCTCCCAGATGTGCCAAGCCGCTCTGGACAGATCAGCACTGGCTGTCAGCCGCTTCGGGCTTTGCTTTGCACCATCGAATCGCAAAGCGTTCCTCCAAGATTGAAAGGGATCGCCTCCTACGCTAACCCTTGGTGGGGATCAGCTAGAAGTCGTTCAGAAATTCAATTACCTGGGAAGTTGTATCAGCGCCCTTGTGATCGAAGACGAGATCAGGAACCGTATAGCGAAAGCTCGAAGTGCTTTTGCTAACCTTGGCTACCTATGGCGCTGGCGCGCCATTACTGTCGCCCTGAAGGGTAGAGTGTACAATGCAGCGGTACGTTCGACCATACTGTACGGTTGCGAAACCTGGCCCCCTAAGGTCGGCGGACATGAAGAGGCTAGTTACGTTTGACTATCTGTGCCATTGCAGTTTGGTTCACATCTGGTGGAAACACCGCGTGAGTAACGAGCGTGTTCGACGCCTTGTTTACGGCACAGGAAAAGGAAATGAACCGCTCAGCACCGTTATTTTCCGCAGCAGGCTCCAATGGATCGGCCACGTGTTACGCATGCCAGCCCATCGACTCCCTCGACGTGCTTTGTTTGCTCACCGGGAATGTGGGTGGAAGAAGAGGAGAGGTGGCCAAGCGATGACTTGGTCCAGAGGAATGAAGGCCCACACTTCGGAGCTAGCCTCGGTTAGAGCTTCACTGCTCCATGGTTGGGGTCCAAAAGACGGCGAACACTTTTGGCTGGATACACTTGCTGACATGGCAAGGAGCCGACCTCAGTGGCGTTCGTGCCGTGTGTTTCTTTGTCCCTCCCCTTCCCTTTTATCCTCCCCTCCACCTACGATCTCATTTCTTAGCGTAAAACATATTTTTTCTTTTCTATTTTGCCTAGTAGCTGGCTGGTAGCTTACGGGAACGACGCCTATCCGTTACTGGCAGCTCAGCTGGTATGCAACTGTGGTATTTATTTTTCCTTTATGTATTGTATTTATGTATGTATTTCCTTTATATGTGGCGGTACAATAGCGGTGTTTCCCCACCTCTAGCTAACATATATAATGAGGATGATGATGATCTTCGTCCCGACCCTGGCATGTAGCCTGCATAATCAGTCGTGTCGGTAGGGATGCCTAATGCTACAACTTAAAAGTGAAGCTAAGAAGGTGTAATCAATGTATGTAGGGCAGTCAGAGCCACACATGGACCTGCATTGCAGTGTTGGGTTTGTATGCTGATGGAGGCGGATGTACTGGACTCTACTAAGTTTGTGACATCGAAGGACATCTCGGTAATTACGCTGGGGTCTAATTGTGGGAGAGCATTGGGAAGCGAGTACAGAGCATCGGTACAGGGAGGCGCAGAAACAGCATATTGCTTGTTAATGTGCCTACAAGAATTAGGTGCCATGAAGGGAAGCGAATATGACAAGCTGTTTGTAGCTCCGGGGTCTGCAAGGGCAACCTGGTGGCTGCAGGTAGCCGCTTAGTGTCCGATGTCCTGGACGTGGGTTGGTCGTAGATGTGGAGCAGTGTATTGAGCAGGAAGGGGTCAGAAACGTTTGAAAGACATGCTAAGCATGGGTTCGCAGGTTACCAATTTGGAATCCGTAAGAGACATCGTCAAGGCGGAGTCAAGCGGCGTTGTGTTGGCAGGGATTAGGTTAAAAAAAAGGCGGAACATGTATTTGTAGAAGCTGCTGCATATGCTGACATTGAGGGGTAGGCGAATACCCACGTCGTCAAAGAGAATAGAAGCTGGATTTAGTGGGCCCCAGCATAATTGCGGGACCATTGGTGAGTTTTCAATGAGATGAGCGTGCTTTGTTAGTGCTGTCGATGAAAACGATGGTACAGTGCTCATTAATTCACTGGGTGCACTGGACGCCATCGGTTTCGCGGAGGCCTTGTGATCAGGCGACTGTAGAACATCTAGTGTAAGTGTGCTGCCTCGGAGACAGCTGTGCCTGAGATGATATTGCTTTGTGTACCAGATCAAGGAGGGCTGGTGATGGTGTGCGCTGGATTAGGTGTTGCCTCTTGTTTGGCGAGATTTCAGTGCTACCTCTATACGTAGGCGTCAATATCTTAACGCTGTTCCCTTTGTTCTTGAAGTCTTATAGCTTAAAATATGTGCGTTTGCTAACAGCAGAAACGAGGTCTCGTTGTTTGTAACCTAAGAAGTATAGGTAGTCGCCAGAGAAGCTAACTGCAGCGCCCGGTGCGCGCAATGCGGTTGCAGTAAGCGTCTTTGTGCCGATTAGGAGTTGAGCACTCAAGCGTCTGGCCTAGTTTCTGACGACGGCGCTTGGTAGATGCATCAGCAGTTGAGCAAGCAAATTGCAAACCAAAGTGACTTGTGTGTCATACGGCATGAGATTGCGCCATTAGGGGATGACGTATAGGCGATCTATTAGCGGACGCTAGGTCAGCAATCCCGCAGCAGGCAGACGCAGATTTTCTGTGCTTGCGCTGCATGTGTCGGGACAGTAGAAGCAGTGCGGCGTTGCTGTTGGCTAACAGCCAAGTACGAATGTGAGTGGGTTTGGGTGGTGGTACATGCAGCATTTCATCGCACAAGGTTAAGATGCGCTTAATCTCTTGTGCTCATTTTCACTCTTTTCAGTGGTTGTCATGTGAACTTCTGAGCCCGTGCTGGAAGTCGTGGACTTGCATTAACCTCTGAGCTTAGGGCCAGCTACTTTCTTATACAGACTTTCGTAAGCTGGTTTGATGCCGTTTGTTAAGGAAGGAACGTTAGGCGGGAGCTGTAAAGGGGACAAGTCAAGGTCTACTCTAGGTAGGGTTGAGGAAGGAATAAATTGCAATCAGCCACAAACACTGTAGAGCATTTTCTCGTGTTTGGTCTGCTAGGACTGTTTGCAATTTTGATAACGCAGATGCCCTTTGTAAAGGGGTTTCCTCTGCCGTTATTAGAACTGGTCCAAGTTTGAAGCGTCCACTATTTTCGCGTTTTATCAGGAGAACAATTTTAACAAGGCACTTGCAACCAATGGTAAAGCTAATTGAGCAGCTGTGCTTGCTTCTCCACCTCTTTAGACGCTTACACGTTTTAGTTTAAGGTGACAGATTGCAGCTACTAAGTAACCGGCGTTTAGGTTTAGCCAAATGAAGTCTATTATGAACTTTGAATATTAACACATAATTCGACCGCGTAGCGCGTCCGTTAACTTCCGACTTAATAGAGGCAAAGAAATTTCTAGCAGCTTTAAGCGCTGTGGGACTACGGCGTCCTTGTGGGCACAAACGACAGGCGAATGAGCGCTTAACTCCAGGGTATCGTTAAATAAATAAATAAATAAATAAATACTTTATTCTCGACTATGCGAGGCACGCCCATGGAGGCATGATCAGATATGTACAACTGTACAAATATTTTATGGCAACTGTGACAGCAATAGTAGAAAATTGGTGGTATGTTCGTGGTAAAATAAATAAATAGATAGTTTATTCTCAGCTTCATAGAGACGCACCAACTTAAGCATGATCAAGGTTTAAAACTGTTGTGTATCACGACGATACTCCGGGTTCAATCGTGTATAG
Source organism: Dicrocoelium dendriticum (assembly GCA_944474145.2). Lineage (NCBI taxonomy): Eukaryota > Metazoa > Platyhelminthes > Trematoda > Plagiorchiida > Dicrocoeliidae > Dicrocoelium > Dicrocoelium dendriticum. The sequence continues at coordinate 14,061,431 of OX104070.1, forward strand.
TTGAAACGGTGTCAAGAGGAGTTGATATGTGAATCTAGTCGACTTGCCAGTATGTAGTTGTGGGCTGTGACTTTATTCAGTGGCGAGTCACATCCGCCACGTCGCAGTGTTGTTAAACAGACATATGTGGCTTTTTATAGGGAGAACGCTTGCCAGGCGAAAACCCACCACGTCCTGCAACACTGCCGTAAAGCATTTTGAACATTAATGTTGAACTGGCAAAGCCGCTTGACGACTGGTTTCACATTCGGTTTTTCGCGGGGTAATGGCTTCTAATTTCCTCTGTTAGTTGGACGGGTATTTTGCTCTTGGTCGCCATGATTTTTTGGGGTCGCTGGAGGAGAGGGACATCGCGATTTTTCTTCTTGTTGTATGTCCAGGTGAGCAAAAGTTTCAATTTTTCCGCTGTTCAGATTTTTCAGATGTACAATGTATGGGAGTATGAGGATGTGTCCAGTTCTCCATACTGGACAAGGGTTATGATGATTGTAGGTTGGTCCTTGCGGAGTTTTACTATCCTCCATGTCAGTCCTTGTGGGTTGTTCCGTCCGTCTTGGGCAAAATTGTTCCTCAGTCCAATGGGAGATAAGTGAGATAAGTGCTTGTTTGTAGCGTATTAAGCCGGTCATCCAAGCGCTTTACTTTTGCGTATATGTCTATCAATCATTCAGACACTACCACAGTACAATTTTTCTACAATGCAGTGGATGAATCGTTTATCTGAGTATGAGACTGCCAACAACTTTTTATTATGCAACCGCTGAAGTTGTTGTTTCACCACCCTCTCAGGGAACAGAACAGTCGTTGACTGAAATAGTATGACCCGGCGTAGGTGTCCTATGTTAGGCCCGGATCTTTGCACGGGCGGTATTAACTTGTGCTCCGTTTCTTTTTAATAAATAAATAACTAGGTGAGAATGTCCTCGGCGAAACGATACACGTTAGTACAGGTGTGCTCAGGTGGCTGACCGAGCCATAACAACACAAAGAGCGTGTGTATATCACGCGACAGAAATGGGTGTTGGCAAAATACATGATTTGAAAATTGCACAGAATTTTGCGCTAGCAAGATGCAGGGATGAAGGGCATGATCATTGGTGTCAAAGAGAAAAGTGGAGCTGAAGCGCTTTAAGATCACTACGCGTTTCTGTTCCGGAAATGATCGGTGCGGGATAGAATGGTTCCGGAGATTGCAAGCCGTTTTTCCGTAGGCGTAGAAGTTAGGTATTATGTTTGATAAATAGGTGATTGCAGCTATGGGACATGGAGATCGTTCGTCGTGTGAAGCAGTTGGCAGTGACTTTATTTCGGTGGAAAGTCACACCCGCCAATTCGTAGGGTTCTCAAACAGACATTTATTGCCCTTTATAGGAAAGCGCCTGTCAGGCGAAAGCCCAACACGTCTTGGAACATTAGCATTGAACATAATGTATATAAAGTATATGTGCTTGCAACTCTTTTGTGGGATCAATACGCCCAACAGCTAGTCGCCGTCATGGTACACCCAGTTCTCCGTTGGCTCAGTGGATGGCTTAGTCAGGTTCATCAGGAACGGTTTGGGACAGCGGTACGGTGCCGTGATAAGCTCTGTAAATGGCGGTGCTGTGTTATTCAGGTGGATTTGGGACTCAAATCATAGGCAGTATCATTGTCCAAACAAACAACCCATGGGCCAGGTGGGTGTCACTGTTAGGTACACGGGAGGCAGCTAAGTGGTACGTTTGCATGGAGAGGATGTTTCAAACGGTCGCGGAGGTTGCTGTGGTCTTTGGAATCAGGTAAGGCCGAGCGCAGTAGTATAGACTACAGACAATATACGTCCAGACAGTACAAAATTTTCATAACACACGGACGAGGTGGATGAAGTATCTATGGTATAATGGTGCCAATTAGAGGATGATTGTGATACCAGGAGGAAGTAATCCACTGGCGAGGTGGATGCAGAATAACACGATGGAATCACAAGTAAGTTGATCACTTGCAAAGAGAAAAGGTTTTTCCAGATGTTCCGGAAGTAATAAAGTTTTGATCAAACACATCAGACCCATGGAGGACGAGAACCAAAATACTTTCAGAAGATATTATCCGGTAACGGAATGAAAGGAGCAAAACACCATGGCATAGTAATAGGTTGATCACTTTCAGGGGGATGAAGCTGTTTAGGGGATGTTCCAGAGGTACTATTGATTTGAACCCAATTGTTCAATCAAGTAGAAGGTACGGATCAGAAAGCTATCATAGTAGATAAGCTTGCAGCTACCTAGATTGTTGACAGAGCACAGTGGCGAGGTGGGTAACCTATCCACCGGACACAGACTTCAAGTATATGAAGTATCTGGTACCATAAACAATCCGCTGGCGAGGTGGATGAAACCTAAAGCCATGACATTGCAAGTAACTTGAACGCCCGCAGGTAGATGAAGGTTTCTTGAGCTGAGGTTCCGAAGGTGAAAAGGATGTAAATGCAGTCGTTCAAACCGCTAGAATATGCATATGAAGGAGAGAGAGTGCCCGAGTTAGTGGCATTAGCTCTCCATATATGCCTATGAGTCATATTTATTGATACGGCCATTGAGGTAAGTTAATTCAGCAAATTCGTCGCAGGTTTCGCGGGGTACAAGGAAGAAAATGTCACCGGGAAGGAAGGACTTCGAAAGTAAAGGGTTGGGAGAACTGACGACCTCTAGCCTTACCAAACATAGTCATTTTTATATGTGTATCTATTGACTATAGCGCAATCTGTTTGTAGGTGTCTTCTAATATTGAAGATAGAAAATCCGAGTACAGAAACTAGGTCTCATGAGAATTGGAGCAGTGAAGCAAAGGAAAGTAGGTACAATACACAGTTGTGATAAAATAGACATCTCGTTGGAGCGGTGAGTAATTAGATCAAACGCTGCAGCACTAAATTTGTATTTAACTGAGGGACTCGTCGTTAATATAATAATGCACGTGTAGTCTAACCATTCTACTGAATAGTAGCAAGATGTTAAGACAGCCGGCAGAAATAGGAAAACGCACCCGGATTTTGCCAATCAGTGAAAGTCCAGCTGATAACTGCTGGGTCGTAGTAAGACAGGTGAGGAGGGAAAGGACTGCTAGCTGCATGCAGCTGAAGGTTATGGCTTTGAAGGTATCCGTTTAGCAGCCTTAGAGGGTTAGATTTCCTGAAGTATATATTTTAGTTAAAAACTGTGCGGCGGTTCCAAAGTTGGTAGTCAGGGAGAAGGAAAATCATTTCTGTGATGTAGCTGTTGGATGCTGACTGTGGTTGCTCATGGAACTGTGTTCAATCCTGAGGCTCTCTAGCAAAATGGTAGCTCCGTTTCATTGATACCTTCACTTGGATCCGTGTATGTTGACATCAAAAGCAGCCTCACGGTTTTGAAGTCTAAAGCCTGTATTAGGGCTTGTGGAACAACCCTAGCTGTGATACTATAAGGGCTATGGATAGAACTAACATTTAAAACGACACGCGTTAAGCTATTTGGGAAGCGATAATGGAGCTAATGGTGTAGCTAACTTGAAATGAAGTTATTGTGCACGCTATACACATAATATTGTCTTACGGCGGCCGTGTAGGTATATCAAGGCGGGAGAAAGCGTTGAGGTCCAGTTGAGTTGCAGAGCCAACCGCAATCACGTAGTCGCTCCTTTAGCAAGGCCACTGACGCTACGGCCTTGCTAGTGCAGCTGAAAGAAGTGTTTGAGCAAAAGATAGTTAGGCAGAGGCAGGGACCAATAATAAATTTTCGGGAGTTATAAGCAGTAACTAGGATATGAGCAGAGGTTGCGTGACCAAGTGCCTTTAGAGTTGTGTCTCGTTTTACAGAGAATATACCATTTATTTATTTATTTAAGTGGGAGGCTCACTGGCAATAATGGAACAAAAGAAAATAGAACTGACGACGACACGATGCAGTAGGTATCCACTCGTTCCTGAAAGCCGCAAACTCTTTAACTCTACCGAGGGGCAGTCTATCCAAAACACTTGGTCGGGGAAAAAAGTGTAAAACTAGGGTTGCTGCTTAGGACAGCCTGGTGCTCCGGACTACAAATATGGACCGATTTGTATCGCCATACGGCATGCTTTACAAGGAATTTGGGTAAGATGCGACAGAGTTCCAAGAGGAATTTTGTACAGTTTATCTGGTCTCAATTCTCTAAATTAAGGACAAGTGTTACTAAGTCAAATGATTCTAGTAGTTACGACAGTTAAAGTAATAGATTTTAAATGAAACTGTAGCTTTGAGCCTACATTTGTGTTGGTACTTGAAGCGGACAAGCCTTGGAGCTATCAGCTTTGCCATTAGGCAATTAGTTAATTACAGAAACTGTGGGCGTATTTGGCGCCTATTAAGGCGTTTGGACCGATATTTAGGTGACGCTTTCTGGGCGAGAGGCGTTTTCTTTAGGTTAGGTAGGTAGAGCTTTATGTAGTGGTTTCAAGGTTTGGTCTGGTGACGCGTCGCATCTTGCTCAGGCATTGCCCATTTTGTCAAGCCAATATTACGGGTACGCGGAGGGGATGCCTGGTAAGTGAGGTAGCGCTTTTCACACAAGCTAGCACACTGGAGGTTATTCTGGCTAAAGCCCAGTCCACTGGAATATCGACTAGTCATTTTCAATATTTTGCCGACAAGTGCAACAAAGATAATTTCAGCCTTCCTATACTGTCTCCAATCCACCTACTGTGCTTTCTTATTTACTCTACGCACATGTGAAACCAATTTATTGGCACTTCACTAATAACTTTGCTCCTCATGAATGCTTCCATGGTTTAGGCAAATTGGAAAGCAAATTACGTGCTTTGTAACGTGTCTGTTGCGCCACACAATTGCTTGTAAATTTCCATCAAACCTGAGTTGGGATTTCTCGATGAATTCGTGAATAACATATTTAATTTTATTTATCATTTCTTCATCATGACTGGCCGGGAAGTTTCCGATCTCAGAGAAATAGGGAGGAACCAGGTTATAGAAGACCGCAAAGAAAAGGCGCTGTACCAAGCATACTGAAATTTCTACGTTATGACATTTAGACTGGAGACAACTGATGTAGAATATGTAGCATTTTGCATGATGAACATGTCATTTTATCATAATACAAAAATCCATGAATGCATGGGTAGGGTATCGTCATTTACAGGGGAAGTAGAAGCGCGGTTTCTGAAAGAAGAGTTGTTCAACGACTGACAGCGACTGAACTATGCATGATCAGGATGACGTCCGCCTAATTCGATCCGCTTGGCAGTATAAGTACCAATCACGTTCGAAGCGTAAGAGTCAATGGCAGTTGCTTGATGGTAAATCGGCGGAATAATGAGACAATAGCGCGGATTGAACTTGTTCGGTAGACCTAGATAGGTAAAGGTGGCATACAGCGGTTCGTATGCGACGTACGCAGGGTTATCTATAAAGGAGGAATAATGTAGTAGGGGCTTTTCCTTATATATTGGGCCCTGTAGTCATAAGCGATAACTGACAATGCCAGACGATAAGACGGTTATGCAACGGAGGTATGTGACGCATAAAAGACAGAAAATGCTATAAGCAAACCTGGAAGTGAACCAGTCCCATCAGTTTCGGAGGAAAAGTAACGGTACGGGATGTCGACCTTTATTTGTCGCTAACTAGTCGGGGATACAAAAGCGCAAGTGACTAGCTGTTGTTATAGAAAGAAAAAGTGAGGTGGCCCTACAGTAGAAGTCATGAACAGAGTGAGCTACCTTCACTGCAAAGAAAGGGAATGGACCAGGGGTTGCCTAGTATGTGGTGGCAGTAGCACCTCAGCGGATTAAGGGCTTTAGTTAATTGCAGGGCTATACTGTGAAAAGATAGGTCAAATGAACATCAGGGACGAGGGATGGTATTAGCCGGATTAATTGTAAAACTGATGCCGCTTGCTATCGGGAGTTGACGGCATGGTCTACTAAGAGGCCAAAGCCAAGCGACGAAGCAAAAAGTGAAGGAGGTAAATAGCACAGCCGTAGCGAAAGTAGTTGCAGAATTACCTCTGGAATCGACCAGGTTTTGCAGGGTAAGATGGATAGATGCACCAAGTACTGCCAATATAGACTGATCCAGTGAAAAAAAGAAAGAGCTAGATCCCTGCAATGTGGAACCTAGTAGACGCCGCAGCGGGTAGGGACTATCGAACCTCTTGGAAGTAGTAGCTAAAGAACAGTTTCTCCCTGACCGATTAAGTTATGTTTGCTCGCAGCGATGAGGAAGTGCTATTAATGCAATAGCGGCACATTACATCGCACCTAAAAATACTGGTAAGGTTGAGCTTCTTTGCGCCCTTTCAGGCTACATAACGCCAAACCATTTACAGAGTTTTCTATTTTCCGCTATATTTGCTAGCGAGATAATTGCACCGTGTATAGCATGGGAAAATAATATCGCTACATGCAGTCACCAAATAACTTTCACAAGACGGCTAATTTTCCAGCTATTTTACTTTATCCTATTACGTCTCCAAGCTTTATCACGCCTAGCGCTTTATATTTCTATGGATTTTGATGACTAAGCTAGAACCTTAATATTATATTTCTTCTGTTGTGGTGCTCATGGTCACCTATTTATAGGAAAAATTGAAAGCCTAATTAATTTTACAAATTTTATTAGCCAGTTACTCGAATCTTTTAAGTGTATCTTACGTAACAAATTTAACCCGTAGTTTACCATCATAAAAGAAGGCTGTTAACCTGATATTACTTCTTCTGCTCGAATCGTTATCATTTCTATACTCACATGAGCGTGCCGTTAAGCAAGACAAATGAATGTGCAGTAATACTCTGCTAAAAGTGAAATCAAGTTGCTTGGTCGAGAGCTTTGGCCTGCACTATAGCGAAATATATATACAACCACCCCTGTGTTTTGGAATCAAAGGAATAACACACAAAGGCAAGGAAATCCACTGATGAAGCATGCACGAATCTCAACCGAAGGTCCGACGATGCAATACACTAAAAACTTACAAAAGATGTTAGTCCACGCTTTAGCATTTAGGAGGTACTATTCCTACTATTTGGTTTATGCACGCAATTGCATGAAAACGTTGTACAAAGTGATCTGGTCCCTTGCGGGCACAGCTCCTAGCGGACGACTCGAAAATTTGCTTTCATGTTATTTTTTATTGCATGCCGCTAGGTCGTCGACTGGGTGTTCAATTTTTCAGTGCAGCAAATCCACCCACTTCTTCTTCCGAATTCTCCGCTCGCCTGCTGGTGAACACCCCGGAATCCGAAAGGGAAGTGCAAAGGGCATCAAAGGCGAACCGCCAACAGCAACCTGCGTTACGAACAACGGTTTCTTCTGTCGCCTTGTTGGGGGACGCGACTACAGGCAATAATGGAGACTCGGTAGCAGCCAGCGGAATCGTTTATTACCAGAGGCCGCGCATATTTATGGAAAAGGTACACTATTACCTTACGAGTTATTTGCTGCGTTTCCTTTCCCTTTGTTTTATTGCCTTGTGGTCGCTCCAACATCTACTCTATCCCTGGACTGCGTCTTGGTGTCGCCTATGTTCTATGGTTGATACCAGTTTGGTTGTATTTCGTCAGTCTACTGGTTCGCGGACGGTGTGTCGTTGACAGCGACCGTGCGTTCTAAGTGCTTACCCAGAAGGTAGCTGAACATTCCGTGCTTCCGTCTTTTCGACACACATAATCCGTAGTTGGCATGTCTGCCGCTCCGAGGCATTGGTTATCGTTCTCTAATTGGTCACTGTCTAGCTGCGTGAGGTTTCCTCCTTGCTTAGATCTAATATGTCCCACGATGCGCGATTAGTCTGTGGCACGAACCAAACGTAGCCAAATAGTCGCGCCCTAGTAAAGAGCGCTGGCTTCCTATCACGTGCTTAGCTACCAACATGTCGCGGTGTTCCAGAGTGCAATCACCTAAGGCTTCCGCGCTCAGGCGGATCTGCTTGCTTGCATATTCCGAGGTTAGCCTGCATGGTAGACCTGGCTTGGCCGTTAGCTAAAACCTCCTTACAAACACCAAAAAGATTATTAAGGTGATTTCTGCGCCCCAGTTTCCGCAACTATACAAAACTATACTAAGTTTCTTCCATATATTTGTGCACTGAAAGTAGTGTGATTGACTAAATGATGCTACCAAGCCGATGGCGAGTTTCAGTATCTTGACATTGGATTTGACAAAATGATCCAGTAAATTAGTAGCAACCGCCCAGCGTTGTTCTTATTTTAACATGTAAATTGCGTTTGTAGAAATTCTTTACTGTATTCGCACTATTTCCTCTGAAGCAACCTAAGTTTTTAATTGGGTAAATCGAATTGAACACGAGGAATTCCGCATTCATGGAGGTCTCAATTAACGATTCCGTTATGACACGGTCAGCGCGTAACAGAGGAACGGTAGTAAAGAAAATGAGTTAAGACGCATGTGTGGCCTCAATAAAGCGTGGTGCTTGACCCAATTATTTTCTTCCTTGGTTCTGAGCTTAAGTGCTGAGGTGCAAGCTTACGATGTTATCCAGTTGCACCATCGCGCCGACGCAGACCACATGCAACAGCTCTTAAAACGAGACCGGTTAGACAGCAGTACAATTAAACAACGCTAGTGTGCACAGAGTTTCCTGAGATTTAATCTGTCAAAGTATGAAGCAAGCTGCAGGATAATAGCAAGTAGTGAAATGCTAACTGCTACGCAGTTGATATTTGGGTCGAGCCCACTTCGTTGATATATATGACGCTTCTTCGAATGTCAGCTAAATATAATGATCCACAAAGGTTTCAAGCAACGCCGTGCCCAGCGAATGAGCCAGGTACGGTCCTAACTTCAACAGTTGGTCTTCAAAGCTCAAAGATCAGGCTAGGTGTGTTACCCGTGCCTCATAAAGAAGGTCGTTCAAAGCCAGCACACAATCAAGGCTATCCTCCTAACATTTCTGACAAGAAAGCTAGTTGTTGTTGGCGTTCCCAGCTTCCAGATTTAGGTTTCAGTGCAAGTACATATAGGGGAGCAGTTAGGTTACCTACGCGAAGCAACTACTTGAACAGTGCAATAAATAAATCGTTAAACTGCTTCGGTTCCTTTCTCCGGACAAGCTGGGAAGCCTCAGCAGCTTGCGCGACGTATTACCCTAGCCTCGAAAGTTTATCATGTTTACTAACCTATATACCCGGATGCTTTACCAAAACAGTAGTAAATGAGCGTACAACCCCACCAATGGACTTCACCAACGCAAGCGGTCTTGGGTCTCTAAAATAAATAAATAAGTAGTTTATTCTCAGGTTCATAGAGACACACCAACTCAGGCATGATCAAGGTATAAAAACAGATGTGTATCGCGACGATACATCGGGTTCAATTGTGTGTAGTTGAAACGGTGTTGGGAAGAGTTGATATGCCAGTCTAGTCGACTTGCCAGTATGTAGTTGTGCGCAGTGACTTTATTCAGTGGCGAGTCACATCCGCTACGTCGCAATGTTGTTAAACAGACATTTGTGGCTCTTTTTGTGGAGAGCGCTTGCCAGGCGAAAACCCACTACGTCCTGCAATACTGTCGTAAAGCATTTTGAACATTAATGTTGTACTGGCAAAGCCGCTTGACGACTGGTTTTACCTTCGGTTTTTCGCTGAGTAATGGCTTCCATTTTCCTTTGTTAGTTGGACAGGTAATTTGATCGGTGTCGCCATGAATTTTGAGGTCGGTGGAGGAGAGGGACATCGCGATTATTCTTCTTGTTGTATGTCCAGGTGAGCAAAAGTTCAGCTTTTCCGCTCTCCAAATTTTTCAGATGTAAAATGTATGGGAGCATGAGGATATGTCTAGTTCTCCATACTGGACAAGGGTTGTGGTGATTGTAGTTCGGACCGTTTGGAGTTCTACCATGCTCCATGTAAGTCCTTGTGGGTTGTTATGTCCGTCTTTGTCCAAAACTGTTCCTCCGGCCAATCCAAGATCTCCAAGAAGTCCCGGACCTCGGAGAAAAGGGAAAGTGAGGGACAATCGAGAGATGATCGCAAGAACAGGCATGGAGTCGAACATTGTTAATGTCTTGTGTTACAACATTTGGGCTTGAGACAAAAGCATGTACACTGTGCAACAAAAATTATGCTGAAAATGTCTTTTGAATATCCTATGGAATCATTAGCCGCATGGGTGGATTGCTAACGCCTGTGTAGAGACAAGAGCGTTGTACCTGTAAGTAAATTACGAAGTATCGGTTTAGTATCAGTCAAAAATTGCGTGGGGAGAGAGCAAAGAGAGTTAGAATATTGGTAGGGATTGTCAGGTGCACGAACAGCATGTAGCGTAGTCCGAGAGGGAGCGCAGGATAAGTGAAACTGCATGGGTTGCCGCGAGAGACCTAAAGCTCAAGTGGTGGCAGGGCAGCGGAAAGATTGGATGCAGATATTCTAAAGGAATAAAGGGTATTGAGATACGGAGTGGCTCCTAACAAGCACTGGATCATCGCATATGCATGGGGCCTATGGCCACTAGCTACTTCTGAACTGAGATGTCGAATGTACTACGACCGACAGATGGTGGCGCTAGGAGAGACTCAGTGGCCAGATGTAGCCATTCCAATCAGACGCGTGGTCAATAGTGTTTGCTTATATGGTCGCTGCGTGTATCAACAGGCCAGTGTAGGTAAGTGATAGACATTCTAGCGGAATGTATGATGGAGAGACAAGGAGTGTATCCAAGCAAGCTAAAGATCAGCGCAGGAGAGACATGTAGCATGCGACGAATTGCTATAGTATGGATGAAGATAAGAAGAGAAGCAAATTAAGGCGCTAGGATAGAGAGTATCAGTGGCCATCAAAGACATGCGGGTTAAACTTACTGAAAACTAGTGGATACCTACAGTGACAGAAGAAGTCAACAAACCAGCGAAGATGTGATGCAAACGATTCAAGAGAATAAGTGTTAGAGAGCTAAGGAGTGAATCCTGGCGCAAAGATCAATGTTACGAACAATGACTCTTTGCAGCTGAACGTGTTGACATAGGTAATAGGAAAACTGATAATGGCACTAAGGGAGAGAGTAGCAACGGCTGGCAATGGCACTGAGGTGAAGCCATAAAGTTGCTTGTGGATACCTAAAGTATCTCAGAATAAGTCAACAGACTGTAAATGTGTGTGGCGCACGCAGTCACAGAGATGAGTATATAAGTGACTATTAGAAAGCTCCGGATATGCGCAGAGATAGTTGGAGCTTAATAAGGATGGCTCCTGCTAAACAGTGGTGCCCAAGGTAATACGAAGAATTGATAACGGTACTGAGGGAGCGAGAATATCGACGGCTAGCAATGGCATTGAGTTGAAGCCTTCTAGTTGCTAGTGGATACCTAAGGTGTCCCAGAATAAGTCAGCAGGCAGCAAACGTATGTGAAGCAGGCAGTCTTAAAGGATGAAGGTTGGAGATAGAAGAGTGTGACTCCGAGCAAGCTCCGGAGATGCTTGGAGCCTACGACTAAAAGTCGCTACTAAATAGAGGCGCTGAAGTAAGAGGATCGACAGATCAGGCGCTATGAAAAACATTCGGTGGCCAGATGTAACCACTCCATTAAGCAATTTGGTAACTAGTGGATTCCTACAGTGTCACAAATACATCAGCGGCCATCAAAGGTAAGTGATCCAAGCATTCTAAATACTGCAGGATGGAGAATCACGGAATGTCTCCTAGTAGCGCTGGGTATGCGCAAATATGTATGGAGACTACAACGAAGCACTGAGGAAAACACGATGAAGATAAGAGTAACGAAGGATAATAGTGCTAAGAGAGCGAATCAGTGGACAGCAACTTAATTCGCCTTAAGCCTTCTGGTTCTTAGTGGATACTTAAAGTGACAGAGGAAGTCAACCAACATGCGGTATGTGATGCAAACGAGTTCATAGAATAAATGTTGGGGAGATAAGGTATGGCTCCTAGCGCAAAGAGGTGTGCTGACTACAAAGGCTCGATGCAGCTGAAGAGTGGCGACATAGGTAATAAGAAGAACTGATAAGGGTACCCAGGGTGAGAGAGCGTCGACGGATAGCAATGGCATTTGTGTGAAGCCTACTGGTAGCTAGTGGAAACCGAAAGTGTCCTAGAATACGTCAACAGACAGCAAAAATGTGACGCAGGTAGTCCCAATGGATGAAGGTTGGAGGTAAAAGAATGTGGCTTATAGCAATCTCTGGATATGCGCAGAGGTGTTTGGAACCTACGACCACAAGTTGCTACTAAATAGAGACGCTGAAGTTAGAGGATCGACAGATCAGGCGCTATGAAAACTTTCGGTGGCCAGATGTAACCACTCCATTAAGCAATTTGGTTACTAGTGGAATCCTACAGTGTCACAGAATACATCAGCGGCCATCAAAGGTAAGTGATACAGGCATTCTAAAAGATTGCAGGATGGGGTATCACGTAAGGTCTCCTAGTAGCGCTGGGTATGCGCAAAGATGTATGGAGCCTACAACGAATCACTGAGGAAAACGCGATGAAGATAAGAGGAACGAAGGATAATAGCGCTAAAAGAAAGAACCCGTGGACAGCAAGTGAATTCGCATTGAGTCTTCTAGTTCTTAGTGGACACTTACAGTGGCAGGAGGGTCAACAGACATGCGTAGGTATGTGATGCAAACCATTCAAGGGAGTAGGTGTTGGAGGGCTAGTGAGTGACTCCTAGCGCAATGATGGATGCTAACTAAAAAGGACTCGTTGCAGCTGAAAAGTGGTGAGATGGGTAGTACGAGGAACTGGTAATGGTACTAGGGAAGAGAGGGTACCGATGGCTGGCACTGGCATTGGGTTGAAGCCTTCTAGTTGCTAGTGGATATCTAAGGTGCCCCAGAATATGTCAACAGACAGCAAATGTGTGTGAAGCAGGCAGTCTCAAAGGATGAAAGTTGCAGATAACAGAGAATGCCTCTGTGCAAGCTCCGGAGATGCAGGGAGCCTACGACCACGATTTGCTACTAAACAGAGATGTTTAGGTTAATAAGATCGACAGTTTGTGGCGCTACGAAAATCATTCGGCGGTCAAACATAGCCATCCTATTAAGTAGATTGGTCGCTAGTTGATTCCTACAGTGTCATAGAATACAACAGCAAGCCATCAAAGTTAAGTGATACAGGCATACTAAAAGATAACAGGGTGGAGAAACAAGGAATATCTCCTAGTAGCGCTGGATATGCGCAAATATGTATGGAGACTACAACGAATCACTGCAGAAAATGTGATGAATATAAGAGTAACGAAGGATAATGGTGCTAAGAGAGCGAATCAGTGGACAGCAACTTAATTCGCATTAAGCCTTCTGGTTCTTAGTGGATACTTAAAGTGACAGAGGAAGTCAACCAACATGCGGTATGTGATGCAAACGAGTTAATAGAGTAAAGGTTGGGGAGATAAGGTATGGCTCCTAGCGCAAAGAGGTGTGCTGCCTACAAGGGCTCGATGCAGCTGAAGAGTGGCGACATAGGTAATAAGAAGAACTGATAAGGGTACCCAGGGTGAGAGAGCGTCGACGGATAGCAATGGCACTTGGGTGAAGCCTACTGGTAGCTAGTGGAAACCGAAAGTGTCCCAGAATACGTCAACAGACAGCAAAAATGTGACGCAGGTAGTCCCAATGGATGAAGGTTGGAGGTAAAAGAATGTGGCTTATAGCAATCTCTGGTTATGCGCCAAGATGTATGGAGCCTACAACGAATCACTGAGGAAAACGTGATGAATATGCGAGGAACGAAAGATAATGGTGCTAATGAGAAAACCAGTGGGCAGCAACTGCATACGCATTAAGCCTTCGAGTTATTAGCGGATAGTTACAGTGGCAGTAAAAGTCAACAAACCAGCGAAGGTTTGAGATGCAAACAATTCAAGAGGGTAAGTGTTGGAGAGATAATGAGTGTCTCTTAGCTCAAAGTGGTATGCTATCTACAATGATTCGCTGCAGCTGAAAAGTGATGACATAGGTAATACGAAGAACTGATAACGGTACCAAGAGAGAAGGAGAGTATCGACGGCTAGCAATGGCATTGGGTTGAAGCCTTCTAGTTGCTAGTGGATACCTAATGTGTCCCAGAATAAATCAACTAACAGCAGATTTATTTGACGCAGACAGTCCTAAAGGATGGAGGTTGGAGATAAAAGAGTGGCTTGGAGCGTACGACCACTAGCTGCTTCTAAACAGAGACTGAATTTAAGACGATCGACAGATAGTGGCACTAAGACAAGCTATCAGTGGCCAGATGTAGCCATTCTAATAAGACGCTTGGTCATTAGCGTATATCTACAGTGTGACAGAATGCGTCAACATGTCAGCGAGAGTAAGTAATACAGGCATTCCGTAATGGGAGAGGAAATCCAGAGCCAAACAAGTAATAGAAGTAGTAGGAATATGTGGTAAGGAAGCGCGATTAAAGGAGAATATTCCATATTCTCGTGAGTCACAGGGCAACAAGTATACTAGAGAAGGTGTCAGCTTGGCGATTGGGATATACTTGGGCAACGTCAACTGGTAGTTATGGTCTTACGCACGCCGGCTTCACCATCTAAGTAGTAGCCAGTTAAGTTGATGCGATTAGCTAGAGGCGGATGTCTCAAGCTAGCCAGGTGTGGAAGATTTGAGGGATTGCATAGGCATTCGGTATCCAATGGCTGGTGCCTAGGTGATGGAAGACTGTAGGGGTTGTTGGAGGAAGCAGGCAGGTAGGAATAATAGGAGTCGGGAAGGGGATAGTGTGGGCAGGTAAGAAGTGGCGATTATAAGTGGTCTGGTCCAGTTTCAAAAAGCTCGTCTTCGGGACAGTTGATATTCAGTAGTTTGGAAACTTGTGTGACAGAGAGGTATTTGCTAATAGAGGCGGAATTGGTTTATATTCATAGATGCCCTTATTGTGAGAGGTAACCTATTCCATACGTGTGCGTATCTGTAGAGGTAGAAGTTGGAACGAATACTACTGCGCGTTCTTGGCAAGATAATGGAATGGGGTCTATCACGTAGGGGGTACGAAGTGATATGTGAGTCTGAGACAGGGGTTAGTGGGCTCCCATTGGGATTGTTGATGAGCGAGTATAAGAAAGCGAGGTTGGTTTTCAGTCGGCGCAGCCATAACGGGTCGAGCTTAAGTGTGTTGCATCGATCACGGTAGCTGAGACTTGAGTGCCCCAGGAGGCGTTTTGTGAAGGTACGCTGAACCTTTTCGAGGGCTATTCTGTCGCATTTTCTGAGGTTGGTGAATACAATAGAGCAGTACTCTAGCAGAGGCCGGGCACATGTTTTGTAGAGCACCGTTCTAGATTCCTGTATTGTCATGGTTTTGAGGATGTATCCGATGAGAGAGCGTGCTTTAGCTGCGGAATAGACTACTTGTTCCGCGAAGTTCAGCGAACAGGAGTAGTGCACGCCTAAGTCGCGTACTGTTAGGCAGTTCCCTAATGGCGTGCCTTGTAGCATTAAGGTATTGGGTGGCATGGTGCATCTGTATGTAAGGACATTGCATTTTGCTGGTGTGAATGCCAACTTCCATGTGTCGCACCATGCAGTTAGTGCTCTTAAGTCGGATTGTATATGGGAGAGGGCGGTGTGGAAGTTTGACGGATGAAATGGGAAGACAATTTTTATGTCGTCGGCAAAGAGGTAGGGTGTCCCATGTTTGAAAACCTGGAACACGTCATTGATATATAGCAGGAAAAGTAGAGGGCCTAAAAAGCTTCCTTGAATTACGCCACTTTTGACTGGTTTTGGAAGTGACATAAAGTCCCCAACCATTACTGACTGTGAGCGAGCTGTAAGATATGATGAGAACCAAGTGTGCAGTTTGCCAGAGATACCGTGTGATTCCAGCTTCATCAAGAGCTCGGTATGTGGTACTCTGTCAAAGGCTTTTGTCATGTCTAGGAAGATGATGACTAGTGCTTGCTTGTTGTCAATTTGTTGAGTTACATGGTTGAGGAACTCAAATTGGCAGGTCTGACAGGATTTAGACGGCAGAAATCCATGTTGTTGTCGATTGACGAGGTTACGGGTAAGCAGGAAGGTGAGCATGGTTTCTTTGACTATTCGTTCCATTACTCTTGAAACTATAGGCGTGTGGCTGATGGGGCGATAGTTCTCTATGTTCTGCTGACTGCCCTTTTTGTGTTTGGGGATGACGGTGGCATGTTTCCATGTGGTTGGATAAATCCCGTTTGTCATGGAAAGCGTGAATAGGTTGAGAAGTAGAACTGGAATGTCCTGGCCACCGAGTATCAGCAACGCAGAGGGGAGACCATCGGGACCAGGATGTGATGACCATTTGACTCTGCTGATTACTCGAGTGATAGAACGTAGGTCAAACTTAATAGTGTCGAGTGAGTCATTGGTGCGCCTAGCTGGCATGGCAGGGGAGGTTCCATTAGCGTCTGTGAACGAATTGCAGAAGTATCCATTGAGGATCTCACATATTTTTGATGGATCCCTAATAACGGATGTGTCAGAAAGTCTGAGTGAGGCAACAGGCGTAGCTTTTTGATTGCTTCTTTGTCGGAGTAGTTGACTGAGTGACTTGGTTTTATTGTTAGATTTAAGGGCAGAAGCTTCTTCAGCAATCTTGGCTGATTCCTGCGCAGTTTGCCAGTTGGTTAGGATTTCATTCATGCGAACAAGGATGGGAAATTCCTTAGTTTTGGAATATCGATGGCGCATCCTTTTGATCTTCCTAAGTACAAGGCAGGCCTTCGCTGATTTCGCTGTCGTCTTTAAGCGGCTTCTGCAAGTGAGTGGGGCGATCACATCTAGGCAGCTGAAGAGATTTAGATATAGGACTTGTGCGGCTGCGTCTACATCAGTAGCTAAAAAGAAGTTGTCCCAGTCCGCAGATCGCACTAATATCTCAAAGCTGTCCCAGTTAATGTGGTTGAACATTCGAAACTGTTTGACATAGGAAGAAGTGGCGCAGTGTGGAGCAGAAAATGTAAATATGAGTTTGACCACCTTGTGGTCGCAGCCATGTATATTATCTAATATACCAGCAACTGCATCGGAGACACCTTGCGTAAAGATTAAGTCCAGGGTGTTAGAAAGCCTAGTGTGATCGTGAACTTGTTGGGTCCAGTTATTTGCGTGGACGGTGTCGACGAAACTTCTGTATCTGAGTGGGGCAACCTGGTCGTTCCAGGGGATAAGTGGCATATTGAAATCGCCACCCACTATCTTGTGACGTGGAGGCATGTGGTAGGTTTCAGTGAAAAGCCTAATGCGTTCAATAATCTTTTCGCTAGATGTGTGTGAGGGTTGTATACGCAACCGATAAGGAGGTCAAGTTGACCTCCGGTCGTCTGGATCCAGATGGAGTCTTCTGGGTCACCTATAGATAACAGTTCGAAATCGGGTGCACCAAAGTCGTCCCGGACATAGATAAGGCAACCGCCACCCCGCTGGTTGTCTCGTCCGTTACAGAATGTTGTGTAGCCAGGGATGCGTAGTAGGCTGTCAGAGGCATTTGAGGGGTGCCACGTTTCTGTGATGAGAACCAGCTGTGGGTATGAGAGTAGGATAAATGGGCCAATGTGGTGCATCTTGTGTGTAATAGATCGCGCGTTAATAAGCAGCATACTGTATGTTTCAACGCAAGGAGAGTTAGAGGAGTTAGATTGTGTGAGGTAAGTTGCACAATAGGGTGCAACTGGCGCAGGGAACATGGAAGTGGTAAGAAATGGTGGAGAGGGTGATATAGGAATGGGATCAGAAAGTGATTGGTTAGGTAGCTGATGGTAGTCGGCCGCTAATGAGGCTGTGGTAGTATTGTTGACCGTAGAACCTATCCGGAGGGCTGAAGCCAACCGTGGGGGGTTAGTTGCAGTGAGCAGATGAGTTGTTGGAGGTAATAGAGAGCTGGCGAGAACTGTTGGTGGAATGGGCGAGGTGGGTCGTGTCCTGCTGCATCCCATAAAAAAGGGGCCGTGGATGGCATGGCCCGGTTGTAGTGCTTGTCATCCGGATATATTTTTCGTTCAGGAGAACGTATAGTCATGGAGTGCGGGGTAGTGTTGATGGAGCGGTAGAGATTTTCAGAAGTGCGTCGTCCTTGGGAGGGTGCTTTGTTCCCCACTGTTGCAAGAGGTTGTGTGGATTGGTAACGGGTTGCACACTTGGCGTTTGGATGGTATAGCGCTTTTTGTAGGGCCGACTTGGCGATAGCGTACCAGGCGGATAGTTATTAATTAGGGGAATCACTGCGTTGGTGCTGCGCGGGCTGCTCATAGTTCCATTTTGCTGTGGTGACTGGTAGAACGTCCTCAGTTTTTGAAAACCACGGCATTTGTTATAGTTCAGGGGCTTAATAGCATTGTTTGGCGCCTCGAGTAGGTAGGGCTTTCGCAGTGATTGGGCGGGTTGGGTCAAGACCTGCGTAGAGGGCGAAGTTTGTGATCGGAATGATTTCGATTTCATGCGATCCATTGGTACAGATGTTGCTTGGTGCTTGTCAGCTATCCGTTTGTGCCACGAGGGCTTTGCTTGGGTACGGTTGTCTTTGGTATGGTGATGCATCAGCGGGGGTGCTTCGTAATACGAGGCGTGCCATGTTTCGGCTGTGGACCTTTGTTGGTAGTCTGTTGTGTTGCGAGGGTGGGTTCGGCTTTGATCGAGGGGGAGGGAAGGGAGTTGATCAGCGGGAAATCTACATTGATAGGTTCGGAATCGGTGTCACTCATGTCGGAGGCGTTATGCATTGACTCAGCTTCTTGTATCGTTAGCTGGGGCGAGTCTGGAACGTTGGTGGACTTTTTATCTATTAAGGCTGTGGGGCTTGAGCCGGTATGTAATGCTGTTGTGGACGCGTGACGCAGGGGGTTAGGTCCAGATCCACGTTAGGGCTTGTCGTAGGGCAAGCGGTAGCTCCGGCAATCGGCGATGAATCATGAGGCTGTTGTCTTGCTTTGGTATTAGTGTCGGGTAGGAATGCTCTTTGCAACGGCGTTAGATCGGGCTTGATAAGAATAGGCCCAATGTTTGCGTTTGTTCGTAAGGTAAATCGATTTGCTATGAAGCGTGTAGCCAGTTCTTGAGTTTTGAAGACGATAAGGATAGGGCAATTGCGACTGATCTTCGATTTTCTGAGCCGCTTACTCACGCACGTGTCAGGAGGGATGTTACACATAGACGTAAGTAGGCGGGTGACTTTTTCCAAAGGAAGTTTGTCAGGAACGTTGAAGACGATCACGTTTCGGGCTCGGCGGGTGCGCTCGTTTATCTCAGTAGTGATGGTAGTAAGAAGGGCGCCGGCATCCTTGAGCTCATCAGCGTTGCCATTTTTCCTTAATCCTGCGCGTTGGGCCAATGGTGAGCAAGACTTACTCTGCACAACGCTGCGTAATAGCCTCCGATGTATTATACTCACTAATCCGTAATTCGCTATAGGCACTTCCACATGCTGCCTTAAATAAGCGCACAACTCCGCTATTAGGTTGCTTCCACACAATCATTATTAGCACTGTTCTTCTAGCATACTAGACGGCTTTCACACCCGAACGAAACAAAGCCATAGGACTGTACTTGCCCATATTAATACCCACTACTAGCGCTTCGACCCGTTTGGCGCCCCGCTGTAATTAGGCTTTCATACCCATAGATCACGTTAGCGAGTATCTTTTGCTTTGCAATAAAAATCCGGCTCCCACCCACAAGTTTCTCTACAGTCTACGTGAGTTGCCTGCTACACTGCAGCTTTGTAATGCTGGTGGAAGGTATAGTGCTATAAGGCGCCGCAGCACGTTATTTCGCAACGCGTGGTATGTTAGCTGGCTGACAAGTAAAAGCTGTGTTTGCTGCAAATGGGGCAGTTAATGCCTTCTAAATTCGATCCCTCTCGAAACTATGCCTGCGGTGGTATCCGTGGCTTCTTCTCATGACAGTGACCCGCATTTTCCTCGTATTTATTCTGGCCCATATCCAAGCTCTTCTCTGCTGTCCATTTGACTTGCTTTGGCCTGTTCCTCCCTTTCCCTATTTCACCGGCGTCGTGCAAATTATAAATATCCTGAATTGGACTGAGGAAGAGCTCTGCCTGAGGGAGGACATAATAATCAACAAGGACTTACCTAGACCATGGCTTTATAACAAAACCAACCAACTGCAACTAACACCACAATCACTTACGTCCCGTGAAGACAGCTGGACACAAATTCTTCATAACTCAGCAAGTATACAAAATCATAGATAATCAGACCGCAGCTATTATGGACATTTTACTTGCCTGCAAAATGCTTTTATATACTCCACTCCAGCCAACGCCTATGGTAAGCTCCGAATGAGCTACCTAACCAACAAGCAGAGGAGTGTCTCGACTGCGAATAACTAACTAAACGAATGCTCGATATGATCAGTTGTTAGTTGTACATGACCGTACACATCCATGGAAGACACTGTTCCAGGAGGTAATGGGTATTTGCCCGGAAATGCTCTCTCTATGAAAAGCCACAAAAGTCCGTTTATCAACCGTGAGACGTAGCGGACATGACTCGCCACCGACTATCGTCACTGCCTACAGGTGCACACTGGCATATCGGCGAGGTCCTGTTACTATTTTATTGACACGTGAAAACATGTACGCATTCTGCACATGCTGTCACAACTTCGCCTACTGAGCTTTTTCTGATTTCTCCACGCACAAATGGACCCAGTTTATCGTCACCCCATAGACGACCTTGCTCTGCATGAGTAATGCTTCCGTTTCTACAACTTGTACAACTTGGGCAACTTCAATAACATGCATTGTGAAGCGTCTGTTGCGCAACCTAATTCCTTGTAAATTTTGATCGTGCGTGTTTCGGTGTGCCACATTGAAATCAAGAATTACGTTATTTGCTTTGTAATTACGCTGTGAAACTCCACTTTGAAGTCGAGCACTTAGGATACTTTGGCGCCGCTGCTCATTGTGTCCCGCAACCCTAGGTCCATTCCTGAGCTAGCTCTGCAACTATATTTTGCTAAAGCAGTCGTATAGAACCCATTGGATATTCGTTCCTGTTCATGCCGATGTATGTTTAGTAATTCCTGTATATATTGCATGCTAGCGAAAGGT
>OX104070.1:14082966-14109795 GCA_944474145.2 Dicrocoelium dendriticum
GGCTGTAATCCATTAAGACGAAGCATCAAGTATTAGGATCCTGAACATCATCATTATCATCAACAGCAGTACGTCAGCCATTTGAACAGACGCTTCGCTGCCGTACAACCATGAGGACCTATGAAATAAAGAATAAGAAGAGGGAGAGAAGGGGGACTTACCGGATAACCTTAATGCCCTAAGCAAACATTCAAGGTCAAGGCGCCTACACCTTGTGTAGACAACATACCGTCACAAACAGCTGGCTATCGTGCAAAGATAAGGCGGCATCGGCGATACAGGTTCCTTGCGGCTTTCACTGCCACGCGTCATAACCAGCCATTAACCCGCAGATAACTCAGCACCAAACACACTTTAAACAGGCAATCCGATTAGGAGACGGCAGTAGACGCGCCACTGGTGTCGGTTGCGAGCCACGTCCTCTAAAGTCTCGAGCCAAGCACAAGGCGGGTCACCTGGACTCCATCCGACACCAGCAATGCTTCGCAGACAACGATGATCAAAGAATTGTAGGCACCTCAGATCTGCAGACCCAAGGGGCCAAGTCTCACTACCATAGAGCAGAACGGCCCTCACTGTGGCCTTGTATACCCGGCTTTTCAGACGGAGGGAAATTCCCTTCTGTCGCCAAAGATGCCGCAGGTTCAAGAAGGCAGCTCTGGCGTTTGCAGTACGTGAGCTGACATCAGTTTCTATGCGCCCACCGTTGCTGGTGCAGCTGCCAAGATAACTGAATACATCAACCACCTCGAGTTCCTCCTTAGCAAGCGTCAAGGGGTCATAAAAAGGGGATGGTGGTCCTGCAGCAACACTATGCACTTTGAAGGTGCGAATCGCATGCCAAATAATAGGACCACTCTAGACAGACGATTCAGAGTTGGTTGTGCCACCACAACATCGTCGGTAAGCAAGACGATATCGTCCGCATAATCTAGGTCAACTATCCTTTCACCAGACCGCACTTCAACGCCTACATCGTGAGATTCCCCAAGGGAACACTTAATGATAGAATTCACGACGAAATTGAACAAAAATGGGGAAATCGGACAACCCTGACGAACGTCACTTGTGATCGCAAAGCTATCCGATAGGACACCGTAGACCCTGACGCGGCCTGTAGTGTTTGAGTATAGTGAGAGAAGGATGTTCACATATTTCGTGGGAGCACCTTTCCGCGCAAGTATTTCGAACAGAATCTATAGATCGACTGAATCGAACGCACTCCTCAAATAGAGGAACACAGATATTGTCGGTCTGCGGAATGCGTAGCGCTGCTCTAGCATCCGCTGCAAAGTGAATATATGGTCCATACAGCAACGTCCTGGGCGCAAACCGGCTTGCTCTTCCCTACGCTGAGATTCCCGTTCCGCAGTGAGGCGACGAACGATAATCGAGGACAGTAATTTTGTCACAACTGGCGTCAGGCTAACACCCCTGTGGTTAGAACCGTCTGCGCGACTGCCCTTCTTGTATATTGCTACTATAATCGATTCGACCCAATTAGCCAGGATACTACCTTGCTTCCAGGTGCTTTCGAATAGGGAGGTCAGTGCATTGCAGAGGACCTTACCTTCATCCCTATCTAGTGCAGGTGTGAGGGAATCCCAGCCAGCGGCACGAAAAGGACTGAGAGCTATGATCGCGTTGCGGAACTCGGCCTCCGACGGAGGCTCTAAACTAACCGTCCATGGCTCCTCCTGCATCACCTGAGTAGGAAGAGATCCGGGAGCAGATAGCTAGCTGAACTGAGCTTGAAAGTGTTCCGCCCAATGAGCCATACGGCGCTCCTTAGTGTGTATCATCACACCCGCGCTGTCTCTGGTTGTCTCGCTGACGCCTGGTTTTCTGGGATCAGTGGTGCGGATTAGCTGGAAGAGCTTGCATTAATTGCCTACTGCTCCTTCCTCCTCCATTTATTGAGCCTGACTGGTCCACCAGGCTTCCTTGTAAGCACGTAGGCTCTGCTTTAATTCGCGCCTAATAGCTCGTCTGGTCACATTGTGTTCAGAGCTAGCCGGGAGGTGTCTTCTAGATTCCAACAGGTTCACTGACCTGTCGGATATCCAGTGACTGATGCGGTGACGATTGATAGTACCACAAGCAGATGCTCCTGCGTCGTGCATGGCGACCGAGATCCTATTTCATTGAAGTTCAGAGTCCGTAGGACAAGACAGCGGAAGTTCGGTACGCAGTGCTTCTTTATAGGCTTGCCTGACCGAAGGCTGAGATAATTTCTCGGTTGCCAATTGGAGGGGACGCTTGGTGCGCCTCTCGGCAAAGTTCATGGAGAAACCACAGCGTACCAAGGCATGATCAGAGTCAACACAAGTAATCTATTACGAGAAGTAATCCAGGATGGAACTACGCCATCTGTAACTTATGGCTATGTGGTCAATGAATTATGAACAATGATTTATAACGGGTAAAATAGAAGGTGCTTAACACGTCCCGTAGGGTATTTAGCGTGACAAAAAAGATAGCGAAGGGATAATGGAGTCTTCAGTTCGGGCTCTTACAGATGTAACTGCAATGTCGTTTAAAGGGAGTTTGAAATGAGAATGTACGCACACAAGCAACAGGGGAGTGGTTATTGTTCACATCATAGGCGAGAAAAATAAACAAGATAGCAAGGGCAACGCTTACTCGTGTGCAACTATCTTGGGTGGACAGGATACAGAAATCCAGTTTCTACAGTAGTAGCGTTTAACCAATATTGTGCAAGGGGTTTGGGGTGACTTATTCTCTTGTAGGGTTATGGCACTATCCACTGTCTGTTATGCATAAGTGCCAGCATCTGGTGGTCATGAGCTATAGCACGTAGTGTAAACGTGACAGGGTATCGTCAAGGCGTTTTTTGAAAAGCGATAGGGTGGGTGCATTAATTACATGTTCCGGGAGATAGTTCCAAGGCTGTGTCACTCGAAGGGAGAAATAGTTTCGCTGACATTCCAGGCGGCTGTACTGCGTGACTAAATTAAACTGGTGACCTCTTAGCCAGGTGTTTTGATTGAGTATTAGAAGGGAATGGCATGGGTAGTTTGGGTTTCTCAGGATCTGGTACACCATTATGAGATCGACCCTTAGACGCTGATAAGGTCCACTGTATATTTTGAGGGTCTTCAGCCTGAGTGGGTAGAGGAGGCTGGTCAAACCTCTGACACTCTTCGTTGCCCTACGTTGTGCAGTATCCAGCGCGGTGAGATGGCACTTGAGCCAGGGCTGCCACGATTGAATAACGTACTCCGCGTGCGGCCTCACGTACACACTAAGCATTTTGGAAAGACTGAAGGGTCAAACTTCCCGAAGGCTTTGCGAAGAAGGCCGAGGTACTGGTTCGCTTTCTTAGCTGCCTTTTCAATCTGCCTCAAACAACCGAGGTCATCTTGAACAAATGTAGAGGCGCGGAGGACTTCGACAACGCGGAACAGCAGAAAACGACAAGAGCAAGAAAGACTATCTGACAGAGGCACCGGAATCAGTCAGCATAAAGCAGGCCCTACCGGACGAGTGGAAAAAGGACCGCGGGCGACGACGGGAAGAAAGTCTGCTCCCGGAAGATCTCAAACGATATTGGAGGAGAGGCCAGGAATTCAGACAAAGACGCCGATTGTTATGCCCCAAGGAATGACACCCAGCCGAGTGACGCCTGGGAGATCAAGCAAGTCGAGAGCGTTCGAACAAATCCAGGCCGGTCGGAAAGCGACGTACAGGAGCGGAGATACGAAGCAAAACAGGCGAAGCTGAGTTGCCGAATTGTCACCAATTGGCGGGCGAAGGTGCCCGTCGACCGCATCGCATTTCTGGTGCGTTGTGGAGTAGAAATGTGTGTGGGCGTGAGCGCGTGTGAGACGGATCGTGACGTGCAACACAAATCGTGCTTTATTGCCCCGCCGTTCTTGCTACACTATCACGCCGAGATCGCACTCGTGAGAAACCCGCTGTAGAATTTGTGGTCATAGGCAGTAGTTGTGCATACTCTTGTGCCGTATACTGAGAACTTTACACTTGGTAACGTTGAAATGCAGCTTGTTCTGGATTGACCATGTGTACGCTTTGTCCAGGTCCTACTGTAAGAATGTGTGATCCTCCACTGCAGCTATATTGCGCCATACCTTTAGGTCATCAGCAAATAGCAAACAGTTAGAAGATAGCACACTCGCGAGATCATTTATGAAGACCAGGAACAGGCGGGGTCCAAGTACCGAGCCTTGAGGTACGCCGCGCTGAACTTCCATGGATTCTGATAGGTTGCTTCGAACCCTCACATTCAGGTGACGTTGCACGAGAAAGCCTCCTATCCAGTCCAGAACAGGATCGCCGATTCCATATTTCTGGAGTTTGTGGAGGAAAATGCTATGGTCTATACGGTCGAATGCCTTTGAGAAATCCAAGTAGGCCGCGTCGACTCCTACACCAGCGTCCACAGATTCCGTCCAGTTCGCACGAGCAATCAAGGGATTAGTTGTACAGGAGCGGTTTTGGCGAAATCCGTTCAGTTCCGGAACGAGAATTTTGTTATTCTTCAGATACCTCATTAAAGCCTCAGCTGCGTTGAACTCCATAACCTTGGAGAGCACAGGAAGTAGTGTTTTCGGGCGATAATTTGTTGGTTCAGCACAGCTACCGCTTTTGTAGATAGGCGTGATGATTCCGTGCTTCCACATCATGGAGACGTGCATTTCGTTCAGACATCGTTGAAAGAAAATTGCTAATGGTCCTGCTAAACTCATGGCAGCAACTTCCAACCTCTTCGGTTGAATGCCGTCCGCACCCGAGGAGCTGAACTCGCGCAGAGACATCGGCCACTTCAGTACAGCTGCGGAGGTGAACGAAATGTGATTAAGCCCTGATGGCGGCGTTATCTGCTTAGGCAGGATGTATGATGAATGCGCGCTTTGGAAGGTAAGGCCAAATTGTTGTCCAAGGACATTGGTAGCCTCTTCTGCGGTTTGGACTAACCTGCATGCTGGGTGAAGAGCAGGAATACCGCGCTTAACACGGCGCAAATTGTTTACGTGTCTGTATAGCAGTTTGGGATTAGAGCGAAACTTTTCCACCAGACCATGTTGGTTCTAACTTTATCCTCCCGAACGAGTTTGACACAGTGGTTCCTTTGTACTGTGTAGACATCCCAGGTATGTTTGTTCGGGGAGGCTATGTAGGTATGCCGGGAGGCTATATATGGTCCATTGCTGGCCAGCTACAGGAGGACGCCAAGTGGTACTTCGGTGCCCACTGTGTCTAAAAGCAGTGCTACCAAGAAACAACTGGTGCTCCGCACACAGTCGCAGCGGACGCTCACTGTTGTCAGTCCGTTCAGAGTAAAGCACATATCTAGCACTCAGCTGAGCTTCTGAAGAGCTCAGACGCCCTACTTGTACGTTCATATCCCCTGCAATTGCTATAATATCTGAACTAGTAGCACTGCGTAGCAGGTCTTTCAGTTCGTGGTATAATGTGTCCTTGAGAGCATTAGAACTGCAGTCGGTGGGAGCATAAACGAAAATCGCAAACAACTAGCGTTTTGTACTACTTCAGGAATCAACCTTAGCTGATGTCGTCAAACGGGCTGAACATAAATGGCTGTTCACCGGAATCCAATCAACAAACGATGGTTCAGCCTTGGAACTTAGGATGATACTTACACCAGCTTGACCCGTGAGTGTTGCATCGGCGTCTCCGGATGCGTGCAACCAATAACGAGAGGATAAACCGGATGCAATTAATTCAACAACCCCGTTAGGATCACTGATCCTATTTTCGGATACACAACACATATCAATACCCAGTATGTACAAGGTGCGTGCGAGTGCAGCCTGTTCACCTGTTTGTTTTAGAGTGCGAACGTTGAATGTCGCCATGAAAACGGGACAGCGTGGCCTTATAGGGGACGTTTGTCGATAGACGTCCGATAGGTGCTGTGGGATGGTAGCTGCAGATGGCTCTACTCCAGTGGCACTTCGGTTGTTGTCAATTAAGCTGGGAATTATAGGAGGGAGTTTAATAATGGGGGTCGGGATGGGGGTAAGAGAAAAAGGTGGAAAAGAAAAAAGGAAGGCGCCAGCAGTAGCATGTTTTCGCTTATCCGCCCTGCTGTATGCAGCAGATAGGGCGACGCTTGATAATCTGCGCGACGGCGGATGCAGGATGAAGTCTATGTTTGAAGAAAAGTCATGGATTTTATGTGGGCTGAGATACTGCCAGGGCGCCCAGACCTAGATAGGAGGACGATTAGGGTCCTCATCCAAAGCCTTTGGCTCAAAAGCCTGTCTGCAAGGCAGCGGGGAGGTGGCAATGATTTAGTTTTACAGAAATGGACGCCATCCCATTTCAAACCCCCAACCTGGAGGACCAGGTGACTGAGTTTGTGTGTCCTCTCACCATTGACAAACCTCGTAGGAGTAGCTCTCAAGATACCCGGAGGCATCACCCAGTATGGCTCAATGGGTCAATGAGGTACGCAAACCGGCGTACCAAATAAGGACCAGTCTCGTTGCGACGGAGATCCTGAACAAGATGGTAGTGATCTAGAGATTACCCGTATGACTGTATAAATCCATCTAAACGATTACAAAATTATACTTTCTAATGTATTAGGGAATTAAGCGGTTTGCCTATCGGAACGTTGTTCCTCTTTGTTTAAAACACAAGTGTGACATCCTCCCATGAAATGAGCTGCTCGAACCTCGAAAAGCTCTAGGGTACGCGCTAGACGCACGGCTATAAATTCCTTAGCTAGGCATCTTGTGCCTTATTTTTAGCAGCAGCAAGCTTTTCTTCCGTTCAAAAAACCTTTCTCCTAGCTTAATTTTTCTGTTCTACTAACCACCTCGCTTTGGTCGCCTAGCGTCGACCAGATATATAGCACACGTAGGATGCGTTATAATTGGTGATCCCGCGAAAATTAATGAGTTTGTCACGGATTTCTCCTATCAAATCCGGCCACAAATTTTCCCTAACCATCTAATTTTCCTTTTATTATTGGGTTCATTTTCACTGGCCCTGTATTTTTAAACACAAAGTCATTCAGCCAGATTCTGCCGTTCAGGTTAGTAAAGTTAACCTTCCTATCCTGCCCTTTCGTAAGGATACTCCTAGATCACGCTTGGCCTAACTAGATTCTCAGTTTCTTCTGCATGTTTTCAATTCCGAGTGGATTAAATTTCACTGCGTATTAATGGCACTCCCTCCACCTGTTTTCGACGACATTCTGAAACTGCCAGAGGAGCAGAAAAAGAATGAAGCAGTCAAGGTCGTTGTACTGAAAAGTAAAGGCTTGTCCGACAGACAACGAGTTATGAAACTCTTGAACGAAATCCAACTAAGCGATCTTAAACCGTCTCATTTGTTGTGCAAAATGCAGAGCATAATGAAACCCCTGACGGTAAGCGAAGCTTTTCTCCAGGAGTTGTAATTGCAACCATTATACCGCGAGATATATAACCTTCCTTTTGCTTGTCTACACGCGCCTTTGTCCTGTCTGGCTGAAACCCTTGACCGTATTTAAGAATCTGACATCTACATTCCCCAGCTTCAATAAAAATTTAATACCGAGCTAGCCGAACAAAAAGCGCAAATCGTGGCGCTTACCAATCGACTCGAGAATTGAGATCGTTCTGTGCCAACCGCCAGAATCGCACTAACAATCGAACTCGTTGCAACTCATCGTAACCCCCATCTATATCGTCCTACTGCTGGTACTACGTGCATATTTGGTCAGCAGGCCTGATGGTGTTGCCGGCTCTGTTCCTTCAAGCGCCACACACAGGGAAACGTGCCGGCTAAGACGTAGGGGCGACGAATGTCGGTGGTTGCCACCCTCATCTTTTCTTCGTCACCCATCGGAGTATCGGAGTAAGTTATCTCGTTGATATCGGCGCAGAACTCACTGTTCTCCCATGTGATTCCAATAACGTTATTAAAGAGGCGACTAGTTTACTGCTCGCAGCAAATAGCACTGCCATTCACGTGTACGGTCAGCGATCACGCACACTTAACTTCGATTTATAACAGTCCTTCAAGGGGATGTATCTTGTAGCTGACATCCAGACACCGATCATCGTTCTAGATCTCTTGCAGCATTTTGACCTATTTTGGATGCTACATATCACCGTTTTAACGATCGTTTTACCAATATCGCCGTCCTTAGGACTTTGACCTACGCGGAGTCAATCAGTCCCGTGTACGCAACTCAGATGAGCCCACCCATCGGGCAAATACTCCCAGACCATTTTCCACAGGTCTTTAGTGCTGCTAATTCGACGTCCGCCGCAACCGATGCCGCGAAACGTTACATCCATACGAAACAATGGCCTGTTTTCGCGAAAGCCAGACGACATACACCCAAAATCTACGAATCGCGAGAGCCGAATTCCAGTCCACGCTAGAACTAGGTATGTTTAGAGTTTCAAAGAGCCCGTGGGCGTCACCGCTTTACATGGTGTCTAAGAAGCTAGCAGGCTTGTGTCCGTGTGGCGAGTACGTCGCTATAAATAACGTAACCAATCCCGATTGGTACCTAATACCCCACATCCAAGGTATCACGCCTAACCAACGTGACTCCCGTGTGTTCTCGAAAATCGATCTGTTGAGTGCTTAACACAAAAATCCGGGCAATGACGTGACAAAGACTACCGTTATTACACCTTTCGGTTTATTTGAAATTTTACACACATCTTTTGGTTTACACAACGCAGCGCAAACCATTGAGCCATTTATAGACTCAGTCTTTCGTGGATTAGAATTTATCTGTAAATCCTCGACATATTAGTAGCTAGCGCAACCGATCAAGCTCATCAAAAGCACTTCAAAATCTTCTTCAAACGACTTGCAGCAAATAACATTACCGTTAATCTTGATAAGGTGTTTTCCGGCCAAACGCTATAGAATTTATTGGCCGTCATGTTGGTCAAAATGGTACACAGTCCTTAAACAATAACATTCAATATACCCGTTGTTTCCTTCTTCCGAACACAGTTGCTGCTCTGCTCAGTCTCAGCGGTATGATCAATCCTTATCAACCATCCTTGCCTCTCTGCGCAAGTTAACTGAGCCCACTAACCGACTTACACCGTGTTCGCAAGAGACGTAACTTGGAACTCGCCCCAGTCGTTTTCCAAACTACTACAGCTAGTAAAGTAGCCTAGCTTCCTCAGTCATGCTTCGTCATTTTGACGCTAAAGCAGTGTTTAGCATAGCTGTCGGCGTGTCGGACTCCGTCATCAGGGTCGTTCTGCAGCGATACATTGTAGGATGCTGGGAGCCAATTGCCTTCTATTCGAGACGCCTACGGCCGGTGGAACTCAAGTACAGTACGTTCAGCCGTGCATTGTTTACTGTTTACTCGACCGTTCAATGTTTCCAACATGACAGTGAGCGCAAGTACTTTTTCATCTTCAAAAACCACACGTCATTAACTTTGGCTGTCCGAAATCAGTCAGCTCGACAATCACCGCGTGAGGTACGTCAGCTAGATTTCGTTGCTCAATTTCCTACCTATATTCCACACATTTCTGGCCAACAGAATAACTACAATCAGTCCTGCCGAGCAGACAATCCATCTATCTGCCATGGTCGTTGTACAATCATCCGACCCCAGTTTTCACTGAGGATATCTTCACATCTCCTGCCGTCACCTGATGATACCATTTTACGAGACTATTCTGACCGATGAACTCGGCTCGTTGTTCCAGAAACGTTTCGACGGCTTGTTTGAGACACGCTTCGTAACCTTGCCCACCGAGGTATCAGAGCCACTGTTAAAATTATCTCCAAATTATGCGCTTGGCCAGTAATGCAACGCAATCTTAAACACTGGGCACGCAGCTGTCTTCATAACCAACAAACCAAGATACAGCGTTATGTGTCCGCTCCCTTTGATCGCTTCCCGCCAGTTTCAGCTCGTTTTGCCCATGTCATCTTGATATAGTTGGACCCTTGGCGCCGTCCAAAGCAACGCTCCACATTTTGACCGTGAGCAACAGTTACACCCATTGACACGAAGCCGTCCCCATTCCCGAAATATTTGCGAAAACGGTTACACGCGCTCTTCTTGGTCGCTGGGTCGCTTCCCATGGCTGTCCAGCCACAGTGACTACCGACCGCAGTACGAAATTCAAAACTTCGACTTTTATCGATCTCCTTCAGGTTATCGGATGCTGACGCATTCGTACTACCGCTTTCAACTGCAAGCCAATGACATGGTGGTACATTTCCACCGACAGATTAAAGCTTCACACAGCGCTGCCAATGCACTGAACTGGACTGATGCTTTACCTCTGGTGCTTCTTGACGTCCGATCAGCCATGAATGCCAATATCAATATGTCTATTGCCAATCAGCATATTGAAAACCTTTACGCTTAACTGGTGACTTCTTTTCCGAGAGTCATAGCATTCCCCATTACGACGCGAAGTACACTCGGCAACTAGCGACGAGCATGCGTCACATCAAGCCTGCGAGAGAGCAACGACGTACGACCTACGTTCCTGCAGGATTACAACCTTGTCCGTTCGTATTCTTTTCGTGCTGATGGTCTACACAGACCACTTGAGCGAACTTACGTAGGTCCTTTTAAAGTGTTGCAGCGAAGAGACCGTGTCTTTACGACTGAGCGTCATGGGAAATGGGAAAATGTTACGATTGAGCACCTCAAGGTTGCCCAAGTGGAACCGTAAACAGGTGAGGACCGATGTCTATCCTCTCCTGATGAATCTAAACGGCCTAGGGTTGAAACACCTAACTCGGACGCCAAAGACACTAAGGAGTCCTACCCATCTGCTTCTACTACCTCGCCCCTACCTCTTTCCTCCGACCCGGAAGATGCATCATCAGCCGCTCCTCATCCTTAACGATACAATAGAACGTCTATGACGACCTCATCCAGTGAACCACACAAGTCGGATAGGTCGGGTAGACAACATCATTGATTAGCAAGGTTACGTATGAGATAGGTTCCTCCTTTAATTTTATTTTCCCTTTTGACTACCCCATTACGATAAGGTCAAATAAGCGACAAAATTTTTGAAAATCTAAAAAGAAAGCAAAACGTTTTGAAAATACAGTAAAAGAAGCAAGCGTGTTGAAAACAAAATGGAGTTACGGTTTGTTTGGTGTCTACCTCATCGGGTAAGTGTCACCGTTGTTTTTTCCCTCGCCACTACTGTCACTACCCTTGTCTCCGTCTTATGTACAAACCGGGCAAGATGAACCCGAGGAGAACATTTGTCATTCACGAACTTTCGAAGATTTGGCGCGCACGAAATTTCCCTTCATTTTGTGTTTTTGACACCCTTAGGGAGGAAACGGGTATGAGCAATTGTTGTACTGCCTGTTTTGCTTCAATGTGAGACTGCGACTGTTTGACTGCTCATGCACTCGCCCAGCCAATCGAAAAAATACAAAAGGCCAGAACTCGGTAGACAGAGAGAGTTTAACTACAGGGTAGATCGACTACAATTATTGGTAAACGAAACATGTTAACTCTGGAGCTCAACGTCACTCACTCTTCCGCGTCTGGTTTCTAGCCAGTGTAAGTGATATCTGCTCTATGGGTTTACCAAATTGACGGAATAGATCGATTCCTTTGATGCGGGCTTGGATTTGTGGTCCAGTCGATTCGCACTCGGTTTTCAAGTTTGGCGGAAAGCTCAAATCTCCCACCACGTCCATTCTGTTGACTTTTGCATGTAACAGACAGCCTACGTTCTCTGCTTACGTCTCATTTTGGCCTAATAGCTAATATATGTGTGAATCGTGCACCAATATTCTTCCTTTGGTGTATTTTTCCATCTGTCGCTGGCTACTTTCGGAGATCTCATTGATTGGCTCAATTACTGTCTGGCACCGCCATCTTGGATGGGTTGGTGGTCTTGTCAACTATTGCAACTGTATACTCCTGGGACCGACGCGCAACCAAATCAACTCCATCGACCGCTTACTCGATATTTACAACTTCAACGTTCGCTTGACCGACGCCTACCGCCAAGGAAATCGGAAAATCATCAGTCATCCCACTGGCTCGGATAACGACACCAGCCTGAATGGCAAACATCGAGTAGGTGCACATCCAAAAGGGGTCCAAACCAATGATGTTTACGGGTCAGGAGAATGTAATCGATTAGTCAAACTAGGTCTAACTTTCTCAAACTGTTCCAAGTAGTACCAACCGCAATGTGCTGGCTTATCTCAACAGCAGGTGCCAAAAATGCATAACTCTCAAGATATCCTTTGGTTCTGTACTACCTGTTCTGCCATCCCATTTGTCAGGTGTATGCTTGTTCTAGTCGAGCAATGCAACCGGTTGGTAACAGAAACAGTGCAGCTAATGAGCACTAAGATGCTCTCATTGGAAGGAAGTCGGGACCACTTAAACCTAGGGACATTTGACCAAAGGAATAGTGCACAAGTTGTTGTACCTGAACTATGATCACCAGGTCCAGATCACCGTTGTCTTCCCCATCTTTGGCAGAACACTAGGCGAAAACTTACCTTTACTCCTAGAGTCAAACAGTGCTCATGCCAACTAAATTCAGGCACTAACCGGAAGGTGTAAGTAATCAAATCCCACCAGTCTTGATGACCCCCGTACGTAAAAAAGACAAATCAACCAAACTACAACCCACAACATCTGCAGCTCAGGAGTCTATTATTGAGCTAAATGCCCCTATTACACATGTTACCTATACCGCGATTGTTGCGAAGTGCACCAGAGAGGCGACGCTTGCGGTCTCTACTGTTACAGACACCGTTAACTTGAATAGGGAGACAAACAATGAGCAATCATCCCTGGTAACACGTCGGGACAAAACATTTCCCAACCTTACAGTTCAACGCAAAAAGGATCTAACAATAGTTTCCTGACTGTGGGCTAATCAGCAGCTACCGCATTGCAAGGTAAGTTGTCCGACAGCCTAATTTAATGGGAGTCACTGTGCTTTCTGATGAAAGTAAAGGCCAAACCCACAAAATTAATATGAATTACTCATCACCCTTACTATGCATACTTTGGTGAGCCCAGACTTATTAGAGTAATGCTAGTATTCACGAATGACCTTGACAATCTTCTGCTATCCTCAAAGGCGCTGCTACATAGATCGTGTGAGATACGTATCTATCATCACGTTCCGTGGACCATGCTACAGCCGAAAAGAAACCCCCGAGAAGGGCACAGCAAGCCTGATCACGTAAACAATTTCTTCCTCCAGGGTGTCAACGCTTCCATCGCACGGTAGTCGGGAGGCCGGAACTCACGATATTGAACAATGGCGATTTATCTGCGAAAACTTTTCCTTGGATAATGTTGTGACACGATCACTCGAAAAGTAACCACTCTCGCCAAAGTACAGAGGATGAGGCCCGAGAATCTGAGCAAACAGTGACAGATGTGTCATATAGTTGGCGCAAAAATCGAAAGATCCTTTCATCAGAACTTCAGTTAAGGACTGCAGATGTTTCGCAAGGTTCAGTTACGGGCGATGATTGCTCCTTTATCAGATAATGAGGTAGATCTAGATAAATGTTGGACTCGCCTTGACCAGTGCAAGGTACGAAAGTAGTAACAGTAACTCATCAAAAAATACGAACAAAGGCCAACCACAAATCGGTCGGCATTCTCACACAAAAGGGCTCTACTATAGACCGATAACGTAGCCTGCTTGTACACGAATGCTCAGGGCCTCTTCAATAAGCTGGTTCAACTGAAACTTCGCCAAGCTTCCCATCAATTTGATATAATCGGCATCACGGAGATTTAGTTACACACTGAAATGACGGACGCTGAAACTTGGCTACCTGGCATGTCAACCAATCGGAACAACGAATTGAAAAAAGCGGGAGACGTACTTCTGCATTACTGAAGCGACTTACATTGCGAGGTCATGGAGGATTTAGCTTCGCTGATTCCTGATTCGCTATGGTGAAGCTCGTAGTTATAAAGCAGAGAACTAACCTTATAGCCTTGGTGTACCATCCCCCTAAATCAACATTTGAAACGGACTACCAAGTTGCGACTGTCCCACGGCGAACTCTAAAACAAAGATACACACACATCTTGACTATGGGTGTTTCAATGTGCATTGTTTAGAAACCTCTGCCACCAGCGGAGAACAATTTAAGGTCGATCTGAGGGAGCATGTAACGAGCGTTTCGTTTTACCATCATGTCACTTAGCCCAATCGGATCAGAACAGATAATACGTTATATGTGTTTGGACTTGTGCTTACCAAAGGAGAACATGTGATGCCTGCATTGGTTATAGACCGCCCGTTAAGTCGCATTGATCATGCAGTTAGCAGTTTCAACTTCGTCTGCTACGCCGAATACCAAGATACGGACCATGAGACGGCGCGGACCATCACAGACTACGAACGGTTAGCCCGACCTCGCCAGTGCCACAACCTGATCGTTCCTCGCCGAAGACACCGCGGATGTCGCCGGGCCCGAGTTCGTAAACGAATTCAATCGGCTGGTCATGGATGCTTCAGAGACCAAAGATTGAAGAAGGTCTGAAACCGTTAATTACGTAAGGAGCGGAACTCAAAAATTACTGGCAGTTCGCAAAGCAGCTTGGCGAGAGTATAGATTAACCTCAACACCAGAATGCATGGATAACTACGTAGCCAAGCGAAACCACTGCACTCAACTGCTCAGAGAAGACAAAGCCGCCTATCAGCAGAACAAGGCCAGCACCTTCAGCGTCAACAACAAACTGCTGTAGAAGCAGGTCAATAGTCTACGGAAGATGATGCAAGGAGTTCCGCCACTCACAATGGCAGATGGTCCAACACGAACGGATCCGGAAGCGGCAAACGCGCTGCGGATGCAATATGCCCTCACCTTCCAGAGGGTATAATAATCGGGACACTCCAGCTTTCCACACCCGACCGCAGGAACTCGCTTACATCAGCTTTACCACCGAAGCTGTCTCGCAGTAGCTGATCAATCTGTGCAAGCACAAATTCCCGTGTGTCATCATTATTCGGCCAGAAGCACTGGGAGTAGCAGCAAGTAAAATAGCAGAGCCACTGGCTCAGTTCTTCGAAATCTGCTCAGACGGGAACCAAGCTCCTCTCATGTGGAATCTGGGAATAATAACAAACATGCTCCAAGATGGAAGCGGAACTGAGGCGTCAAACTACCTCCCAACTTATCTTCTCCTTATATAGTCCAAGTTGATGGAATCCATCATAGCCTATGCGTTGGTGGACGATTTGGAAAATTCAAACATTATTATTTCTGAGCAGAATACCTTACTTCAATATCCTTCGTGCACAACGAATTTGCCAATAGCACGGGTAGGTGGACCAAGTCAGCTTAGGCTGGGGAGGAGGTTGATGTGATCTACCTGGATTTCCCGAAAGCATTCGACCGTCTAGATCATCGGATAATCTTTTCCAAGTTACAGCGTTACGGGATCGTTAACCCTCTTCAAAGATGGATGGCCAACTAACACCTTCAGCGTCAATTGGTGGTCAGATTTCGGAACTCCTTCTCTGACCCCATACAACTTGAATATGGTGTGCCTCAAGGCTCTGTGCTTAGTCCCCGATTGCTTTTGGTGTTTATCAATGAGCTCACACGGGCAATTACATCTAACTTTCTGCAGTTTGCCGATTACATCGAGGTTTGGCGCAAGGTTCTTTGGAATAGTTACCAGCAACTTTTTCAGAGTGATCTAGACACGATACATCAATGGCCCACCCAAAATTTATTGCAATTCAAAATGAGTAAATGTAAGGTTCTCTCCATACGACACCAGTGCAACCACTGTTACAGGATAAGAAAGCATGTACTGCAGCGGGCTCTCAAGGAACGACATTTGTGCGTACTGGTTTAGAATGATCTAAGTTGTTCCATGCAATCTGCGGAAGCCCTCAAAATGGTAACCAATAAGTGGGCCTGTTACGACGGTCGTTCGGACAAATAGACCACACTATTTTCCGGCAAATGCTTATTGCGTTTGTCCGTCCTCATGTCGAATATGCAATTCAAGTTTGGCGCCTATGGTTAAAACACGACCTTAGTGTACTGGAGCGGCCCCAACATCGAACAACGAAGAACGTTATTGGAATGCACCAACTTTCATACGAGGAGTGACTGGAACGACTGGAGGAGTATTCAGCGGATGTTACCGCCGCTTACGTGATGACTTACTAATGGTGTACTTAATACTGCACGATTCACTTCATGTGTGCAGCTCTTTACTGCAATTCAGCAATAGTACCTAATTTAGAGTTCACTCACTAAAACTGGTAGAACAACACAGCCGCTTGGCGCACCGCATGAATTTCTTTCACTTCCGCGTATTTCACCCTTGGAATGCTTTTGCAGATTCGGTCGTTTCTGTCCATATTTAAAGGACGTTTGGATGACGCACTTCCTCGCCTACACTTTGTTACCAATACTACATCTCCATCCCACTCATCGAACTCAGTTTGGAATTATTTACTGCTGCACCTTTGTGCTGTGGAACTACACGGATCACAGGACACAGCGAAAAAACGAAAATTCGCTCTTGAACGTAAACAATCCACGGCTTTTTATTTTTCCATAACCCTTCAAACGCACTCAGAGTGACATGTAAAGCATTGCTTCTTAATCGGTATAAATTCATTGTTCATTATTCAAGGAGCGCAGGGCAAAATATGATATTATGTTTGCGATATAGCTTTGTTATGGACCCAGTGGACAGGCTGCTGTAGGCGCGGCGCTACCACTTCTATTTTGACAGCTTTTTACATGTTTGTCGCTCACATAAGCCTTAGCCAACGAAAGCATAATAGCAACGAGGACAGTTTGAGCAAATATGACCGAAAGTGTTGCATCGACATGAAGCCCCTAGAAAAACTGAAGAGTTGTATTTACGACTACAGTTTTAATGGACGAGATGACGTTTTCGTTTCTGCTTTCATTTATGAGTCCGTTGTGACACTTGTCAGCAACTCTGTTGGTGCATGTCCTCTGACAATTGTGAAGTGGTGGTCCGGTAATAATACAGAAGCACGTACTTTTTGAACAAGCTTCGTTACAAAGTATAACACCACTATGGGAGGAGTGCATCGATCGTCTCAAAATGCCGGTAAATATAGAATGAATTTTCGCAGCAAGGATTGGCGGTGGTCGTTATTCGTCTTTCTATCGAATGGTTTAATGAATAGCTCTTGGATTTATTACAGCAGATCATCTGCAAATAACGAAGAACAACATGACATGCTTTCCTTAAAACAAACTGCCTTAAAAGCCCAACTGCAGGTATATATAACATAGAATAATATCCCACAAACGCTTCTTACGCTCAGCAGAAATGGCGAAAGTTTGAAGACAGTTTCGGGCAACATTTCGCTGGAAACCATTTTGAATTAATGCCGAAATAAAGGAGATGACGGCACTGTGGGAAGAGGCCTAACCTACTGTGCCCAGTGTGGGATGTGCCACTACACATCGCCTGCTCTGCTACACACCACCAAGGAATGATACAAGTCCTTTTTGTAAAATATGAACTTCATATCCTTCTATAACAAACAATTGCCTGCTATGATTTCAGAAAACTTGGTGGACGACCGGTTAATGTATTTATTTACCAAAAATACACTAACCGGTCGTCTATCAAGTTTTCTGAAATCATGACTTCCCGATCGATTCAAATATGTTCCAAGATATTGAATTGCCTGCTATATTATCTCTGTAAGCAATATTAAGTGCTGTCTAATCAAATCTGCAAACAATCGTCTGTTTTCTCAGAGGAGGTAGATTTATTTTTCACTTGAATTCCGGATTCCTTCCTTGCTAGCATCCTTTAGAATGACAGAAAATCCTCATATTTCCTAAAATAGGCTAAATTGGCAAAATCCTAATTTCCTGTGTTTTTGCACAATTTCTTTTATGTGAAAATGAAGAAAATTTAAAACCTTAGCAGCAAATGAGTTAATAGATATCTTTTATATGGTTTGGTTGTTTGTGGTTTTTGCTTTAACTCCCCCTTTTGTACTCTATAATCCAACAAACCCTTCCGACCTGAGATAGAGTTCGAAGCAGGCAGGTTGAATGTTTAGTCCGCTTTTCCTATTTTGTTTAGGTTTACTATATTCCTTGATATGTGTATTTCCCACCTTTTATGGTAATCGTGTGTATTATTCACAAACGTTTTGCAAACCAACAAAGGAACTCAAACCTTAAAAGGAACTAAAAAGTGTGTGCATAATCTTCCTGTATACTTTCATCGTTTTCCATACGGCGTCACACCGCCTGTCCCCAGCACGTCCTAACCTTCCCGAATTTGACTCTCCAAAACCTAAGTCCGCAGGTCAAATGCAGCATCTCCTGGCCCGTATGCCCGAAGAGTCAAGCCCCATCACCTTGGCTCCAATCGACCTTGACTCCAAAATCTACTGGTGTTGACAACGGCCAGTCTGGAAAACGATGGCTGGGAAACGGATTTGCAAAGACGATATCTAAGATCCTTTGAGACGAATATCGTTATCGCTGTGGAGTAGAGTGCGATGTGGTGGGTGATAGTTCACAAAAGTGAAGTCGGGCTTGCCGCGAAGAAAATATCCTGCAACTCTTTTTTCTGGACTCCCCAGTTATTTCAGTCCGGCAAGCTCGCCGCGTCGGTCCACCGACAATGCAATCCAGTCCACACCAGAATAATAAATAACAAATAACAGGGAAAGCTGGAGCCAGCGAACTGCACTTGCCCCCTTTCTATGGGCCTGCGGACACTACAGTTACTACCCTACTCTCCATCCTCACATTGTCTTCCCACCATCTCTAATGAAGGCCTCCTTCATTCAGCTATCTAGCGTGACCGCTGTAGTGAACATGAATCATACCCGCCCTCTGAATTTTGGGACATGGGATTTTATACTTTCATATTCGCCGATGGTCCATTTGTTAAAGTAATGCTAAATATCGATCACTTGGACTCTTCGTGCGTCGAGTATTTCACTGCTCTGTGCCACTGATTCCCTGCCCCCTGTTTTATCCAGCTTTTGTCAGACCGCATACGTGTTCCCACCACTTCCCTAATCGACATGCCCCTTACTTGCCACCACTTGCAACACGCATCTGAGCAGCACCATACAGAGCTCTAAAGCAAAAGTTAAGGCTAAACCACGATCTGCTGTATCCGAAAACGTTCCCTTATCTGCCTAACTTAGA
Source organism: Dicrocoelium dendriticum (assembly GCA_944474145.2). Lineage (NCBI taxonomy): Eukaryota > Metazoa > Platyhelminthes > Trematoda > Plagiorchiida > Dicrocoeliidae > Dicrocoelium > Dicrocoelium dendriticum. The sequence goes on from OX104070.1 coordinate 14,102,125, forward strand.
GATACGACATGATAAGGAACAAGAAATGCACTCAACTGATACCATGGTTTAGAACACACATGCAAACCAAATCATTCTTCTTGTGGAACAGCTAAAACTAAATCAGGTTATGTAAATACCTTAAAAAATTGCACCGTAAACTCGACAAATTGTTAAATCAAGACGTGGAATTATCCGTGTTCCCATCTGACAAGACGCTTGATGAAATGTCCCAAGATGGCCAAAAATCTCTCAAAAGCTCAAAATTGTCATCAATATTAATTCATGCAATTTATATATATATATATGCATATATATATACATATAAATATATATGGTTACCGGCATCCGCATTCGGATTTGCCTGTCAATGTGGCCAGCCACAGGACACCTGCGCCAACAGAGGGACCATGGGTGGCTTGCGCTGCACCACACATAGCTCAATCCACACACCCCGTATCTAGTGTAAACACGAAGGAATAAGACCGGGAGGCATGTGGATGTGAGCCACGTTTCATCAACGGAGCCGGCCACAGTCCTTTACAGGCAAACACAAGCTCGTTGTATTTGGTAATCAAGCGCACACACAAGGTGGTGGCTGGACCGTAGTCCGCTCCATACTGAGTGAATGGAACCACTCTTCGAGCGTCACACGGCCACAAGGACCGTGCACCTGGTTCTCTAAAGCAACGAACAACTGCCCCCTAGAGCCAGTATGGACGAGGTAGTGAGTAGTAGACAGGTAGACATCTTGACAACATGCACCTCAAGAGCAGCCACAACGGGGATATCCAGCAACAGCCAAGTACTTGAGACGACGTGATCAAATGAAATAAATCTAATAATACATACAGTTACAGTGACATAACTCTTTAATAAATGCGAATATAAAATTTATTGATTGTCAACGAATCCGCGAGGTTCAATACGTTAACAAATATATTTTAAGCAAAAGCTACAAAAGCGAGAACGTTATCGATGTTAACTACACTTAGCCTAATCGACGTGTGCAAGTTTATAGAAGATATCTCACGTAGACACTATCATGAGATAAAAAGATGTTAGAACCATATAGCAAACCCATCATCTGAAATAAAGGGACTGCATTCAAGCACGCAGTTAGTAACTCGAATACAGCGTGTCTGCAAACGCCGCGCCGGTTCTACCTTCGTTCGCTGCAGGTCCCGTCGTCGATTTGTTGGTGGCCCCGATTGGCCTCGCTCATGGCTCACTCTGCCTGCCTGACTCAGGCACTAGCGACCGCATTTGCTACAGCACCACGCGCTCAATCTCCATGGAGTATAACCCCTCGGAGTTTATCGCTTCCGCAATTGTCGCTTCTTCTCTGCATAAAGGAGAGGTTTCACCTGCACTTCGGTAACGGCCTACGTGATCAGATCGCGCCATGCATGCCCATCAACCGCTTTTGATTCCCATGACCTGCAGTCAAGATTAGAAAGTGATAGGATCACTTTGATCATGTCCTGGTACCGTAACTTAGGGTTCCCCACATGCCGCTTCCCATTACTCAGCTGCCCATATAATAGCTGTTTCGGTATCCGTGTGGAAGCCATACGGCTCACATGACCGAGCCATTTCAGGTGTCTCAGCAAAAGTATACAACCCACTGCATACATTCCACTTGGGCGCAACGCTTCCGTGCCCGCAACACTGTCGCACCAACCAATGAGCAGAATCCGCCACAAACACTATTGGTGGAAAGGCTCGAGATATCGCACATCTCGCCGATACATCGTCCACGTTTCACTGCCGTATAGAAAAACGGATAGTGCGATGGATGTGTACACCATCAGCTTTGTGCCAACGGTAAGCTGATGAATGTTTCACACTCGGTACTCAGGTTTCCAGAATGCCGCCGCCGCCTTCGATACACGGAAACGAAGCTCACTGTGAAGCTGCTGGTCAGTCGACGTCACACTCCCATGGTAGCAGAAACGGGAGGTGGTTTCCAATACTTCAGTACCAATGCTGATTTACGGCAATAGTGAAGATTGCGCACTATGTGCAAACTACGTACAGTCGTCAGAAAACAGCAGCATACGGATAGTTGTCTCACAGATTAGGGTTCTCGCACCGAAAGGACGGATATTCAGCAAACAAGCAACAATACGGTGCTCCACACTAACACTGTAAGCACAATCGGCATCAAAAGCACATCATTGCATGAAGATAGATATAAAACAGGGCAGGAGCTAGGACACAGCCTTGCTTCACACCAGAGATAACTGCAAAGTCATCCGAGGTCCCTCCACTCAGCTGCACCCTCGCTCACATGCCACTGTGCAGACATCCAATTAAACTTACAAAATTACGCGGGCAACCAAACTTACCCAATACCAGCCAAAAATCCTTGCGGTTCATCGTATCAAATGCCTTGGTGAAATCAACAAACGGCGAGTACAACGACTGGTGTCGCTCTCTGCACATGTCCTGCAACTGACGAACCGCAAACATCATGTGTATAGTGTTGCGACACTAACGGAATCCGTACTGCTCTTCCGCGAGGTTAGTAGCCAAAACCTGACTGACTAGGCGGTTGAGAAGGATTCTGACAATTAACTTGCCCACACAACTCGGCAAGTTGATGCCACGATAATTCGTACAACATTGATTGCTCTCTTTTCCGTTGTACAGTGGTAGCCCAAGCGCATCCTTCAGCTCAGGAGACAACTCCTCCTCAATCCATACGCGTTTCACCAAGTGGTGCAGCGCAGTCACCAACGTGGGTCCGCCGTGTTACAATACTTCAGGCGGGATCCCATCGGCACCGGCACATCTGCCATCTGGCAGCTGAGCAAGTACTCACTGCGTCTCATCCAGTGTCGGCGTGTCTGTCAGACTCGCCTTCACATCGCGATGTTTCAGGCCATTCAATGTAGGCCAGTTGATCACTGAACGGTTGTTCAAGAGACAGTCAAAGTGATTTCACCAGATCTGCATTATGTCTGCAGTCCGTGTGTGAGTAGAGCCTGAGCTATCACCGATCAGCGTCCTCCAGTCTCGGTCCACATACTGCTTTCAAGGAGTTGGCGACGTTTGGCATAGCATTCCATCCGTTTCACCTTCTCCGTCCATCATGCATTTTTAATGCGACGGAGCTCTCGGGTCAGTCGCCGTCGAAGTTTGCGAAAATGTCTATTTTTCCCCAAGTCACTGGGGTCTGCCACATGTGCAGCAAATGCTGCATTCTTCCCACACATCAATGTGCCAATCGTCGCATTGTTCTCATCAAACCAATCAGGTCGCCTACAGTTTGTGTGCCAGATGGTCTCCTCGGCAGCAGCTATCACCAGGTCGCTAATGTGGTTCCACAGGTCGCCCACTGTGGCTATGCAGTCCACATCACACAGGCGTGCAACCATCGCCTTCTCCAGCTCAGTACGTTTCGCCACAGTACCGAGAGAGAGAATGTTAAATTTACACTTATTCACGGCAGGAGTGCAACACATAGATTTACGAAAATATATGTACAGTTTGGTCCGAACCAATTTGTGATCAGTGCCACACTCAGCTCCACGCAGTACACGTGTCATGCGCACTTCACGCATATCACGCTGACGTACGATGACATAGTCGAGCAGGTGAGCGTGACCACTCCGTGGGTGCGTCCAAGTTGCTATATCACTCGCACTCAATGCAAACCGAGTGTTCGTGATCGTCAGGCCGTGAGTGGCACACAGTGAGAGCAGCCTGTCACCGTTCGCATTCGCTGAACCAAGGCCAGGCAGACCCGATGACTTCTGTCCCCAACGATGAGTCACGCCCCACACGCGCATTGAAATCACCCAGCAGAAATAGTCGGTCGCTCCTCGGCACAGACAGTATCACGGAGGATAGCTGTGTAGAATTGATCACGCGTGTTATCAGGATAACACATGGTCGGACTGTACTTGCTTACAAAGATAGTAAACTTACATCTTTCGAGTCGTAGGCGAACAGTCATCAGTCGCGCGCTGATGCCTGTTGATTTACGCACCAGCTGGTCATTCAGGCGATCGGATATTGCAAAGCTGACCCCATCTTCACGTGGTGCTGAGGCGTCGTTGACCACCCAGTAGATTGTGTATCCAGCACCTGCTTCATGTAAGTTACCCAGTTCTGCGAGCCAAGTCTCACTGAGCGCCGTAATATCGATGGGGTAGCGCGCTAGTCCCGTCGCGATCAGTGCAGTACGTCGCTCGGGGAGATCACTCGAATTTCGATTCAGTAGTGCGCGTAAGTTCCAGCACCCGATGTTGAGTGTTTTGCGCGTAGATATACGATTTCCTTGGTGGGCAATCGCAAGCGAGGTGGCGGTTGTTCTTCGGATGTTTACTTGAGGGACTCCACCCGGAGCATTTGACTCAATAGTCTGACCCGAAAGACAGTGGGGAGCAGATCCAGCTCGGGAATGTGATTTCAGAGACAGATTGGGATCAGCTTGCCAGTCGTCATACGCAGCATTTGAGGCACTGGGACGATTCATATATGTTTTGCGACCGTAGTAGTATATGCACTTGCGATCACGTCCAGACGCAGGAGGGTGTTTAGCGGGTTTGCTCCAATTTGACCAGAGGCTGCATGGCTTGAGGCGGACATTAACAAACCATTGAACACTCGGAGGTGCCCTCCCACCGTCAGAGACAATGCGTGGCGCTCACGCTCTACTCCAAGCTTGCTGTGAGCTTATAACCCGTAGACCTGTTGTCTCCCATGACTAGGTTTTACGGGAAGAGGAACATCGACCACTTGCTAGCCTCCGAAGACCGTGGACTAGGATACTGACATGGCGCCCACACCTGATAGGAGAACGACTCGGGTTTTCAGCCAAAGCCTTTGATTAAATGTACACCCAAAAAGCAGTGTGTCTAGCCCATGGTCAGTTCACCGACCCATGAGGATTGGTTTCCTGGATCTTAGCAGGTCGAAGGGCATAACCCAACACCCAACCAACGGTCGCTACCTGGAGGCGTCCAGCACATGAGCCCATGACACAACAGTAGCAGCAGTGGTAGACCATTTGTCAAGATCTAGCCACCACCAGCCTCGGCGCACCACGGGATCTCCCACCATATAATTATATATATATATATATATATATATATATATATATATATATATATATATATATATATATATATATGTTGGGGGATATATATTTCCGATGTTTAGTGTAGAGATAGAGAGAAATGTATCATGTTTTTTTCTTACCCTGGTTAATTCTTCACTGAATCTGTTGTGCCCCTGGGTATTTATTTAATCTTTACCGTTCTGCTGTCTCACCGATATTTCTCATTATCTTATTCATAGACCATAGTCTCGCTCCTAGTTGGTTCACATTTCTTCTCTATCTCTACGCCAAACATCGGATGACTATGGCACACTTTCCTTATCACCCTGTCTTTGGCATCTTCTATAAGAATACAAACAACCGAATAATTACTGACTGCAATGAATGGGCGCTTATTTCTTTGTCTAGTTATCCGTTTAATTCTCTATTTTCAACATTACCTTTACCATGCATATTCATGAATGTCCTAAATAGCCACGTACAAATGAAGGCTGAAAATAATGCAACTAAGCTCACCCAGCATCTCAACCATCCGACAGAACAACACACAACTTGATTAGTTCAACTCCATGGTTCGACCAACGAATATCTAGATCGCACGCTATACCTTAACCCTTGACGATGTGAATAATGTTTATATTATTTTGATACAGCAAAATGAGTCTGATGATCCACTGGAATTAACTTGATATCGTCCTTTTCTTATTTTCGGAACTCTCTAACTTGATACTCATAAATAGCTGCAACTGTATTACTCCAGTCTTTTAAGTAAGGTTGTGTATTATTCATCTGATTTTGACTGGTGCATCTAATTGTTTCATTCTTTTCATACTCCCTCCCTATCCCGCATCAAACTGCCGCCATCACTGCACCGAAAACAACCCACTGAGAATGCCCGTGAACTGGTAGCATACGGCGACAAAAGTCGCAAATGAAAAAATTCCCAAAAGCATCCCTATTGTAACCCTGTAAAAACCATAACAATTAACAGCCTCGCATGCCTGGACATGTTGTAATGTAAATATGATCCTTCCATTTGTGAACCCGGTTTCTCGGTACCAAGAGAAATATACTATGTATATATGTAAAAAAAATATGTTAAAATGGAGGAACAATGGAAACGACATCCAACCGGAAGATTTCATAATGTAATAAAAGTCGGTTAGTGAATTATGATAAAACAGTCTGTGGCTAATCACTGAGTGTGAGCTCCATTACAGACTGATGCAATTAAAACGGTCAGCTGATACAGTGCGCTTAATGAATTACTATTCTCGTCCATGTACATGCGATGCAACATGTGTTGAATTTGCCATCACACGAACTCAGAGATTTCCGCTTATCTTGCTTTAACAAATAATTAAGAGAAACCCATATTCGGAAAAAGAGCTTAGTAGTGCGAGAATGAAGGAAGCTCTGAACATGAACCTTGTAGTGCACACATATTCCTACCTGGCCTTACCCAATATTCTGCATTCGCAAAGCTCGTCAGTTTCCGGCATCAACCGGCACTAGCTAGGCTGATCTACAATCGAAAGCGCTCGGAACGTGTGCCCCTCCCCCTTCTGTGCCGGACCTGTCCCCCACTCGTCAGTAAGTCATTCGCTTGACACCTTTCGCCACCAATCAGCGTTAATCACCCCCTGGAGCCACTCATTCACGCTGTACGTGTTCACGCCACATTCTGTCTGACACCACCACATGAAATAGTTGGACTGCCCTCTGTGTCAATGACATAACCAGATATAATTGGTGTGTTGAAAATAAAAGTACTCCATCGAGCCGATTTTGTTAAGTCATTTGGATACCTATTTGAAAACACTCGGAAATAGCTGTGGAAACGAACTCCTGAGATAAAATGCTTGTGATGATGCGCTTGTTGGAATGGACCGCTATTCAGTTAGTTAAAAATCTCCAGCGTTGGTACAAGTGAATGACCTTCACTCGTCACATGTAGACCAATCCGGCACGGTTGGTACCGATTTCGGAGAGTTCGGCTGTGACGTCATTCCACACCAGTGACCCGGTCCCGCGTGACTCGCAGTGAACCGCATCTGTTTGGTACAGTCATTTAGTTGTGTTCCTCTTGCTGTGAATGGGCCAAGCACCGTTGCTCATTTTGGGGATTATCTTTTGGAATCCGCCGGTGGCCCACATGTCTGGCAATTCATCGCACGCTTTCGAGTCTTAATATCCCGTTAAATTGATGTTCTGCAAATTTCCAACTAGCAATTCGATTTTGTGGCCGAGTGATAACGGTAGCAATGACAAGAGGTACATCTGATGCTACTAGTCTAAGCTTCCGAAGAAATAATTCAGTTGACCAAATGCTTTTAAGGAAGGATATCGCAACTTCCTAGGTTTTGGTTGATGTTAAAGAGCTAATATTCTCAAACTATCAAGGTTTAGCCGTGGTTGGCGTCATCCGGTTTCGGATTTGCCTGTCAATGTGGCCAGCCACAGGACGCCTGCGGCAACTGAGGGACCATGGGTAGCTTGTGCTGCACCACACATAGCTCAATCCACACACCCCGTATCTACACCATTTCTCACTTGCTAATGTCATTAACACAATCGCTGACATCCTTAACGCAAACACTAACATCCTTAGTTCATTCTTA
>OX104070.1:14110206-14140728 GCA_944474145.2 Dicrocoelium dendriticum
AGCGTGTAGTAATTGTAGACTAGATACCACCAAGAAAGAAGTGTAAATAATCGGAGATGACGGAGAGAAAATGGAGAACCAGACAAATTAATTTTGATGCATCAGTGGGAGCGTAAAAGCTCCTAAACTTAGCTTTTGATGTATTTACCATGAAAGAGCTCCTGCTGATCTGGAAGATTAAAAAATTTCGTTGAAAATTTCGCGGATCGATTTAGAAGTGTTTAATACTATCAGCTGCTTTTTTGAGCAATCATTTCATGGACAGGGCGAATAGTCCAACAATATTCCAAAGCAACGTAGATAAACGACTGTCATTCGTAATTCCTCGTGCTCATCAGACACACTGTAACTTCTAAGTTTTTGGGGAGTAAATATTCATTGTGCTCATATATTTCTTTTCCAGGTTGTGCAGCCAGTTTCTGCTTCAGGGAACTTTCGCTTAGCAAAGCGAAGCCGGAAACACAAAAGCAGTCAAGTTAGTCTGACCGTCAATATTTTGGGCAATGCATAGTGTTGCTTATCAGAAATGTAGAACAATCGTCTAAACTAGGGTGCTCCTTGGTTCACACTGGGCCCTATCACTATGCTTCCTTGAAAACTTATTTATGGTCATTAATCGCTAAGCGCATTTAGTCCTTTGGAGTAAAGAAAACAAGTTGTCAAATTATAGATATTTTTCCCATTAACCAAATCCAAATCTTCTTCATTTAAAACAGCATTTCGTAGAGTTAACCAAAGACATTTATTTTCGAATAAAGCATTCCTTTCGATTTACTATTCTATACCTAACTGTCTTTGTGCAGATAACTTGAGGACTTCTGCGAAGCCATTGGCAAACAGTGGCTAAATTGACAGATTTGGTTAATTACAAGCTCAAGTACAATGTGTTTGAAACAGATTCCACCTATCTTTGAACACGTTAGAGTACTCAGGTCCAAATTGTTGTGCTTAGGTCTGTCCGGAATGCGGTACACATCTGCCTCACTGACAAATTTAACATTTCTCCTTCAGTATGCTTCACACTAAGGGTTTATTTTGGCACGGCTTTTATCATTGATTTCTACGTTTCTTCACTGTACAACACTATTTACGTCCGAGGCAGTGAATTACATTGGTTTGTTTGGAACGTTACCTGCTATTAGTCTAAGATATATAAACAGGGAATCAACAAATGCAACAGAAAAACACTGGAAATGAACCGGCAGTTTCTGCTTGCAAGTTTTACTCTATGGACAACATCTGTTTACGGCTACAGTGAGTTTATCCAAATGGAGAAAATGGAAAATGAGATTCCAATTCAATATATTGTAATAGACTTGGACTCAAGTAAATTGTCATTATTTATGATGACTCTGTGAATACTGTTATATTAATCCGGTGGTGGACCTCACGCTTTTGACACAAAAGCAGTCATTTATGTTTTATGCAAAAAGTCACCGACGAATATAGTAAACTGCGGCTTAAGATGGGACTATTAAAATGGCTAAAATAGCATTCGACGGTCCTACCTAACAGAGTAAGTCACTCGCCAGTTAGTCCTACACATCGATAGTAAATATTGCATCCTTCTGCTGATTATAAAGAGAAAGATACGGAAATCTGCTTAGCTAGTTGCTTGACATGTACTGTAGTGGCCTAAAAGGGCTGCACATTTGTGAAGCAGTTAGCAAGAGGACGAATATACGAGTATTTAATAAACCGTTTTTGCTATGGACAGCATTTGTTAAGTGAACTGTACCGTAGTACAATAGGAGGGCTTATAGAGTGCAGGAAAAATATGCTCTACTGCAAGGCATAAAATTTTGTAAAGAAGTGTGCATTACAATCAGCCATTCAGATAATCTGTTAGTACTGTTCCCATTCTGATGCGAGAAAATAGTGAGAATATATTGCTAATTATCCGACTGATTTTTCTGTTTTATTTGGTATCTCTCTCGTAAAATTTATCATATATAACCTTCAGGCATGGAAAACCCGTGGTCAGTTTATGAAATTGAAAAAACAGAAGTTAATGTAATTTAATGATGTATAACGCCATCAAACTTAGTCAACCAGTATTCACATACAAAAGACTTACTCTACCGACATTTGATCCTGTAAAAACTAGTCAGGTCATACCCTGGAGGTGCCTGAAAAGGTGACTCGCAACATATTTCCTGTGACGAGTGAACAGAACTTTGAGCTGCTAATAGCTGAAGCGTAGCAAAATGGCTAAAAATAGGCTGTGATAAATTAAAACACATTTCGCATGTGTTCCTGCCAACGATTTAACACATTTGCAGAATGCCTTGAAGTCAACTTAACCTACTTATAGTGCGGGATATAACCTGCGTTCATCGACAGAAGTTAAAATGCAAAATTGCTTACGCAACTGGCACCACAGTACAAAAGGGAGGTTAGCTGTTTAAACTTTGCCGCAGTGAAATTATCAAAATGAGTCCGATAAATGCTTTCCATTTTAGCCTGATTTTCTCTTCACGATTTTTGTGATAATCATTTGTCCACCCTGCGGAAATTGGTAAACATTTGCTACTATGTCCATAGTACATTGTTTCCGCATTCTTTCAAAGGCCGTAAGTACTATTTCTATATTGAGAAAAACGAGTTGGATCCGTGAAAAGAAGCACCATATTTTAACCATGATTCACTTAACGGGAATTAGCTCTACACCTGGAGAGGGACAAGTATTAGAAGACGACGAGCAACTTGGAGGTGACTTCATTTGTTCATCATTGCAATCTTTGCAACATTGTTCCACCATACTTAGTGTTGTGAAAACTTGAAAATAGCAACAACATAAGCGGGAAACGCAAAATGTTTTTGGTATGTGGTCACTAGTTATGTCAAAGGTGTAGGCCCGGATATGTCCATTTGTAGATACGGATAATTTCGCAGCAGCAGGAGTAGTGCATTGTTCCATAACGAACGATGAACGGCGATAACATTTTTTAAGTAACATAGTTTACGTCTTTTTACTACACTGCTTTAGGACTAAACTATCTTTCTAGTATTACCGAAGTAGATACTTCGTCGCATTACTAAATTTGGGTAAATAATTGTAGCTGTTAATGATGGCGCTTAAATATTCGGTGAAATCTGAACATCTTCAGTCTAAGGTAACAAAGTGAAAGCATAAATCTCATCCAAATTCAGGTTGTTAACGGCGGAGCAACAATGCCTAACTTGTGTGAACAAAGATTCGCAAATATTAGAGCCTGTTCTTAGTACTGTTGTCAATATTGCTGTTATTCTCGTGAGAAAATTTCTAGAGAACTAAAAGGGTAAGCTCAACCTCACTTGACGGAGTACTCAAGTTGTTTCTTTTAACCACGTACCATTATATTGCTATATTCTTTAACCTATAGGTTTACTGATATCATAGAATAATACAAATTTTAAATGGGATTGTTAATCAAATGACAGGCGTTCACACAAATCTGCCAAATGGAGCAAAATGTTGCGCTCTGTCCCATGCTAACTTTCACATAGAATAAATTCTTAAACCATTTCATGATTAAGCATTTATGATCAGTCCTTTTGTGATTAAAGATGGCAAAAGTTAAAAAACTTTATTTATTGTCTCACTGCACTCTGCACCATCATTGTTTAGTCTGTGCACTGTAATATCTTTTCCGGTTAAACAGATAGTCGATTAAAAATATAAGGTTTTCAATTTTCTTTTTTGTCCTGTTTACAGTAGTTTAGTTTGATGACATATTATGTGCACGCTTTAAAATTTAACGAAACATTACACTGGTAGTAGACAGACAGAAATCGACAGCGAGTTAGCATAGTCGATAATATTGATATATCAAGTCAAAGAAATGCTAGTTGATATCTTGCAAGCAGCAACCAGTTGAACTTCGGTTGAATGAGCTTTCCCCATTCATTATTGTTTACCGCTTAATCACTTTACATATCCGTCATATAATAACATCAAGTAATCAATTTTTCTCTGAACAAGGCAAATTATTCTTAAGTAATATTGTGCTACATTTGTTTGTTTTGGATAACAGGAAATCAATTTGGATATGGTCATGCCATCGTAAATTGTGTGTATAAGGAAAAACCGTATGGACGCCCTCAAGTATCTAGCTGCCTATTTAAAGACAGTGCAACAACGAGTAAACTTTAAATGAACCGGTTGGATTACAACATGTTCGATTTAAGACGGTTCGGCTAAGCGGCTGTGAGAAAACTTCAGGCATTTTCAAACATTGCATTACAAAAGTTTGAAAAAGTCTCAAGTAATAAACGAACCTGGCTCGTCCGATAGCATACATTTCGTTGTTTTTAACGTTATATCTCATGAATAGGCATTAATATCCTACCGGCAAAAATATTAATTTAACGATTAGTTAACCTTACTTTGTTCATGGAATGGCAGTAGCTCCTAAAATAATAAGTGCAGCCCTAAAGGTTTGCCAGACTGCAGCAAAAGAAAGGTGTTTCACTTTTTCAGATATGCTTGCTGAAACTTCAGTCTTTAGGCTCACTTTGAACATATCTCCTAAATTCCAATAGGTGAGACTCAGTATGGACTATCACTGCCTGATCAATAGATTGTGTGGAACCAATTACTTTTCTGCCCACGACTCTAACCTACTTAAGAATATTAATTTGCGATAGCTCTTCAGCTATATAAGAGGATTTAATTTGAACAATGACATGGTTATCATTTGGCTGAAATTTCCGTTATCGTATTTTTAGTGCCGTTTCTTACAGCGGTTCATCAGTTGCACTCCTTGTCATAAACCTGTAGGAAAATAGGCTATCAGCGTGCTGGCATTGTTAATTAAATAAATACATAAATAACGCCAACAAGGCATGGTCAGAATATTTACGGAAAGCTAACTCACCGGTGTATCAGTAAATATATATGAATGTTCTGTTGGAAACATGCTTTTAGTGTCCGAGTTTTGACTGAAGTTCTTCGGTCACAGTTGGGACTAAACAGTTTGTTTCTGCATGTTTCAAAATAATTCTAGCCAACAGGATAAATACATCATCCTTGGGATTGTTCTGCGCATTTGCATTTAGTTTGCTAAACGCGAAGCAGCTGACCACTTACAACCATATTTATCAACTCAATTACCTATACGCTGGTCTTTAGACAAATGGACCAAACGCCGGTTGAGCAACCTATGTAACATTGTGTACAATGCTTACATTATTCCACATAGCTCCAATAAATCTGCAAGAACGTTCAACAGAGTTCTATTTACTCATGTCATCAAACAAATGTTGCTACTGTTAATGGTGTTGGTAGTATCGTCGCTTACTTAAAACCTTGGTTTACCATATGAAAATGCTGAAAAATTTCTGGATAACTGGTAAATCTGGATGAAAATTCTGGAAATTCTGTATAAAATTCCGGAAAATCCGGGATAAAATTCTGAATATAACAAGTGCCATCGGCGTAAGTTATTTTCTACAAATTTATTTATGATTTAGTGAAAGTGTTTGCCCAAGATGGCATACTTTCATTAGTATTGAGATGATACGTTGTGTGGCACAACTTGCACCTGCGTTTCAATGGTAGGGGCATTCAGATTGCCAAGTAATAAAACTTGAGTCATGTTAAAATACTGCATAGAATGATCCTGCCCATTATATTGGCTTGGAAAGGATTAATCGTATAATACGGGTAAAATTGCCAGGAATTACGAAGGTCAGTCTTAGGGTCTAGGCGAATTACTTTTGACTTCAAAAGCAAACGATCATTTGTGGGCTCGTCATAAGTTCCAAGTGGACACATGGGTAAATCTTTCTTTGATGATTTCGTGCAACTCGATGCACACAATGTGTTTATAAGCATCTTGCCATTAGTCGGAGAGTAGAATTTAGTTGTCGCAGATAGACTCAGGCAGACAGATATCACACATCCAGGAAGGTGCTAGACGGCCGGTTCTTCCTATTAGTGCACGTCAGTAGCGCGCACCCGCCGAATCCTGCCGGATGAAAAACCAAGACATTACTCCTGCAAGCCAGCGATTTATGCCACTGAGCCATGACTGACGGCAGCGGATCGCCATGATTAATATATAACTGAGATATAGCGCCGGTCATATTTAGCTGTCATGCTTGCTATAATAGTGTTGAGGACAGGACTGAGCCCCAGCGCAACGACTTCCTTTGCACGTCTAAAACCTGCATGACAGTAGAGGCTGAGCTGCGATATATCACGGTTAGGTATCGGTCATGGCGGTCGGCTGCTGTCCCTCATGGCTAAGCGTCATAAGTCGCCAGCTCGCAAGGGTAATGTCGTTTCTTCGAATCCGGTAGGATTCGGCTGGTGCGCGCTGCCGATGTGTCCTAATAGGGCAAAATGGTCTTCTAGCACTTACTGGATGTGTTATGGCTGTTTGCCTATCTGCTCCTCTAGCTACGACAAACCTTCACCAAAACCCAATAAAGCCGCCTACTACCCAGTAACCAGTGGAATTCATATCTGCTAATGTAGATGGTGCAGTGCAACATTAATTCGCTTTTTAATTAACGCGGGCCCATAATGAACACAAGTCAGAAGGGCGTACTATGGCTGACAAACTTTGGGATGAAAGGAATTCCGACGGTACTGCAGCCAGCCGTAGTAGGTGGATATTTGCAGTTGGCCTCTCCTAGGTTTCCTCTTACTGTAAACGTGATTGTGTAGCAAACTCGGATACGTCAAAATGAAGCAAACTTAAAGAGAGTGATAGCTTCCGCTTCAACCTGCTATGCTTTTTAGTTGCAATTGTTATGGCAGAAGGAACGAACGGTTCACCCGTTGTTGCTCTTTGCTGTAGGTTTGCATTTTATCCAGCGCTAGCAGGCCTGCAATGTGTGCTTTACATAGGGCATTACATACGCATTGAGCATTTTCAGGGTGATAGAAGATTCGAACAACTTGAGCGCACTCCATAAGAGTTAAATAAGTTGGTTGGCAGTTTCCAACACCATTAAAGATTGTACTGAACAGCCAAAATATTCCGGAAGCAGCACCATAACATCACCTTCCTGTGAGGCGGTATCCAAGAAATTGTCTTCAAGGTTATTTAGGTAATAGAAACTGGGGCGTGAATGTACCGCCTCATGCTTATGCACTTTGAATGGAAGTGTATTTATCTTTTATCATGCAACATTACATTTTATAACTCTTTGTTGCATATCACGATCTACCGATCGTCTGCCAAGATTTAATGTTGTTGACAAAAAGTAAGCAATTCAACTTGAAAATACACGCTAGATCCCTGATAAATAAAATGAATGTGATAAGACTAATTCGTGTGGAACGGCGCAGTGCATATCAACGGCATATGTCAGTAAGGTTTGAACTCGATCCCGAAGCTGCCTCTGTAAATGGAAATTATTTTGCCACCCAAAGACAGGGTTTGTAACGCAGTAGGTTGACAGCCTTGATGCAAAGGTGTAATGATCTAAGCGCTGGAAAGCTTTCGAGAAGTTAAGATAGATTACATCGGTACCGGTCTCACTATCTGCTGTTTCCATCCAACTGCACCGAGAAGTCATAAGTTTGGTGGTACATGATGGACGTTGACGAAAGTCGTGATGTTTCCGAGCCATGATCACAGACTTTTTAAACAGCCTATCGTTGCCTCAGCTATTATCGTGTCTAACATCTAAGAACAATGGTAGGGAAATAAATAGATGATAGTTGCCGGGTAGGAACAAACTCCGCTAAATATCATAGTAATTATACCATACTTCCACACATTAGGAACTTGCTGTTTATCCAAGTATATTTGAATGAATCAGAACATCGACACTCGTATCCTCCTATCATCTGTACTACCTTTGGGCGAATGATTTCAACTTGTGCTAACTATGTTTATGCAACAATAGCAGGTACTACGAAACAGCCGTTGAACTAAAGGTGACGCGCGCAACTAACAGCGTTTAGTGGAATGTTACTGGTGTAGACATACCTTGGTGGCGCGTCGGAATATTATAGCGTATAGTAGCCGTAAAGCATGAGCTGTATTCTCTGAGCAATGAACACTTCTCTTTATTGAGATGTATGGAGGGTGACACAAGCTGCACCTTCTACAGACTGTTCTCATGGGTGCACCAAGCCTGTTATCATGGATAAATCCTTCCACCGGGCGATGATCTTCCTAAATGACACATGAATTGCAGTGATTAAGCTGCACCAGATTGGTGCTCCTGCTCTCCGGACTACGGCTACCTCTGTACGCACGCCATTTCGTGTCATATGCCGCCATACGTTTTCGAGTTCTGCAATGGATCAATGATGGATCAGCTGACAAATGATGACGCAAGAATTTTGTCTCGAATGTAATCAGATCATTGAACTTGTCAACAAACAACATCTAAGTATTATCATTGGGAGAGTAATAAGAAAACGTTAGGTAATTGCTCAAATTCGTTTTTCAGTGGTTCGCAATGGGTGGTTGTACAAAAATATTGAATATGTTTCTATGAACACACAGCGTAGCCTAGTCACAAAGTGCTTATAGACATAGATTCTATGGTTTGAAACTCGGTAATACCCCCAAATCGCTTAGTTACCATACAGACGTGAGTAAATATATGGAGTATGAACCAATCATTTTCCCTGATATTTTACGTTCATTAAGATTACGTTTATGTGTTCGCTTCAAGATTAATAAATGTAACCATGACCTAGGTAGTTAACTGAGTTCTACTGAAGAAAATAAATCGAATCTAACAGCGGACTGTATTCATGAGCGCTGTAAGAAGATGTGAATAGTTACTCAGAACAGGAGACTGTTAAATAAGCAACTCAACAAAGCCAAGATTACATGTTACTGTTAGGGTGGACCGTTATAGGTAGCAAATATGTAGCCAATTATAACTAGAAGAGTCTATACGTATATCTGCTGAAATCTTCGATAAAGGACACAGTAGTTGAGCAAAAGTCCATGCTGCAAAATTGTTTGGAGTAAATATTAAGGAAAATGATTGTGTCGGAATTCGTGTTAGAAACCATCCTGCTGCAGTGGTTAAGTATTAGCAGGAATGTGCGAATCACAACAAGCGGTTGGGGCGGGTATGCCGGAGGAAGTAAGTCATGGCTGCTCCATTAGAATGATCGATGTCACTTCAACCTAACCTGTTGCCAAAAGGAATGCCAAGAAATGGCTACCGCCCAGCATGCCACAGCCATGGGACAAAAGGACCTCAGCCCTACGAAGATAATAAATTTCACGCAGTTTAATGCTCGTCTTTTTGCGTAATTCCTGAATGCTCGCTAATGTTGAGGAGTCGAGCTGACAAGCTAATTGGCGAGATTTGAGGGAGGACGTATGTCAGCAGTGAACCTCGTGAAATGGTTTAGGTGTCTAGTAAACTGGGATTAGTATGTTTCAGAGCTGGAGTTAAAAGCAAATGTAACTGTAAGTGTAGACTGTAAAAAATGACCGCGTGATTGCAGAAAGGAACAATTCGCTAACTAGATAGCAAGCAGTTTGCTGACAAACGAGCTGTGCTAGGATCCCGATGGTTTATAAACGTTTGGAGAAGAAAAGTTGAGGTTGACATTAACCACCAAAGCTTATTTGAAGTCGAATTCCTACGGTGACTTCTAAAATATCATTCCTAATAGGTAGTCTTACAGTCGGTTTGAGATGAGCAAGGAGGGCTGTATTTTGGTTATCGTAATTGAATTTAGTGAAGGAACTGTTTGCTGTATCAGAGAACGGGCAATCAATTCCATAATCTCTGTGGAAGCCAGCCAATGAATATATTATTCAACCATAGCCACGGATAAATTGTGAGGAGAAATACTGTAGTTAAGGCCGTTAGCAACTTAAGAAGCAAATCATGCAAAAGGAGCACACTTCTAAAACCGTGAAAAAGCTCATTTCAATCGTCATTGGTCAGTGCTAGTTTGTGGAGAATAAAAGCCAAAGCCTGACATATCTCGCAGGATTATCGGATATGAGTTAGCAAAAAGATTGACAAAAATAGTAACAGGATATAGTGAGCAGCCACAAATTCCGAACTAGCCAAGTATAGCGTTCCCGCCTGAGCAGTTCATACATGGTTTTTCTACTAATTAAGCTTACCGTCTGTGGTTTCCGAGCGAAAATAGAGGTAGATTGGTTGGTTTTTGTTTACAAGATGTCTGTAAGGATCATTTGAATTACGAGATATGATGTAGTATGGCCAGTGCACTGACGGATTGTGCTTTTAACAGGTCTAAAGTAGGGGCAGAAATAGCGGCTACTGAGAAGGTACTCCACGTGTGCCAAACACGCTGCGAGAAGAAGCATTTTTGACACGCCAAACGACGGTATTGTTCTGCTAATTTCACACATTCACCTCACAGTTGGTTGTTGTGACACCCTCAACAGATGATGGCATGGGTTATCAGCGTTGTTTACTCTTTGGCAAGCCAAGATTAAGTCACCACGCAAACGGTGTTAACATCCGCTGAAAATGCTAAACACGTTGAGGTGCTGTTCGTACGAGAAGTGGCACAGCCCCTTCACATTGTTCGTCGCCCAATATTGTGGACTATCCAGGGGCGTACGAGCCCAACATAGTCATACGTGTTATGCTTGAATTGCATATTCGACTTGAAGGTGTATGTAAGCGGGAAGTATTTGGCTAATAATAGATGGTTGGAATTACGTGAAAGCTCTCCGTTAAAACCCCACCATTTGGATCCCCTTCTTCGATGCCTGTGTGGCCAGCTCCGAGCAGCCAATATCTTTCTGGACCAGCACACCAAGATCCTTTATGCGTGCACGGCGTTGAAGATCCTGGTCCTCCAGCCTATTTGTGTGGACCATTTTGCGTGGTATATGGAGCACTCGACATGTAGCCATATTGACAAGGTCGTTTTGAAGCTGGGTACGGTTTTCTGGAGCCCTGATCACTAGCCAAGCTTTAGTTTCATCTGCGTAGATTGAACAGGTTGACTCAATTTGCGGCATTGCCAACATATCGGATAGGTTATCTTTGGGATAAATCCTTGTCATAGTGAATAAATATACAAGATACGTATAGAGACAAATGGAAGCAACAAATAAAACGAAAGTACTTGGAAAAGCATCTCTAGACGGAAGATCAAATGACAGAAGCCGAGTACCAAACTAGCTTTATTAATTGAGGGGGGACACGATAGAGCATATTTCGGAAGACGGTCCCAATATGTATTGCAAAGACAAATAGGAATGGAGAGCAAATCATCAAGCGATTTGGGTTATGCAGCGCGCCACTCACTGCGGATAGTGTCAAGGAGTACACATTGGTCAAACAAATGGAAGATGGCAGATTACTGTACCACTATAGTCCATCCGTGTGGAAAGATTTAAGGGCAGGTGTATCAGTTTCAATGCTGGTTTCCGACGAAATGGGGCCATGGCAAATTGGAAAAAGCGGAGTTGGTGCGATGAGATCTCTTTTCGCTAATTCGCTTCGGGCATTTACAGTTATGCGAAAACCTGATACAACACGATAAGCTATCTGAAGCTGCTGTTTATAATTTATAGTGTTGTATTAAATTTTCTCCTAACTCTTACTGTCTGAGGAGGATCCTGGAAAACAGTTCACTTGGCAACAACTCCTTTTCTGCTGATGTATGAGAAGTCGAATTTGTATTTAAACTGTAACTGTGAAAAAGAGCCATATAAAATATTTTGGCACATTGCACTTCGTATTTCAATAAGTAGCTATGACAAAACCTTCCATTTTTTCCGATTTGATAAATAAATATTGGGGTATGTAACATGTGCATGTTTGTTCGTTAGTTTGTGTTTGTCATTCCACATTGAGAGATATATATGTATAAATATATATATATATATATGATTGACTATCACGCATATTAAACAAATAATAGTGTCACTGCCACAATCATCTAATGGGGGTAGGGTAAATTTCATCTAACGTATCTAACATACTTGAATGGACATGAACTTCACATATCATCGAGCTTGATATTAACAGATGGATAACCATATGCATGTGGTTGAGTAAATTTGAGTAGAAATTTAAATAATGTAGAGTTATTCAGAAGCTGCTTTATGAGGTCAGCTAGCTTGGAAAAACCCTAACGCTGCTCATCAGCCTGGAAATTGGCAGAAATTAAGACTAAAATAACGGAAGTTAACACCAGATCGAATACCAAATAATTCAGGTTCAAACGAGCGCGTATCACAATAAGTTGCAACATGGTAGATACTGCAATCTATGCCTAATTTCCTTTAAGATTACTAAGCCAGAACGAAATTTATGAGTAAATATCTATGTTAGTGATGAAGACATTTGTTTTTTTTCATTGCACGTTGGTCTAAGCGCTTTTAAAATATAAATTTGAGTTGGCAATGCACGATGTGAATTGAAACGTGAAATTGCTTCCTATTTGATTGTTGTTATTTAACAACGAGGAAGTGATATCAAATCGGTATGCACGGAATATTATTTTGTTTTTCCGCCCGTCAAATTATTTTGCTAGGTTTCCGGTTTCTTATCCTTTATTGCTTGTTAAAACGAATTTGACGAAATAATCATGCCAGGTAAACACATTTTACATGAATCTAAATGTATACCTAGTGACACTAATGGGAATAATGAGTGCAAATACGAAACTTTTGGTCGCCTTATTTGCACGCGGTAAGCGAGCGGCTATTAGCAGTTGATAAGATTTCTCTCGTAGAAGGAGGTACTTCCTGGACAAACAGCGTATTCAACAAAGGAAGTTCAACACAAATAACAGCATAACAAGCATGTAGGAACCTCGAGGTAAATAACTGGATCATTTCCAAAATTAAAAGCGCTTCGTCAGTCATAAAATTATTCTTCTGAATAAGTTAAACAAACCTGCTTTAGCGTACTCAAATAACAAATAAACAGCAGGTTGGCGAGATCTTCTTAGTTGACCAGTTAAATGCTCTGTTGGCCTGCGGCAAGCCAACAGCCTGCTTGCACAACCCCATTAGATCTTTTCCATTTTCGGGATCAGCTACGTCGGTGTAGCTGAAGATTCCGTAAACATTTCCACTCCGCATGCTCTTGGCTGACCCACTCCTTATGGCCTCTCTGTTATCCGTCAAATGCTTTACTGCAGATTCACCTTCTCATTCTCTGTGTCGCTACAGCTGCATTTGGTTCGTTCTGATCACCTTCCCATCGGTACTTACTTCATAGCATCTCGCCCCGTCATGAACAGTGAGTTCATTCCGCAAGTTGGAGCATGGCGTCAATTCCTGTCTGGCCATCCTTCAAAATCACGTCTCGCGAACCCACGCACGTACCGTCGACCTCCGTATGACGCATCATTACTTTCTTGCCATCCTTGGTTATTGCCAGATGTTGTGCCAGGTTTACCGCCTCGAATTTTCTTGTTGGTGTTTGTTTATCACAAGACGAGCTATAGACAAAGAATCCGCCATGAACATCTGCGTCTCCGGAGTGTGCACAAGTTCCATGGCGTATTTTTAGAGCCGGATAAGCCTTTATGGTAGACCTCTATTGACACCATATAGTGGTTTGTTGGTTATAACTAAGCACAGTTTATGTACAGTATAAGAGTAGTCCTCCAGCCGAGTTTTTAAGGGCCGAATCGATCCATCCTATTGACAACAGCCAGCATCTCCTCTTCGGGCAGCTTATAGTAGCTGTTCCGCCACTGGAAGTGCCCCGATTGCGGAAATCCAAGCGTTTAACAACTTGCATGAGAACGACGCCTATTCCGCTCTGACTGCTGTCACATGGCATCCCCAAACACAGAACTGGATAACAGTAGCCGAGTATTGGTGCGCAGCTGATGAGATGCTTGATGGTTGCAAATGCACCATTTCTGGTCTTTACCCCAACTTCATTTTTTACCTTTATGTGTCAGCCTCCGAATGGGCTTTATGATTCCAGCTAGACTTGGTAACAAATGAATTAAACAATTCACCACGCCATTTAAGCGACTAAGAGTCTAGAATTCTTCAGGTTGTTACATCACCTGCACTTTTTTGATTTCCCGGGATCGATCTTAATTTCATCGGATGTCAGAAAGTGTCTATAAAAAACCTCTTCCGATTTCCGGAGCTCAAATTTCTTGCGGTGGCCTGATGTGCATTTTATACCTATACGTAGTTAGGTTGAAGCAAATTTCGTGAATTTGGTAATTGAAACTGGTGCATCACAACACATATGCCAGCCAACACGCATAACAGGACGCTCAACCCTGTCGTTTCGACCTGATGTTAACGGGTTACTAACAACGAGTGCGTGGTGTTCGGATCCTAGAGCCCCTGGCTACAAGCGAGTAAACAGTACTCATAAATGATATGAAATTACCTTTGCCGTATTCATGTCTGCTGGAACCAGCTTAAAACTAATAGAAAACGGACTTCGATAGTCCAGCTCGAGCCGCGAAGCAGCTGGATTGATCTCTATCACAAGCTGCACTTGTGGAAGAATTTGGATATTTATAAAAAGAAGATTGGCGTCATTGTTTTTACAAGTTGTGCCATTAAAATAGCAAAAAGTTGGACCGGTTAAGCCTCATTGGTTTGAGAAGTGGTATGGAAATCTAGCTCGGAAGAGCGCAGATTGTGCGACAAATTCCTGCTCTCTGGCTCTGCCGATGATTATGAAGAATATAAAAGCCAGCGGAATCTCTGCAACCGTGCAAAAAGGAATAAGCGCCGACATTTCTAAGTGCAGCATGGTATCACTGCGAAGCCCTTCTCAAAGCGAATTTTCGCTTATGTGAAGCGACACCTGAAGCCGGCAGGTGATGTGCCAGTGCTGGATGGCCCACTCGGAGAGCTGCTAAGCTCTAGCACTGAGCGTGCGTCCGCGTTGTCAGCGCATTTCTCTTCTGTATTTGAAAGTGACCAGTTGGCTCTTCCGAGTTCGACTTGTACCGCTTTTAGCGAACCCGACATTCTGGATTGCGGCTTTGAAGATGTATGTCAACTACTAGCCAACCTTGACAGCACCAAACGTGCCGGACCTGATGGGCTTCACCCACTGGTCCGCAAGTCACTTTTGACCATCATCTCTCCTGTCGTGACTGACCTATTCAACAGATCGCTGTCCAAAGGTCCGTTGCTGATTGCCTGGCAAAGTTCGGTGGTGAAGCCTGTTCTAATAGGCAGCGACCCTAGAAATGTACACAACTACAGGCCAATTTCTCTGACACATATTTTGGCAAAGGTTGCTGAGAAAAACGTGTATAAGGGATTGCTGCAGTTGCTACAGTCAAAAGAGTTCTTGACGCCCGCACAGCATAGTTTTATGCAAGGCCGCTCATACATTACCAACTTGCTTGTGGCAAGGCATGATTGGTTGAAGGCAATAAGCAAACGGAAGTCTGCCGATGTGCTATTCATCCATTTCAGTAAAGCGTTCGACGAAGTCAGCCATAGGGTTCTCCTTCACAAGTCCAGGTTGTGTGATGTCGCTGACTTACTGAACCGGTGAATCCGCGACTTTCTTGTTGGACGAAAGTGGAGGGTACAGGTCGAGGATCATCTAACTGACTGGTGTCCCTCTACAAGTGGCGTGCCTCAAGGCACTCTGCTGGGGCCAACTCTGTTCCAGATTCACATCAACGATCTACCGCAGCATCTTCGGTTTCCTTGTGCCTTGTTAGCGGACGATACGATGATTTGGAGAGAAATTGACGCTCTTGATGTCAGTGGCGTACTTTTGCAAGACCTCAACCGCCTATCCACATGGTCTGCAGCAGTACATCTCCCGGTCAACCCAACCAAGTCTGTATTTATGAACCTGGGGAACGGTGATGACGGCCGAACCTACACCTTGACGGCCAACCACTTTATCCCACACCTTCCCTGAAGGACCTAGGTGTACTCTCGCGCTGCGATTTGAAGTCCGTGGGCAACACGAACAGGCCGTATCGTAACGGACTGAGCATGCTTTGGGTGCTCATATGTAGCTACGGCACATTGTCCGAAGAGTTGGCCACTCGCCTCTTCTCTTCCATCATCAGACCAATGCTAGAGTAGGGTTCACCCGCCTACTTTCCGATTACTTGAGGCAAAGAACAAAAGAACGAACGGGTCCAACACGTTGCTACCAGGCTCATGCCGAGTTTACCTGACTTGGAGTATGAAGACCTGTGCGAGAAATTAGGACTCTTCACCTCGTGCTACCATCAGGTGCCAGTCGACCTCACGATGACCTATCGTATTCTGCATCTCGGGGAATTTCCCATGCTGAGGCCGTCGTTGCACTTACGAGGGCCATGCAGTAGACGCGGACACAGATACAAACTTGTCGTGTCGCATGTGAAACGTGTTCTCCACCCACTGTGCTTTGAACGGAGAGTGGCAAATCTTTGGAATCGTTTGCCTGCACACGTGATGAAGGCAACATCCGTGCAGCAGTTCAAAACGTCGTTAGATTTATATTTTGCCAATATTCGATTCAGAGTACGATTGAACACTTACGAGGACATGCCATATTTTTGAGCCCTGCAATATAACGTGAGTCAGATATGTTAAATCTTGCATGAAAACCGTTAAGATATTCACGGCTAACAATTTTTATAACATTTGTCGCCATATTTCGAAAGAGTCGTACATAATCCATTTCTATTTGCTCTATAATACAGTATTCAGTATTCAGCACTCAGCGCTGAAATCGTGGTGCAGATTGGCATCATGTTCCTAATGTGTCGAGCCGTAACTCAGTACATAGTTTGCTACAAATGTCACAACGTCTAGATCGTCAAATATCTGAAGTAACCGCTTCTAAAATAAGCTCGGTCAAGACTTTTAAATCAAATGATAAACAGCCATAGAAACCCCCGAATGGGTGTGGCGAACGTCGTCAGCAAACTGGATTCCTTTTCTAGGACAATGTGCTAGAATACCGATAATATATTGACCTTCGTGAAGCTCTTTGCCTTAGCCAAACGCAGCAAGACAGCCTCTAATGTTGACACTGTCCAACGTTCCTTGCATGGAGCTTCTTCAATAGCTTAGGATCTCTGCACAGACACAAACCATCGTTTCTTTTGGTATCAAACATGACTTGGCTAACCTAGTCTGTCAGCTCGTTGACTTTGCAATTATGCCCAATTGAGCTAAGCGACTTAATTCGGTGGCGTACTTATCATCTGAAGCTAACGGAATTCTTCTAGTCGAGAGCGCAATCGCGCGTATTGATGGATCTAGTGAAAATGGACAAAACCATCAATCCTCCGCCAACCTGGGCTAAACACGGACTTATACAACTCACTAATGTCTGTCGGCTAGGCATGTATGCACAAAAGCATGTCGGTTAAAATGAAAAAATCCAAGATAGTGGATAAAACCAGTGCTGGGCATCGGAGTGAGATCTATCTCCACGACCACGAAATGCAACGGATGCGAAGCTCAGTCTTTTGGATTGATCTCATTAATTGTGGCCATGCTTTTCGGTAGAAGCTTGGAGCTGTCCCACATGTGCAAGCAGACTTGTTCTGGTAGCACATAAATTCCTGGACACCGCTTCGCAGATGTTAGGTTGGTGGTGTCTAACTGGAAGCGCACGATTTTGGCGCTCAGCAATAAAATTGCATAGACGCACTTTCTTGGTCCCGTCCGCTACACATTGCTGATTGCATGAAAGGTGTGGTGTCATGACTGAGTGTAGTAATTTTAGGAAACTTGAAGCATCGAAAGAAATGAGTTCGTCTGCCACATTTGGCCCAAATTCGACCCCGAGCATTCGCAAAGCTGACTGTGCTGCAATCAGCAACTGAGCACTATTAGGCGCACCTTTTTTGGTATTCTTTTGCACAATGTCGAAGAAAGCGGTCCTTCAGGGACAAAGGGTTTAGTCGACAAAGGAAACTCAGCGAATACTACATCATAAAACAAGCGTGTAGAAACCAAAAGGTAAATAACTTTATCAGTTCCATAACTAACAACCCACCTGCATTCACGAGATTCTTCCGTTGAATCAGTTGAACAAACCCGCTCCAGCGCGCCTGAATAATAACCAATCAGCCCGTAGGCGAGGTATTCATAGGAGTCCAGTCAACTGTTCTGTTCGCTTGTGGCAGTCTAGCTGCCGGCTTCCACCATCCCATCACAGTTTCTATGACTGCATTCTGGGAAACAATATAGGCATCTTATTCCAGTACGTTGTGTGCATGGCATGTAGCCTATTTTTCGGTAACCTTGCATCTAGGATTGCAAGGCAATTAACTTGATGTGGCTTCCCAAATGTAGTTGCATTCACCGTTTGGTGGTCATAGTATCGTGGCGCTCACAGCGGTTGACCGTGTAAACATTGCTTCTATGGCTTATCACAATGGAAGGCCCGATGTACGCAGATTACAGCGGCTGTCGAAGATTTGCAACGCAATGCAGTGCACGTGAATGAGTACAGAGGACGTCGCCCGCTTTCAAATCTGCTATCTGCAACCGAGGACTAAGCAGACGCAGCTTAACTATCTGATAGGTAAATCGAACAGCGCAACTATCTTAGCCACAATCGGAGTTGGACAGCGCCGACATCATCAACCGTACCAGCTAGAACAGCGTGTATTACAAGATAAGCAGCGCTGTTGCATGGAATTCTGTATTTATGTACTTCTCAAGTCTAAGATGTTCATGTTAGTAATATAGAACCCCGAGGGTTCTGCGTGCTCAAGCAGAGCTTCATACAGCGTCCGGTGAAGTCGCACAACTTTGCAGTTTGCGGCCAGGTGATAAGCCTAACAAAATCTGGACGTGAGGACGAAAGAACTCAGTATGCAACGTAGAAGATGAACAGTGTGAAATTAAGCACCGTAATTTTGTGCGGGACAAACATTCTGTAATTCATTCAAAGCTGTACAATGAGCTAGATACCGTTTAGGAAAAAAGCAGAGCTAGAATTTATCTACTCTCAAGTTATGAATAGATCGCCAAAATTAATAGCGAAAAGAAGGGTTCAAAATCTGCACATTACCTCCAAAGTCGACATGCCTGTAGAAATATCGGGTACCTCGTGTTAGAATTGTGCGGGATGAGCTTTAGTTGTGATTTCGCGTCTTTACACATTGACATGGAAGGCAAGCGGCGACCTAATTACGAACGCTGCGACTGACGCTTCGCCCAACAAATTGTACGTACATTAGTAAAATCGTCACATAAGCGCCTGAGTGAGACAAATCAAGCAGCTTGTCTAACACATCCTGACCGATTTCACGACACGACCGGATGCTGGGGGTCAAGCGCTTTGTTGTGACGAATATCTCCAACTTATGATGTCGGCAAAGGTGTCATAACGTTGATGAAGAGGTGTGTAATTGATCAATCTCATTATCATCGATTTGCTGGCGACTAGGTTTATCAGATCGATAGCAGTGAAAGTCTCAGTGACAAGAGCTTGAACCCGACAATGTGCATCAGCAACGCGTTGTGGTCACATGAGAAACGTTATATGTCGGACGTAAACTGAGCGACGTAGTCAGTGTGGTTTGACCTAGGATGAGACAGTCGGTCGATTGTCGAGACGAGCATATACGTTATTGGCTTGTGTCCTGTAACTTGTGGCAATCGTGCTGCAGTTTGAGGTAGTTTAAATTTGGCGGATTACAAAACAGATGGGTGGCAGTTCTCTGCCGAAACTGACTAATCCTGAACGTTGATTTAAGAAAGGAAAAGGTGCTTACTTTACGATTTCTGTAGGATTACCGGAGTATAATTATAAAATGATGGTTTAAAGTCTCTGCAAAAAGGGAAAATTCTTGATTACGGTGACTCACCAAGTTATTCACAAAAGCATGTTCGCTGCTTTGCTCCCCACTACGTAGCGGATATGGCTGTTGTGTTCCTTGTTTGCGTTGATTCATTGTCCGATAGAGACGGACTATGTCACGTAATTCGTAAAGAATAGAGTGTAGTGAACTGCTTTTGAAAATACCTTACTTTCGTAGGGAAAGTAAGAAGGAACAGTACTCCATATTCTGTACAATCCATGGGTGAACCTTTTGTCAGCAACCAGGCCGAATGTGCTGTGTGGCCAATTTGAGCACGTGGTGCTGATGTGGTTGACATACAACAAATCGCGAAAGGTATGATTGGGATAAGCCAGTATTTACTATAATACGTTAAGGTATCTTCGAAGTAGCAAATGTTGGCTGCTGTACCAGCCTAGAATATGAATTAGGCGTTGGTCGGGTAAGTGAAACACACTATTTAACCATTTTCGTCGTCTTCGTCGTACTGAATCGAGCGCATCAGCATCGTGTTTGCGCCAAGGACTCCAGGCTTACATGGCGTCAGCAACGTAGCATCGCAAGCAGGTCTGC
Organism: Dicrocoelium dendriticum; assembly: GCA_944474145.2. Taxonomy (NCBI): domain Eukaryota; kingdom Metazoa; phylum Platyhelminthes; class Trematoda; order Plagiorchiida; family Dicrocoeliidae; genus Dicrocoelium; species Dicrocoelium dendriticum. The sequence goes on from OX104070.1 coordinate 14,130,452, forward strand.
AGCATCCGTGAAAAGTTTTAGGGCTCAAATCTCCCAAACGCACTTCGTAATTCTTACGAAGGTGCTTACCGGTATTACTCCGAGCCTTTCTAGCCTTTCTCGAGCAACCAAGTTCATCCTGTACTACATATACCCCCGAGATCGCTTTCCTGCGTGACATATGGCAGCGGCTGCTATTCCGGTCGACATTTATGAGTACTTGAATGTCGTGCGCTCAGAGCCGAGGATTTTGCTAAGTTAGACTAAATCAGGTTTTTGAATAACGATCTAACCTGTTTAAATCACTTTTAGTGTCACAAGATGATCCACAGTCTTGAAGTCGTTCCAGAAACGGCGGATTGATCTCAGTTAGGGAAAGTGCGGCAGTTGGTATGCATCACCTACCTGTTGTTGCAAAGCACGAGCCACTGCCGTATCGGTAGCTCCGATACAGCGTGAAGTGTGAACGACTTCTTGGCGAGCTAAAGGACCTATGCAGCTTATGCCCTCTTGTAATGGGGGAACACTGTGCTTTATCATCGGGAAATTATCCAGTTTGTTAAGTTTCCCACGGTGGAGGTCTCTGTGGGATTACATGTGGTATGCAAATTTAGGTGTCAAGCATCGGGGAGAATAAACAACCCAGTCAAATTATCCGTAGTTTTTAAAGTATAAAGCTTACATTATTTGAGGATGTCTCAAATCATATTCTTCTGTGGCACGACTTCGGTTGTGGTGAGATAATTTCACTATATTTGAGTAAAACTGTGTAAACTAAGACATTTCTACGCTGATCGTCACTCTGGGTTAGGATACAAGGTCGAAATTCTGTGCACGTTGCACTTTCAGTTAGTGTGAAAAACTTGCAATCTGGATGGAGTATCCGCAAGTACGTCTCAAACCACTATATTAGCAAGCTCGGTTAAGTATTTGGTGGCGGCATACTTCAACTGACATTTTTAAATTAGATAAGATTTCCATACCGATAATTGCAAAGGAACGTAAGTGGTGGTGAAAATCCGCAGAAAATTACGGCAGAGACTTTGATCCAGATTCATTATGTGCAGTCTGTATGACACGATCGGCGCAACGTTTGCGCACGCATGTTGTACGTGGGCATTGAACTCTTGTCGTGTCCCTTTGCGGAGCTGAAATTTTGTTAGGTTCCTGCGTTGAATAGAAAAGTAGCATAAGAACATCGATTCCAAAAGCAAAACTGACAATCAGCTTTTGTTGCTGGTACATGCGTTGGTCGTTAAGTTGCCCTGACGTGGTTTATACATGCTTAACACAAAGAGCCCGTCTTCGTTTAGCTTATACGTTAGAATGATTTTGATACAAAAACTATTCTTTATTAGTTTTGCTGCTACCGGACTGCAAACATGTCAAAGAAACGTTAAGTGATTATACTGCATTAGATGTACTTGGTTTATTTAAACTGATCCGCAATGAACAGTAGTCACAATTTAGACGGCATCTGTCCGCGACTTCACTAATGCTGCCTTACAGCGAAATATTTTTATCCCCTTAACTAAATTGCCAACTTATTTTGAAAAAGGGGATAGAGTATTTCTCTGCTAATCTAGTATGTTAGCAAAGCTAATGTTTGTCTGCCTCGGTAAACGATCAAAATTAGCGTTTGCTTTGATGGTTATAACTTTCTGGGGATTGTCTTGTAGCAGGAAGAACCATATCGATATTGACTAAAAGAGAGATGCAACCCAGCCTTGTCTAGCCCAAATTTTCTTGAAAATAAGCTACTAGTAAAGTAATAAATTTCGAGGTGCAACATCGTACCTTTTCTGATTCCCAAATCCCGAAATTTGATATAATCCAACCGTGCCCACGCATTATGCTGTGACCCACTAAATGCCGCCGGCTTCGTCGTCTTATAAATTGCCTTCATTAGTAAGAAATCGGCCCTAATGAAGACGACTGAATACGTGTTACTAGCAGATTTGACATAGACCTGCTGTTCTAATTTCTCGTATTCGCTAGTTTGATCGCAAGGATCTGGACTGAGTTTTCAGAAATCGGAATAGCAGAAAGTTAGCATTCGTAGGCCTGAGAACTGCGCTACAGCCAAATACGTGTTATGCATATAGAATTAGAAAATGACCGTATTTAGTTAAATTGATAAACGTGAAACAAATCAAGAATGACGACTGAAGATTAGCGACAACGAACCTAACGAAACAGGGGAATATTTCTAAGCTATAAATTACGAACCGGGATACATGTTTTAGGACTAGTGAAGATTAGTCATAAACACAGTAGGTGCTCCATCACAGATATTTGATGCCGAGTTGAGTCAAGCATGGTGGACGGTATTCAAGTATTAGACAAGGAACCATTAAGCGTTGAGGAAGACTGAACTTTCGTCAGCGCAGAAACTCACCTGTCAGACGAGTGTAAGCGGATATAGAAGGTGGGTAGGCGATGAAAAAGCATGATGAGAAAGGTAAGAAAAACACTCAGTATTAAACTTGTAAATAGGACTGAGGAATTGCTTTCTGGGTTGCTACAATCAGCATTCATTCCGGGAAACTCATGGCATTAAGAACAATATGGAAAAACCAGGTAGGAAATGCCAAATACACATCCACAAAAAGGTGGGAAATAGCACTGGGGTAGGAAGGTAAGAAGCTGTAAAAAGGTGACAAATCTTTTTATAAACATTAATACAAGCAACAAGAACTCAAATCAACCGGAATAGGTGTTAGTTCATCTGATGAATGCATTTTAGCAAGAGGGATTGGATAAATCACTGGAAATCGAAGTTCGATTAAGATAAAAATTCTAAACTTGAGGGGTGTAACTTGGAACGGGGAACTGTCAAATGAACTGGGTAAATATGTGCGACGCAGCGTTAGAGTATACGCTGCATAATGAAGAAACTTTTAGTTGTAGATGTTTTGAAAACACGCGTACATGCATTATTAGGTACAAAATAGTTATTATTAAGAAAATTTTAAGAAGATATGGTGATTCAAATTCTCTTGTTAGGAAGTTCAACAGGGAATCTATCATGCATTTAAAGACACAGAAATTTCAGTACACAGCAGATTGGGAGAATATGGATTCCACTTGATGTGATAATCCGATGGCTGTTTCCTCACAGTAAACAGAAAGAAAATGTGAGCATAAACCTTGCAAAGTAATCACAAAACCGGCTCTAAAACAAATCTGGTTATCAGAGTGAATCAATGACGGATTCAAGTTATCTAGGCCAATTAATCTCGCTACCGATGTCAACCTCAAATCAGTCTCTCACAGTGCACGTAAATCTGCCAAAGATAATCAATGCATCCAAGACAAATATGGCAGATGGTAGTTTGGATTAGGCTAGTTGGTGCCACCACCTACGACATGTCTAACCCATATGGAGAAAGAAATGTGTCTCGCAAAAGCGCGTTATCATCGGATCTTCGTGATCACTCTTTCTCATAATCAGACGAGTATGCAGGTGAGTATAATTTGCATATATTTAAGTAACCTCGTGAGTCAGCAACGAACGATGCCAAGCGGATGATGAGCAATATTATGCATATAGCCTTGAGCATATATATTCTTATCGCAGCTATTCTTAGTGAATTGATGTTAGTGCTCATCCTGCAGCGGCTTTGAAAACAAAGCATTTATACCAAATACCAGTTCTGTCAATAGTATCAAACTTATCTTCCTTGCGAGGGGCGTTAAGTTAATGCACAAGGAGCAAAGCAAGTAATCATGCATTACTTCCATTTAAAAGGTGTAACGTGCTCTTTGGTTTGTAAATAATCCACTAAGCAAAGACTATTCCTACTGCATTTTCGGTTGCATGCTGTTAAGTTGATATGTTCATGCACACAGCAAGCATCCGATTTCGCACCGCGGATAAATGGAGCGTGTTCCGTGTGAGTGCGTTTGCCAACTGGGTGCACTTTGCAAACATGTGTAACCACTCAAAATGCGGGAAATACAGCTTTTAGACGAAATGTAACAAAACTATGTTGCATGCGCTTTCCTAAATACATGACCTCCGGTGTCAAAGTATAACGCAGTGTGTGGTAAATTTTGGCATTGCTATGATGAACTTTCGAATAGTTAAAATGTACCTCAACATTCTCCGCTTAGTATTACCGTACCAGCGTCCTTAATATATGCACATCCAAAGTGCAAATGCGTGCGAGATGAAGCAAAAGTTAGAATTGGTGTGCGTGGACACATATGCTTTTATCTTTCTCCACAGAAGCTCATTCATTAGTGTAATGATGTACACTGCGTAAGTGATCGAGATTTACTTTGTAGGCAGCTGAGAGTATAGTGTTGGATGGCGTAACGAAAGCCAAGTGTGGCAAGTTTAAGGAGAGAAAAATGGCGGTGCGTTCATGCAACGTAACAGCGAAACGTAGACAATAGTTGAGCATGTGCATAAATGAACAACTAGATGGCATGAAATGAGAGTAGACGTATATTCTGCATTGATGCAAACCGTGGGTGGTTGGTGTTATACGCATGTGTGGAATTCAAATTTGTGGATGGGTCTAATAAGTAATGTAGAAACGAAGTGCAAACGAAGCTTGGTTGAATTGACGCATTTTTATGCAGTGGACAATAACAGGTAAAGTGCATTGGAATACGAGGTAGGTCGAAACAATACACTTAGTGTAGGAACTGTTTTCAGAATACAAAGATTGACTAGATAAGCATATATGTCAGCTGACGTTGGTGGGCACAATATTGAAGGCCAAATTTCAAACTAGCGTTAAGCTAGTGGTTTTGCTGCACACACAATTGGAGCTATTTTGAGTGGTCAAACAATTAGGAACAGTTCGCTCTTCGGGAAATCGTATTTTCAACCAACGTCTTATTCAATGCACTATATAATGGTTTGTCGTGGTTCTACTGATTATAAGAATCACCGGTGTTTTATTTCTGTAATATCATGCAGCAGGCGACGGAAAAGCGACTGGCTATACCTCCAAAGTAAGAAAAAGGACAGGGATTGGTGCTGCCGGGTCTAATTCTGTGAGAAGAACAAACTCGCGTAAACTGCGCTCGCTCACCGTGTAACAGCCTGCTGCAACCCCTAGTTTAATCGATTTGTTCCAGTTATGCACTCATCTGCACAACTCTATCCCGCTACTCCAGCGGGTGCGACAGAAATACTCTCTGGCCGAACTTGCTTTCACGCTCACAAATGTTTGCTATGGTACGTGTTTATTACACTCTTCATGCGGCTAATCCTCGTATGCGCACTCGGCATGCTTTCTCAGAGCACGGACATAAACACCAACATTTCAACTTGGTGTTGCTATCGTGCATGCTACAGCTGGCGCAGCTGTGTTGATAAGATACGGAAAAGCTTTGAAGCGTCGAAATGTATAAACGTTTATGCGGTCACTTCTTGAATAAGAATGCTGTTGTCCACCATCTTATCAAATGACTCCGCTGCTAAGATGGTGATTCCAAGTTCGGATACAGCAAACTGATGTGCATACAGCGGAACCCGCTTTTCCTAACATAAGCACGACATCCCAAACCAGACATTCTCGGGCGCTGGAATCGCACTGTCACTAGCAGGGTGAGTGACGAGACTGCCAATTTTCTAGAGCGCTAGTCAGAACTCCAAACTGCAACAACGTGTGGGGATTTACCATCGCCGTTCTGCGCACTCCATCCAGCGGGTGTGACAGCGAAGCACACGAGACGGAAATTGTTCTCGCACACAAAAGATTGATCAAACATACGCTTTTCGAACTCTTCTTGAGGCTTCTCTTCTTACGCACCATACTTAAGCTTTCGCTCGGCACGGATATAAACACCAGCATTTCACCATGGTATTGATATCCTGCATGTCTTCGCTGGCACAGTAGTCTCGTAAGGTAGGTATAAGCTAAGGTGTAATATGCAACTTTGCGCGGTCAATTCTTGAATAAGAATGTTGTTGTCTGCTATCACATCAACTGCCTCCGCTTGTAAGATAATGATACCAACTTTGGTTACAGCGAACTACTGTGTGTACAGCCGAACATCTATTTCCTAACGTGAGCACGACGTCCCAAAATGGACTATTCTGGCTCGGGAATCTCGCCTGTCACTTGCAAGGCAAGACAGGAGAGTGCCAATCATCTAGAGCGCTAGTCACATACCTCCAAAATGCAACAATTTGTGGGATATATCATCGCCGTTCGGCGCACACACTTCCTGTGCTTTATCGTCGAATTCGGTAATCTCGACATCTCCGCAGTGTCGCAAGATCGTAACACCCAGGTCAGATAGAACTGCAGAGATTTAACTAGAACGTGTATTTCTAAACGCACAACAAAGACAACCTCTATTTTCTGTTTGCGCTTCCTCTTCCTTCACGGTTTTAGACCGGATAACTGCAAAGCAAATAAGATCGCGATGAATGTAGCAGTTGTAAGTTCTGTATCGCGCCGACTCAATTTCCGTTCTTCTCTAAAACCGGTTTTTCTGCTGCTGCTTGCTGGCCAATTAACTGTTATCCGCTCAAAACCTGCACTGGCGACACGTGTATTGAAATTGCTTAACTTGGGTGGGGGGGGGGTAAAATATCCGCTTCTGAGAGCGTGTGCCATACACACTGCGAGAAGAAGCATATTGGACGCTCCCAACGATAGTTTTTGACCAAGTTAAGATGATGCCCTCCCAGTTTGTGTTTGTGACAGCTTCAAAAGGCGATGGCATGGGTGATTATTGTTTTTCAACATTGGGTAAGGCATGGTTAGGTAACCAGGAAACGATGATATCGTCCGCTGAAAATGCCAAGCATTCTGATTTTCTGTTCGTATAGCAAGTGGAGCAGCCCTTGGCATTTTGGTCGCTCAAAATTTTGGAATGTCCAAGGCCGTAGCATCCTGATTTAGCCATGGGTTACATGCTTGTGTTACATATTCAGCATGGGGGTGTATTAAGGCGGGGAGGCATTTGGCGGAAAATAGACGTTTGAAATTACCTGAAAGCCCTCTGTAAAAGCCCCAGCATTTGGCTCCCCTCATCTGAGGTGGAAAATAGTTGGCAAGTACAGCCATCGCATCTGGTGAGGTTATCGAACCGCTCTACTTACTTAGTCTAGATGGGAGCTGCAAGGTGCTTTTGCCATTAGCTGTCCGTTGTCCGCGCAGGTGATGCGTCGAAGTTGGACTTTTCAGCGTCTCTCAATTCTAGGAGGACGATCGTCGGAATATGTCAAAATAAAAATGGTGCATTATGTAGGATTGTCTCGAACAGCTTGTGGAACATATCCTGTCGGAGATCACATGACACGACTGGGCAATGCGCGTTAAACGGCGTTGTAAACAATATTTTCCTCAAGTTTTAGGCGAAAATGTTCTCGAGTGCATTGTTGAAGATACCCGTATTATCTTAATCCCGGAATTTATGAGTTGCACAGCAATACGGCCGGCATATTCATATCTGTATAGGCGCAAGTGAAGTTCGCTTAATGTCGGGAATTTAAGTCCGCGACTGCGTCGTGCTCACATGTGCAACGTCATATGTCGGTCGTAAACTGAGCGGCGTAGTCAAATTTGGGTGATTTAATTTGAGAGTGCAGGTCGGTTGTCGAGCTGAACATGCACCGTATTGGCAGGTGTCCCGTGATTTCTTCAATCGTGCGGTCTTCCAAGATATTTCGAAGTGGCGGACTGCGAAATAGGTGGGTGGCAGTTTCCCGCTGAACGTGCTGTAACGTGTTGCGACAGTTTGCAGGCGGGCGTGTAACTGTTGACCGTTGGTTTATATCACCTATTTGCTGCAGCAAAACAACTGACACGATCAAGTCTATAGCCATGGTAGTAATGGAGATTGTGAAAGCCAAGTTGTGGTGTGCTAAAGAGAGTACTTTTGCAATATTCTAACAGTTTGAACACAGCGCTGGTAATAGCGAAAACTCCAATTACTGGAACTATCTCCAGCGAAATTTCGCTTTGGGTTAACTGATTGACGCACAGTTAGTTATGAAGCAATGTCGAGATGTAGAATGCCCGTAAACAAATCCGAGTTTCCTGAAACATAATGTCCCGAAATGCAATGATCACTACTTATTACTCTCTAAGGAAGGCGCGTCCAGATGAAATAAGGGGTGCCATAAATGTTGATTAAATCAGTGCCTAACAAGCATTCTTCCATATGATCACCACTGCTGAAGAACCAAACACTCTTTGCCTGTGTAACTCGGAATTAGTATTTTTCTGAGTGTAACATAGGCGGTGTTAGATCGGCGACAACCGTGATTCATAAATGATTGCAACGTTTGCGCGCAAAGCCAAATTGTCTGCAAAGGAACATGTGCAATGCAGATGTGTTCGTTATGGATTTTCTCCTAGTGACTGCCTTGTCACGGGAACTTGAATTAATGGTTGCGCGGCGTAGATTTTACAATGGATGTCAGACCTCCTAATATTCTTATGGATCATGTGAATATTTATTGCGAATGGATTGGAAATACTTTGCAGGAAAGTGTAGTTCAGCGCACACAGCTTAATGTCTCATATACTAAGACATTCACCGGAATGGCGTTGTTCAATTTCGCATATTGCGTGCTTTATCTGAGACACTATGTTATATTTAGCGATCTGGAAATTTTGTTATATGCTGATAACGAAAAGGATTGAGAGTCAACTTGTTATGATAGTCCGATTGCTGTTTCCTCACAGTAAACAGGAAGAAAATATGAGCATAAACTTTGCAAAGTAAACACCAAACAGGCTCTAAAAACAAATCTGGTTATCAAAGTGAATCAATGACGGATTCAAGTTATCTAGGCCAATTAATCCCGCTACCGATGTCAAACTCAAATCAGTCGCCCACAGTGTACGTAAATCTGCCAAAGCTAATCATTGCATCCCAGAGACATAGGGAAGATGGTAGTCTGGTTTAGACTAGTTGGTGCCACCACTTACCATGTGTCTAACACACATGGAGAAAGAACTGTGTCTCGAAAACAAGCATTATCATCAGACTTTCGTTCTCTCTCATAATCAGACGAGTATGCAGGTGAGCGTAATTTGCGTTTCTTTAGGTAACCTCGTGGATCAGCAATAAACGATGCCAAACGGATGATCAGCATCATTAAGCATATAGTCTTACGCGTATATATTCTTTTGCCGCTACACTTAGTGAATTGATGCCAACGCCCATCCTGCCAGCGCTTTGACCACAAAGCACATATAACAAATAAAATGTGATGGGCGTTACTTTACATGCACAAGGAACAAATCTATTAATCATGCACAAGTTCCATTCACAGGGGGGAACGTGCTGTTTTGTTTACAAATACTCCACTAAGCATAGAGTGTTCCTACTGCATTTTCCGCTGCATGCTGTTAACTTGGTATTATGGTGCACACAGCAAGCATGTGAATTCGCGCCGAATAAAGCGTGCTCCGGGTGACTGCGTTTACAAACTGGGTGCACTTTGCAACCATGTGTAACAACACTCAAAATGCAGGAAATCCAACTTTTAGACGGAATGTAACCAAAATATTCTGCACGCCCTTTCATAAATACATGACCTGCTTCGCGAAAAAGAAGCTGTGTTGGTCGTATTCTACTGCAGAGCAGATCATACTCGTGCCGGAAATGGTTTATGTTGGATATTCACCCAATATCAAATCCCAATCCACTAATGATACCAGTAGTGCCAAATACATGCAAGCTTGCACAGAAGCATCCACATACCAACCAACCGTTTTCGGTTATAATTGCGGTGTAGGATGTTCGGCCAGTGGCTCACTAGACCGCGTACCGTTTCACAAGTCATATTACCTACTATAATCAGCGGTCTTTCAGAGCATGCGGTTTGACAATTTACTTACTCTTATAAGAATTATCCTACTGGTGATAATTAACATAATCCAGACATGACCGTACTATCAACTTTAGGCTAGTATAGTCATTGTAATCCCACTCTAATTGCATGTCAAATGAAACATTGGCGTCGTCAATTATTTGCCAATTGCTTACATTAATGGGTGTCATTTTGACTTCCGTTATTGATTGTAACTGGGTAAGTGACGCGCACAAATAATAAGGGGAAATCACTCAAGCACATTCCGTCACAAAGGGCCATGAATGACTGTATTAACCACGCTGGGCAAAATATGGTACTTAATCGTTCCTACTGTTATATTTGGCTTACACTTTGCTGAGGATTTAGACCGCTAACTAGAGACATAAATAACGTTACTGTTGTGAATGTCTCCAAACTGGCGGGTTTAATATGCGAAATGCTGAATTTGCTTTCACCTATTTATTATCCGAACAACTATCCACCCATTCTCTGTCAAGTA
>OX104070.1:14141226-14187194 GCA_944474145.2 Dicrocoelium dendriticum
ACTAAGCAATATTTAACGCAATCCTGAAATTACATTACAACATCTGACCTGTGAGTGCCAAAAAATGACGAAGGTGAAGCACGATACAACATTTGTCCAACACGAACGAACATGGACTGATTTGTACAGCCTACCGGTCTTTTTAAATAGCACCAACTCAAATGAGTCCATCACATTCCAAACCCTCTGCTTGTTGCTTGTGTAGAGAATGATGATTCGATCGAAACTGACCATTTAGAAATTGCATGCGCAACCGATGTGGCAGTAGATTTCATAAAGAGTCGTGAGGCGGACGGTCCTTTAAATCGGCCGTGCAGTTGTCACTGAACATCATTTTTACACTGTCGCAATGGAAACAGCAGTGTTTACAGAATGTTTCAACATCATTTCTGCTGTTCTCGACAAAATCTTTAAGGAAATGTCAAGATACTGCGCACTTGAAGATGGAGGGTCCCGACTGAATATCTAACTTGCAAATTTGGTTTTAAATTATTTTGTCCGTAACTGTTAATCGTTGCTATTCTACATTGAGCGCGTATTCAAGTGACACTTCTACTCAGTGTCTGATTATCTATTCCTATTACCTATTCCTACACATTTATTTCTGATATTGTACGTTTAGCTGATGCATTGTCTATATTGTGAAAGGGTGAAAATGTACCCATCTGGATACTTAAAGCTTTATTTGATTTGACTTGACTACTTTGTCAAGAACGAAGTGCATTAATGCTACACCGTTCAGCCGGCGCAATGGGTTCAGATGGATCAACGTGACGCACAAGGCTGAAGACGTCTAATGGCATAAGTACGCAATGATAGCAAACAATGGATGGAAAGTCAAGTTACAACTTGTTGCTACTTCAGATATCGCTCTAATCTCTAGGACTAGTGAAACAGGCTGAGGCGGCCGGCATTGGTGTAAACGGCTCACACGGCACGGAATGAATCAGGTGGTACATTAAAATTGCTTGGTTAATTGCACTGTCATGTCAAGATCCGGGGCCAACAAATTTAGCAAGGTTCTTTGTGACAGACCGACAGGGTGGGAATTGTTGGGACCCGTTTGGATGGACGAGTTGAACTTGCTCGACCAGCTAGTCAACAGTATATGTTAGCCGTTGTTATTCATTCAAATGCCAACGCAAATGCCAACGATTAACACTGAATTGAGCAACCGGATTGCTGAACTGAAGGGTCGCAATGTAGAGTGGTTAAAACCCTGCCTCGGATGGTGTCACATAGCCAGGGCGTAGCTGCAATTTAAATCAGACCCCAAACCATTCTGACCGACACTAGATGCCCATAGGCAGCCCATTCCCCAGTAAAATCTGCTGTAAATAGATTGCAATCCGAAGGTATAACCAAACGGGTCCACTAGGCAATCTGGAGGACACCTATTGTTGAGGTAAACAAAGCGAGCGAGGTGGTTTTTATCTGTGCTGAAATTTTGTCCGCATTGATTTCTTTGCCGAAGACGCATCGGTACCAATTACCTGTACCGGAAGAACATTTCTCCATATTCAACGGTGGCAAATGTTTTGCATAACTTGACCTAACCTAGGTTCACTTACAAGTTCCATTTGTGGAGGAGTGCAGAACAATACTAATATTTAATGCACATCTGGGACTTTTCCGGTACAACCGGTTACCATTAAGCAAGTTGCATCGGTCATTTTTGAAAAATTCATGACTACCCTGCTGCACGATATCTTCACTGCCGCAGTCTAGCTGGATGATGATTCGTGTATGTTAGCAGAACCACAAGGTTTAATGCACACACTGGGAAGTGCGATTTTACGTTTGTCATCAAAATAGATTAAATTGCTGACTCAGAAATTTGCACGGAGGTAAAACAGAGTTAATTGCCTCACGCTTTTCATTGACCAACATGGCCAGCGCCGGGATGCTTCCAATAAGTAAGCGAACAAACAGGTAGGGGTCTTCGTAAGATATCGCAGAGCTGCGCTCGTTCTTCGGTCTAGTGAGTCTTTAAGTGTTTTCTACAAAGCTTTCATCAAACCACTAGTCCGCTGAGCCGAATGTTGATGAAAGCAAGGTTTGAAATTAGATAAACCAATGCCAATAGTCCGTTGACGGTTACATTGCACTCACGTCTTATCTACTCTTGACACATTTATATCCGAACTTGGAATTCATCGTTGCTTCGGACTTCTCAGTTGTCGTTTTGAAGCCATTATGTTCCACATTTTTCCGGACGGTGTAAAGAAGGCTAGTGCGCATGTAAAAAGGTCCCTAACGTTCGCTGTAAAGAAACATAGTCTGATTGAAAACGAAGCAGTCGCAATTGTTTTCGCCACGAAGCGGTTCTATAAGATGCTCGATGGCAGGCATTTCAGCCTCCTGACAGATTATAAGCCATTGCTGTCTAGATTTACCTCAAGGAAAGGAAGACTCGAAATTACTGCGAATCGGTTTCACTGGCAAGCGTACATATTGTTCGGTAAGATCACGGTATTAAAACGGCCTACGCAAAAGCGACAATGCAACTGCCCTGTCTCGTCTCATCAGTTCCTCGATTCGAGTCAGATGTCTAGCGAATCCTGACCGATACTGGGAGCAGTTAGCGTTAACAGCTGGCAATATTCGCAGAAGAATTTCAGACTCGGTATCATGGATAAGAGGATGCATTACGTGTGAATACGTTGAACAAAAGGTAACATACTTGCTTACTTTCGTTTTTTTCAACTGAAGTGTGTCACGGTCCGTTGTGGACAATCATTTAATCTTTTTATACCGAGTGGTGGTGCCAAGGAAATTTAGCAGGTAATTGGTACAGCAGTTTCATACTGGGCATCCTGGTACCAACCCTCTGAAACCCGTAGTAAGCACTTTTGTTTGATCCGGAATGAATTCAAAAATCTTAACATTCTGCTAAAATTATAAATTCTGTCAAATGGCGGCGAATGCCCTTCCTAAACGCTCCTGCCAAACTTAGCCTAAGGCAGAGAAGTCGTGGCAGCATATCAACTTAAATTATGCCAAGTAATTCTATCTTGTTTCTGTGGACAAGTGGCCCGGTATGATCCGATGCAAAATCAGAATGCACTGCAGAGAATCTGTGAGCTGGATAAGCTGCTCCATTACTTTGGCCTGACAGAGATGATAGTGACTCACAACAGTAGCAACTTCAACTTCTTTTCGCAAATCGTACAAGGAAAAATGAATCCAGCAGTTGTTCTCATCACTTTATAATCCGCAACCAAAGGAACAAGCGAAATGGTTCGTGGATACCTTGAAACGCACACTTGGTAAAGTGGGACAAAGCAAGTTCCAAGGTTTAAGTCACCGTCTAACAAAAACAATGAAAAGCGATAGGCTGAACAGATTAAAACCAAAAGCAATTATATGTTGAGTACTCCAAGCCATCATTCCGGACCAACAAGGTTGAAAAGGAAAAGAAAGAAGAGGAAATTTATGAAGCGCATAACGCCACTTCCTACTCCACCTCTTATATGAGCAGCTGCTAACGTCATCTCACGCCACAATCCTTTTTTGGCGGATTTGGGCATGGAACCGTGGGTATTCCCACTCTCCACATGGAAGCCAAGTATATGCTTCCGTTATTTCTGCAACTGCTCCAGCTGACCCAATGAACCCACTGCTAAGTCAAACTCAAGTCATGATACATATCACAATCCCCCAACCCCCTACCTATACCGGCGTCAACTGATGGCACACTGTTGTTACTCGCACGATTATTAATAATAGACTCGTTACGAATGCTCCCACCCATAACTAACACGCTAGCAATCCGCGGTTGCGATTATTCACACAACCTTAAGGAGTAGAAGGAGGACTTCACCATTCCTACTAAGGTTTCAGTACTTTTGATTAACGTTAAATCGCTCATCAGCACACAGTATTTCCCAAGCATGCTTGCACATTTTTAATAGGTGCATCATTCACCGTTACCGAAACGTGGTGCATATTCGGTACATTATCTTTCACTCTAATGATCCTAAATCTTCACCTTTTTCGTAAAGATCGCTTTGAAATTGATGTTGGAAGCTTCATGCTATACAAACATCACACATATCAGTTGAACTGCTTGAACATTGTTAAATAATATTTGCACCCAAATCCCCCTGGTTATCCGTCTCAGGATCCTCAGTTTGCATTTCACTCAGGTTTATCTACAACCCGCCTAATTCACCAACCATAAGCGTTGCCTGTATTACTTCAGCTTTCGAATTGGAATCTGTGGTTTCACACAGAGAGAAGATGATTACTGGCTATTTCAATTAATTGAAGATACACTAGACTTCCAACGATCTTCGTTTATACATCCAGCCTTCTTTACTGCTCTCAGATTTAGTGGTTGGACACAGTGTTTTAATATACCAACTAGGTCGACTAATACGTTAGACTTAATATACGTTTGGTATAGCCAAAGCACAGAGAGACCTCATAGAGAATCTCCTTGGGAGCAACTACAAACTGATACGCCTCACTTATTCCGTTAACATAAAGCCTCTTTTTTAACCTACCATTCACAAGATTAACTAGGAAGACTTCAATCAAATAATTTAATTCCATGTAAGAGATAGCTAGTTCCTCTTCAATAAGGTATGAGAAAAGTAGAGCACTTATATCACCTTCTTCAGCAAAACATAACCATCCATGCACCAAATGAATAGTGAGTCAGACTGGTTTAAAAGATTTATCCGAAATTTCAATGTGTTAGGAATACAGAAACGTGATTTCAGACTACAAAACGCAAGATATAATTCTCCAACGAAGGCATCTATTTAATTATAAAGCCAAGCACTTCTAGGTGATGCGGAGAAAATATACATGGCAAATGGCTCTGCAAATGTAATGGAAAGCAAAGTGCTTGTTGAACTCCCCCTTCGAAGAATCCACAATTGCTCCTCGTTGACTACTGGACTAGTAGATGAGGAAAGCTACTTATTCCAAGACAGTTACCATCTTTGAAGCCACTAGTTCAGCATTTTCCACCTACATGAACCTGGAGACTATTAGATACACACACTGGATTATATGATATTAGAGCTCAACCTATATTTGATATTCCTCCTCTCAATATAAACCAGGTAAATAATTCTCTGCAACCCTCCACCATTCTGGAAACTGTTTACTTCCCTATTCGAGATAAAACCGGGAGTGCCTGGGATGTCATTGAGCCATTTGATTATGCTTACCATTACACTTTAATCGAGCCGCATTATTGACCAAAGTAATACTTCGTTTATCACATGTGGATAAAAGTACGGCGCAAAAATGGCGATTAAATATCACAGACAAATCCATCACACTTATAATCGAAGAAATAATCGAAAAGTTAGTTCAAAAGGGTGTGCTGAATTTCATTCATTCAGTAGTCTTGATAGACGATTTCCAACATGGTTTACTTGACGATCGATCGTGCATAACCTGTTAGCGGCATTACTTGAGGTACATATCACACTCCGTTGATCTGAAGTATTTAATCCTAATTATATTATTTGTCATACCAAAGGCGTTTCCTTGAGTGTTTCACAGACGGTGCATTTGGAGTTCAGAACCTATTACTCGGTTGGCTATTCTCAAACCTTAATAATCATACTCAAATAATCACCTTAGGCGATCATTGCACTTTTCCACATTCACTTTCCAGCGTGGTTCTTGAAACAAGTCTGCTCGGTCTACTACATTTCATGCTTTAGATAAATGACGACAAATCGGTTAAAAAGTGTGACGTGCCGTTCTTATTTATTGATGATATAAAATTGCCTACAGGTTCCGATGAGTTAACCTACAGAATGAACTACTACTCATTCAAGATGGTCTACATTTCCTTGAGACATGGTGCGACATGTGCATGATGAAGTTCCCAGCACAAAGGTCAAGTACCTAGAGTCAACTTGGTTTCATACCGGACGCAGACCGCGCTTGTCAACGAAATCGTCTGTGTACAATGTCTTCACACGACTTCGGTTGCAGATATTCCTGTATGACTAAAGTTACCGAACTGATTGAGTACCTAATGTAACCAGTCAGAAAATGCGTGGGTAATATATCTCAGCCAGTGTGGAACATTTCAAAATCCACACTTTCCCACCCTGGAGTATTGAAGCATAGTCTGTGGCAATACATGAAATCTGACAAAACAGCAATAGAACTTCTGCATCGGTCAGTTAATAATCAGATTTTAGACAAACGCCTACTAAAACTATTGATAGCCTTTCCAGCAGCTACAGATAAATCTACTATAGCTGTCAGGAGTGAAATACAATTATATAGATGTACAATCTAATTCATAGCACTGCCTATTACACTCTATCCACGTTAACACTGAAACGTAATTTCAGGCGAAAATTTGGTAGCAAAGATTTTACCCTGATTATGCCGTGATGCAGAACAAACTCGCGGTTCACTTCCTAAAGAGAGCTGCTTTGCTTCGGAATTAAATCTTAATCACAATCAGGTCTTGTGAGACTGGGCAAACATTTCACCATAAACAGTGAATACCTTGGCTTAGAAATCAATACATTCTGTTTCTGCGGAGAAGATCAATTGGCAATCTCTTTAATGTCGACCCAGAAAACGTCTAATGGGTGTCGGATTACAACCTGATGCATTGTATTTAACCACATGTGTATAAATAAACTGACAATACAAAGTGCCTCCTAACTTTGAGGAAACAAAGACATTTAAGACACACCATGTCAAAAACAAATATAGGAGCATTTTACTATTTTACCCAGACAAAAGCATGGTTTAACTCTATATAAAGTATTTGTGCACAGTAGAAACACAGCATTTGACTTTATGAGATGCATGCCGTCTATTATTTTGTTTTTTTTCATATCCAACACCTCGCTTTGCATTAGTTTGGCTAGTTATTCCTGCGTAGCTGGATAAAAGCATCTATTCATTACAACAACTATGCCAAAGTAAATTATGCTTTACACGAACAATTTTATTTAGAGATCTGATCAACTGCTCTCGATGTGCAAGTGCGAAGTTGAGATATTGTTTCGTGTTCATTTTGCTAAATGAAAAAATAGCCCAAAACATTAACACAAACCCTATTCTAAGGGATAAAAACATATAAAAGTAGGTAGAAACATCAAGTCTTGCGGTAAGCAAATTGAAAACTGCCTTAAGACCAACTAGCAGATGGGATATTTGTAAACCGGTAACGAACAATTAGTTTGCGGAAAGCTGTTACTTATACATAGGTATCCGCAGCATCAGGATACATTCCCAGGATGCATCCAAATATAACACCGTTTGGTAAATGGTTGTTTTACGCCGTTTTCCCAGCTGTTTGTCTCTTAAGTTTGTCTTACTGGTTTCAAATAGTGTAAAATTAATGCCGTTGAAAGCATCCGACTAAACGGGTATTCATAATATCTATAAAGCTGTTTGGGAGATAAATCCAACATGCTAAGTAAAGGAGACTGTGTGGTTCGGCCGAAGTCTTAGCTATCATCCATACAAATCTTCCATATTTCTAGTCAGATAAAATAAGTGCACAGCATAATGGAATAAAAGACGAAAAATTTTTGATTATAAATCCAGAAACACTACATAATGACCCTTTGTTTGTCCACTAATAATGGAGCCATTTTGTGCTGTTTCAAGAGGCATTTAAGTAGCCTATGTAACACAATGATTTATAAAAATGTAAATGAAAACCACGAAAGTCGTATAAATATATGGTGTTTAACTGACCTTCGTACTGCTCGTGAGTATCAGTCACGTCTAAAACAATTGTAGTCGTTAAATATCTTTGGACATATCATATATGTACATGTCGTATATCACGACATACCTGTTGCAGAAAATGTGCAAAAATTATTGTGCTGCAAATATATAATATATCATCAAAACAAGCAAATATCGCAAAATATTATATGATCCATTTGTTGGAGATAATATTCTTTAGCATGCCGCCATTGGTATGAAAACAAATGAGCGATAATATGGTGCATTCCCTTGAAATTCTGTCTTTTTCTACAGTAAACGTGTGCAAGTTTCCAACATTTTACTAATTAACCTAGTTTGGCTTCTCACGGTTATCTACGAGTAATCATATTTTGCTGGGTAGCATCTACTTACTCCACTTAAACATAGGTTTCCCGCTCGTTTTATCAAGCGCTAATAAAATTTGTCATAATTTAGTTTGACTGCGTTACGTGCGTTCTCTCTGGGATATTACTGGTGTGAAAGTTCGTCATTTTCCCTACTGCATCAGAGGCAACAAGTTTCCCCTAATTCCCTGGTCTCCCTCATTGCTTCTGCACCATTGGGAAATAAATTATTAACACATATATCCCTCATAAAACCTTCATAATAATCATGAACCTATCTGTGGCTATAATGTTACTGTTTCTCTCAATTAACTGCAATGCAATGGGGTCACTTGGCATCAATGTAATGCAAATGCTAAGAAAGCAGTTTCTGCTTAGGTTGTTCTATAATGCACCGAAAAGCATAGCATTGTAGTTGCGTAAACTAATTTTACCGCTTTGCACAAAGCAACCTCCCAATTTAATTCAGTTTTAAACTAATAAACAATCATATTTCGGATGGTTTTTTTGGCTTGACATGCGTAATAATCGTAGGAAAATGTGTCTTACAGCTAAGGCTTTAAGTTTCTTGATCTAATAAACGGCGTCAAACAGTTCCAAGTTTCTAAATGGACTTCAATACAGACTGTTTTGTCTAAAGTTTTGAAGAAAATAACAAAATAATAATTTATTTACTAGTCCTATGTATTAGATAACGATTTTATTTGCAAATAATATGGGATTAATGCACTTGAAATATACAATACAAACTTACCTTGAACCATACCATTTATAACTTAAAGAATAAAAACAAAAGAAACGCAGTTGAATTCATTTATAGATAGACATACATATATAACGGTTTCTTTTGTAAAGCCATCATCCGAAATCAATGACAGCGGTGGTCATTTACTGGGAGTAAATGATAATGACAATACTTCTTGTAAATTTGCTAGTTTATTGTTTCTTTCTTATCCCGATTAAAGCAAAGCCACAAATTTGTGTTCATTAGGTGGACTCATTTATGATTTGAGAAAAGGCAGTCCGTTTGTAAAAGCAAACTTACATTCAGCACTTTAAGATGTGTCAATCCACGTATCATAGCAACCAAGTAGAACACTAAACATTTGTTTTACTTAACTACGGTTCCTAACGTTAAGTGCATATGCTTTTAAGATGTTTGATGGTTAACGAAAATTTCCCTGATAACCCGTAAAAAAGCAAAGCTACTGTTAGCAGAATTAAAACCCAAGTATTTACGTTTCTAATACCAGATAATATGTTTTACACAAATTTACTATTTATTAAGATGCAAAACTTACCTTCTTTGATGTTTACTTCATCTGTATCTGGAAGGATGAAAACCGATAATTAGAATGTATTTTACGCGGGCAGGAAAGTCAGCGGTTTTAATCGATTGGCTCAAGATTTTGTAGGAGAAACACGTTTCTTGACGCCTAAGCTATTTGCCGTCATTCACGTTGGCGATGACCAACATATAAAAAATTGTCCCTAATTAGCAGTTAGCATGTTTTGTATCTACTGCAATAACTTGTTTTATCGTAAAGCCTTTTTACTTACAGCACTAGAACTACTTGAACAAATTAAACTTTGGCAGCCATGTGATTTTAAATTTCGTTGGTTGGTTGCGGTAGCGTTTTCGCCTTTTATAAACTAACAAAGTTTTCTGTCCCATAAGTTTGAAAACTATCTTTGAATGATATTGATTTTATAAGTTTTCCGAAATAAACGCAAACTGCCCCGCACTGCCTACACATTGATCCATATCAGAATCAGGAAAAATCCCAGTGTCTGTGCATTATTTCCTGTGTATTAATAAGTGAAATAAATGCAGATCTTTAAGTCAGACTCGCTGCTTGCAATAGCCCGGACAAGCCTTGCGCAGCTGTTTGGATTGTTCAGAAATCGTTACCGTTGCGCTTTCTGCCTTGCCTGTATGGGTATAATATTCACAAAACTAAACTATGTTAACGAATAGTTTGTCGCGCCAGTTACTAGATACCTTGTAGTGCCGTCTTATGCGGCGTAGGCTGTGCCCACGGACGCCGCGGATTTTTGCTTTACCGCGCTGGATTATACATTCATTTCTGGATTAGTGCGTTATGAATGTTTTCTTTGTGTGAACTGTACAACAATAAGTTGCTTTTGGTGCACTTTTTATATGCGCAAACTTGGTAGATATTCTCTGGCTAACTTCTGAGATCTCACTGATTGGTCCAAGCGCCAACTATGTTTGCCATCTTGGATATGTTCCACAGCAAATCACCCTTGTCATCCAGACCACTAGCTAGACCGACAGGGTTTGAAATCAGACTACTGGCGTAGACGTCGTAACAAACGATATCCGCCGAATTGACTGTCGCATTGGTATGTTCTGCTTGTCCAAGGATAGCTAAGTTTAATGCTTCCGATTTAAATGTTATTTGTGGCGCAGACAGCTGTGTTAAACTTGTGCGACTTGGAATATAATGAAGAAATGGCCGAAAATATTTTCATCCTCGATGTGCATGCCATTGTCTCAGCCAGATATAAAAACCATAGTACGACTGATTTCCTCTGGTTCTGCACCGAGCGTAGGTCTAATCCACTCGTCAAATTTACAACCGTGAACGCAACATTTGCAATAGGCTGAAAAAGACAGTAGTGAAAGCAGCAGCCGTGAATGCTGCCCCACAGGAACCAAACGAATCATTGTCTAGAAATAGATGCTCTAGATTATGCTCTAAATCTGTACAATGTGGCCGGGCCGCACATAAGAGTAACGAACCAGCGTTAGCTATTCCGAAAATAGCTGCTTATCATAAATTAGCGTTTGCCACACATTCCCCAACAGAACCACCCGCCACTTCAAACACTGCTAATGAGCAGAAAACATGCGTGTCCGTTGTTGCTACACATATGACAGAGGCACCTCCCATCGTAACCCCGCCCACTGACAAACGAGTTAATACTACCAATACCATCACGGGACTCAAAACCCCATCATTGGTCTAAACAACGATTCCCTTGTTTCCTCTAAAAAGTAGAACACGCAACAAGCACGTATTTCTCTGATTGTTACATGCTCTAATATGACTGAATTCGTAAAAGATAAGCTAATAAACGGCAGAAAACAGTGGGACTTCGTATGTCAAGTAATAGGGGTTAAAGCTTTGCCAGTCAATATGATTCGCCTCGTCAATGACCCAAACTCCGTACACTAGGGTGAACCGCGGTTACTCAAGGTAACACTTCACTCAGGTAATGATGCGGACGCGGGTCTTTTGTCTGCCACTCGCCTCTGTAACAACAAATGCACGGTTCAAATATTTGCAGATGTGCACTGAACCAAAGGCCAGAAAAACAAAGGCAACTCGGACGATTTCCATAAAAAGAGACGCGAAATCTATCCTTGTTCACGGTGTCCACGAGCTCCAGACATTAAATGAGCTAAAGACCAAAGCGCATGGCTAGGATGAATGCTTTCACTCGAAACCGTTGTCGCTAATCCGACATAAAGGCTACCGCTATTACTTAACTACAAAGAGTGTGGTTCCTGAGCGATGAACTAATTTTGGCACTCCGAAATGATGGCAGAACAAGTGATCAGATTGTGACATGAAAAACATAAAATACTGCCATCCGAAATACATATAATGGCGATAGACACCAGGTCACAAATAGATAAGACATCACGGTGTACACAATTTACCAATACAATTCCATCATGATGCAGCTCAGAACGAAGAGAATAACAAAACATGCCAACAGCTGAAGGAGAACATCATGGTCACCCTCTTGCTGGCACTGAGATCTCTGTACAACAATCTGAACTGTCCAAAAGACTTGCGTCATTGACTTTCACGACAATGACCGTCAAGCACCTCTCAAATGGTCGGCAAAAATCCTCATTGCAAATCAGAATTCACAAACACGTTTCTAACCACTGATGATCTCACCTGTTTGCATAGAAATGTACAAGGTATTCTCAGCAAGCTAACCGAACTTTATGTGAGTGAGCTCTCCATGACTTGGGACTTAGTTATGGTCATCGAGACATGGCTGAACACGGAGCTCACGGATGCAGTGATTGTTCTACCCGGTATGAATTCCATGCGAAATGATCGACCTAGCAGAGGAGGCGGTGTGCCCCTGCATTATCAATCCGACGCATGTTGATATCATTGACGACCGAGAAACTCAAATCGTCGATTTTCTTTGATGTCGTTTGCACCTAAGACGGGGAGATGTTTGTTAACTAGTTACAGTTAACCGCTCTTCAATATCCACTTGGAAATGGATCAGTGCCTAGCTTCTGCAAGGAAGCGAGTCCTGACACGACTCACAGTCACATACTTCTGGTGGGGGTATAAAACCTGCAAGCAATTGATGTTCCAGCATCCAACAGAGAATAATTCAAGGCTGACTTGCAAGTGATGATTGCAGATATACCTCTGTATAACATGTCAGCGCTCCCAACCTCTTCCAAACGGTGATACACCCTATGTTTTGAACCTTTTTGCTTATAAACGAGGAATCAATGGTCGACGCCGTGATCATAGATTTACCACTTGAACGTATCGATCACACGATGCTGATCCTTTGTTACATCTGTTACTTGGAGTACGCCGGTGAGAAGAACGTAGAAACCTAAGTGGTTATACGTTACCACTTACTGCCCAACCTCTCCCAAAATACCGACTGCTCCTTATTGGCCCAGCAGCCATCCTAATTAGCTTGGTTAGTGTTTGCCAACTAATTCACCGAGCTAGTGGCAAATACGCCAGAAACCGAGCTCTTTCCCCCAAAGAGAGTTAACTGGTTACTAGGGCAATGTACTAGAAAATGCATCGTCTTGATTGAAGCTGCCTAGCTGGCTTACAGTATGTGTCTAAGTAACCTGACTCAGCATGCGTATACAACTCAATGAAATCATTATGTTAAGTAGATCCTGGAAGATAAACTCCAATACTACCAGAAATTAGCGACCAAATTAGTTACAAATCTCAATTTGTTGTATAAGCACGTCAACAAGTTCAGCAGGGTGCAGCGCGGGTTCCCAGTTTTACGTGCAACAGCAGGTGTGGCGCAAGCTACACAATATATGGCCAATGTACTTCATCCACACTTTCCAATGTGAATCATCGTTTTGCCCGCTTTTAATACAACGCCCACCGATACCAGGGTGTATCCACGTAACATTCAGAACAACCAGTGTGATGAAAAGACTAATGGCGTTGCGCATGCACACTTACGTGGTGTGGACGACATCAAACGTAAGGAGTTATAGACAGCGACCATAAAACTTTCCGAGTCATTAACTCGATTCATTTAACGTAATGCCGACGAAATGCGAGGTTCCGACAGTACAGCAACATGAACTAGTCACTCCTGTATACAAAAGTGTTAATAGTTCGCAGCCGTCGATCTACCGTCTAATTACTCTGCTTCTGCTTTAATCCAGAATAATGATAGACATGATAGCAGAGGCGCTCGCGAGATTCCTTGAGAGCAACCACCTCATAGTGTCACAGTAGTACGAATTCCGCCGGAATCGGTGTTGCACTACAAGTTTGCTTTAAGCGCGAGCAAGCTGGACAGAACCAGTCGATGAGAGAGTGCGAGTCGACGTGGTCTACCAGGAATTCTCGAAAACGTTCGATCGGTCGGAACAGAATCTTCCTACACAAACTTCGACGCTATGCATTCAGTGACACTGTGCACGGTTAGATCAGCAACTTTGTCACTCAACCTTAGTTTTATTTGCGAATTCGCAGCTTATTTTCTGATCCAATTGACGTTCAGTGTGGAGTGCCCAATGATCGGTACTGGGATCACGTTTATTCCCAGTATTCATTAACTATCTTACGAGTGTATGGCAGTCGTAATTTTTACAGTTTGAAAATGTTGTCATAATCTGGCATGACATCAGGACAGCGGATTATCAAATGGTGTTTTTATAGCGATCTCGACAGTACTTATACTAGGTCATCTGATAAGTTGCCCCAGTTTAAGTTGTTGAAGTGCAAAGCCTTGGCATATCTCATCAGCCTACCCATAAATATCGACTTGAGGACCAGCAGTTGCAAAGCTTTTCCTAGGAAAGCGAACTCCGGGTGATATTGGCTGCACGAAACAGACTAAAGAGACATCAAATGGAGCCAGGCAAGATCTTGGACTTTTAAGGAGGCTTTTCGGAAATTTCGAGCCAATAAGCTTTCCGCAAATGCTAATCACCCACGTGAAGCCCCAAGTGGAAAATGCGATCGTGGCCTGACGTTGCTGTCACAATCGCGACAAAAATGCACTAGAATATCCACAACGTAGAGCAACTTAACTCGATAGAGATGGTTTCATCTCTCCTAGCAGCGCAAACTGCAGTCCTTGAGATTGTACAGTTGTGAATATGGACGCCCACGATGGGACCGCATCATGGTTTACTTAATAATGATAAAGCCAACTTACCCATGCCGCAAGCTGTTGCAGCTGAGGCGAAATACCAACCTGCGAGGCCATCGCTTCCAACTGGATAGCACTACAGTTGGCTTAGTTGTTGACGAAAGGTTTTCTTTTCCTGTGTGTCCCGTACCTGGAATGCCCTCCCGGCTCACGTTATCATTGCCCATACATTCACGTTATTCAAAAAAATTTTGATGATGCGCGTTCCAACTTGCATTACTTGTTATACTCCGTTTCACTTTGCAGACGGAAAAACCCGAGCCTAGCCTTGCGCTTAAGGGCACTCTCTGTAACGTGGCAGTGAGGATAATTGCAGATATGTCAATATGAATAGCCTGGACGTATCTAAACTGGATTAACATACTAAATCTGTCAAATGAAGCAACACAGGAGTGAGTGTTGTCGTTTCCTTGGTTATTTCCCACATAACAGCTCTCAAAGTACCTTTATGCACTAGTGCATTTAAATAGGTATACGATTAAAGCAACAATTTACTTATTCGTTGCGCCTTTCAATTTTTATATTCAGCCCAACCAAAATACGGGACTTGCCAAGCACATGCTTATTTCCTGTGCTAAATCATTTGTTATTTTCACTGACATGCATGCTATTGCCACACATGTAACCGAAGGCTACTCTCATAAAGCAAGGAAATTGTCATCTGTAAGCCGTCCACTTAATTATATCATTATGAGCAGTTCAACTAATAGCCATACCATTCAAATCATCATCCAGCCGTCTTGTAACCAACGTGATGCGCCATCCTCTGAACAGAGGTCTATAGAATACATATTTATTTATTTATTTATATTTATATATAAAGGTACTTACCCGAATCCTCCTCAACCGCCTCCTCGATCAGGTTGTGTAACCGAACGCAGTGGAGGAGCAATGTCCATCTCCTACGGGTCGCAGCACAATCGATCTGGTGTTTGCAGCTTCTCAGTTGCATGAGAAGTGTAGAGAACGACACCAGCCGTTATACGCGATTTTTGTTGATTTCACTAAGGCATTTGATATGGTGAACCGCGAAGCATTGTGGCTGGTGTTGGGTATGTTTGCTTGTATTAGTAAATTGGTAAGTTTAATTAAATGTCTGCACATTGGTATGCGGGCGAGGATGCAGTTGATTAAACAGACTTTGGATGGCTTTGCAGTTTCCTCAGGGGCGAAGCAAGGCTGTCTTAGCTCCTGCCCCTTATAATATTTATCATCATGCCGTGATAATCTGTGTCTTGGTGCGGCCTGTGCTTAGGTTGTTCGTTGGAGCACCGTATTGATTATGGGTTGCTGAACATCCGTCGTTTCGGTGCGAGAATTCTAGTCTGTGAGACAACCAATCGTAGGTTGCAGTTTGCTGATGACTATGCATTGCTTGCACACAGCTCGGAAGACTTGTAGCACATGACTAGTGCTCTGGCTTCGGCAGCAGCCACATTCGGGCTCACCATCAACAATAGCAAAACTGTTTTTTTATAGCCTGCTCCGGACTTGCAATCTACAATGGTGCCGAAAATCAGCATTGGTGATGACGTATTTGAAACAATCTCCCGGTGCTGTTACCTTGGGAATGTGGTGTCAACCGACCAGCAGGTGCACAGTGAGCTTCATATCAGCGTCGTAATGGGAGTGGCGGCATTCGAAAAGCTTGAGTACCGAGTGTAGAACAACCATCAGCTTACCATTGGCACGAAGCTGATGGTATAAAAATCCGCGGTGCTGTCCGCTCTTCTATATGGAAGGGAAACATGGACGCTATACCGACGGGATGTGCGATATCTGAAGTGCTTCCATCAACAGTGTATTCGAAGTATTCTGCGCATAGGATGGTGTGAAAGATTTGCGGACACGAAGTGGAATGTATGAAGTGGATTACATAATTTGTTGAGATAACTCAGTCATGTGTGGCGAATGGATTCCACGTGGATACCGAAACAATTATTTTGTCGTCAGCTGAATGTTGAGAAGCGGCATGTGGGGCAACCGAAGCTTCGTCACCATGTTATGATCAAGGTGAGCATTTTACGTTCTAATTTTGATTGCATCATGCGAATCGAAGGCCGTTGATCAGCGTGCATGGCGCGATGTGATCACGAAGGCATTTGTCGATGTACAGGAGAAAGCCCTCGTGCATGCAGAGCAGAAACGGCAATGCTGAAGCGACAGGTGCCGATGGATTTTACTGCGTTCACACCGAGCGCATGGTGCTGTAGCACAAGTGATGGTGAGTGCTTGAGTCAGCCAGGCCTAGTAAGCCATGAGCGAGGCCACACGGAGCCAACACCGAATCGATAACGATCCTTGCAATAAACGAAGTCTGAACCGGCGCAGATTTGGTAAGTACCCTACGCTCGATTTAGTAACCACTTGCTTACATGCTATGTCACTTTGTTTTAGTTGGCTGGAATGCTAAATTTTCCTAATCCTTTTTTATCTCATATTAATGTCTACCTGAACTATCTTCTATAAACTTGCGCACTGCCCTTAAAGTAATTTTAATTAACTTCGACACCAATTTCGCCTTCGTGGCACTTTCTTAAAATATATTTTCTGACAACTTGATCGTATCGCGGATATTTTGGCAACCAGACTATTTCATACGCTCATTTAGTGAAGAGTTTTGTTACCTTATCTGCACACATTGTCCGCTTTATTTTCTTGTTATCGTCGTTTCAAATGATTGGCTGTTGCTTGATATACATAATTTGGCTGCGCTTGGCGTACATGTTGACAAGGTGCCTACCAGTCTATTTCCCACTACCTCGTCCATACTGGCTCCAGAAGACACTTGGTCATTGCTGGAGGGGACGGTGTGCCCGCTTCTTGTGGTCGTGCTATACAGGAAGAGTGGTTCCATGCACCCAGTGTGGAGCGGACTAGGGACCAGTCGCCGCCTTGTGTGCGCTTGTTCCCCAAATACAGCGGGCTTGTTTTTGCCTGTAAAGGTGCGTGGGTCGGCTCCGTTGAAGAAACGTGGCTCTCTTCCACCTGCCTCCCGGCCTTATTCCTTCGTGTTTACAATGGACTTTGAGTGTGTTAATAGAGCTGCAGCTGATGCTGCGCAGGCCACGCACGGTCCATCTGTAAGCGTATGCGCTCTATGGCTGGTCGCAGGAATTGGCAAATCCAAAACCGGATGCTGCCAAGCATGCACACGGATAAACATATGGGAACGTACAACCCTCAAACCCACCCTATCCATAGTGGCTGTCTTAGTTTTCAGTCTATCCTCACTGCCACTTCTCAGGGAACAATGTCATGATTTATTAAATCTTCCTTTTTGTACAGCCCCAACTTAGCAAATCGGGTCTCTTCTTACTAACATAAACCAAACGATAAACAACTTCTTTGAGCGTATTTTCTTTGGAGCCAGTGCTGCGTAACAAAAAAAGGAGCCCAGTCGTTTCATTGTGGCACACTACCAACGTTCATTATGACATAGGGTGTGATATTACTATATCCGCACATCCAAGCACCTTAGTTTCCCTCATTTCCGCCATTATAACTTTTTACCCGCTGTCATCATCATCATCATCATTACACGTTAGCTGGAGGTGGAAAACACCTCAGCTATTGTACCGCAATACAAAAGGCAAGAAAAGAAAAAACAAACGGTGGCACGCCCGCTGAGTCCCCAGTAACGGATGGACATCGTTCCGGAGAGCTAACAGCTGGCTTCCGTAAAAGAAAGTCATATTATGCCTAACGATTGAGATCATGATTGGAGGGGGATGCTAAACAGGAGGGGGATGGACAAAGGAACTCACAACACAAACGCCATTGGGGCCGGCTCCTAGCCATATCAGCAAGTGTGTCCAACCAAACATGTTCACCGTCCTTAGGACCCCAGCCAGGCAGTCGGGATGCACCAACCGACGCCAACTTCGAAGTGAGGGTTTTCATTTCTCTCGACCAAGTCATCACTTGGCCTCCCCTCCTTCTCTTCCAACCGCACCCACAACGCGCAAACAATGCACGTCGCGGGAGTCGGTGTGCTGGCATGCGCAACACGTGGCCCAGCCATCGGAGCCTGGTGCGTGATATAATGGTGCTGAGCGGTTCACTCGCTCTTCCTGCACCAAATACGCGACGACGAACACGCTCATTGCTCACGCGGTGTTCCCACCAGACATGAGCTAAGCTGCGAAGGCAGCGATGATCGAATGTGACGAGTCTCTTCATGTCTGCCGACCTGATGGGCCAGGTTTCACAGCCATATAGGAGAGTTGAACGGACGGCTGCGTTGTAAACTCTGCCCTTGAGGGCGAGAGTAATGTCGCGTCTGCGCCACAGGTGGCGGAGATTGGCAAAAGCACCCGCCGTCACCCAAATGGAATCCACTTACAAGATACAGTGTTCCATTAAACTCCTTACATTTGTTCTATCAATTAAACATGGTACATATCTGCCATATGTAACTTTCCGTTGGATATTCGGCGATGCCAAGTGTTTGGAAGGAACGCATGCACAAACATATTCCGTATGGTGTAACGGCAGCCTTAACGGACCAGTTCGCGTTCACATGTTTGGGAGACTTATTATGCTTGACGGTGCAGGCATTTGAACTTCTGCCTGCGCTTCAATCTTAGGCGCTTGATACAGAAACATAAAAAGCAATGTTAAACTTTTGTTGTTTCTATCATTTTACACACGTACAAAAACTACAATCGGGATTTCAGTCCGTTAAAAATAAGCTGTATGTATCATGTGCCGATAAGAATTGGTGAACTAACGCAAATAATTCAAGATACCTGTAGCAATGTTTGGATCCAACGTGTTAGGCAGTATGCCAGGTTAAATACCATTTGAGTTCTGGTTTGCAACATATTTATTCCACTTTTACATGTTAATTGAAGACTGCTCAAAATAATTTGTTGGCATTACATTGCTTTGTAACGTTTCTATCTCGCTATTATCTCTCCAGTGCAATAAGGGCGCCAATGAACCAAATGCACTCTATTGATTGGCGCACATTTCACAGGATGCTTAGGACCATGTGTTGCATCTGAGTAATTTAAACTGGGGATTTGACCAATGCCGCATGCGACTTAACTACTTTTTCTTTATGTGTGTATATATTACAGCACCTGCGAGGAAGCTAAACACAATTCCCTTCGATGCGTGATATATAAACTCTTCCAAGACCGCTATCATGCAAATAAATTTAAGATAATACACTGCAAAATGGATACCTCAAAATTCGAATACGCAAAGCTCACTGTCTTAAAAGCACCAAACCCAACGGTGTACAACATAAGAAAAATAGAAACACCGGGATTTCAGAGAAGGTTCATGCCTTCATATATTTACTCAAGACAAAGTATACTAAACAACATCATGGTATTCCGAGCCTGCTTACGAACAACTGTATGACAATGGGTGATACGGAAAGCGTAGGTGCATCAATGAACTCTTCCGTTGCCGACTGGTTCAATACTGCTTCATCCGCCTCCAGGCCATTAATCCATGAAAAAAGTAGGTAGTCTTTACCAATTCTTTAAGAACACGCGCTGGATGACTAATAGTTCAACCAAACTGACATTTCAGCGAAGGTCTGATAATATTTTCTCTGTACGTATAAAAAGCACAAAAATCTTACTGGCCACTAAACATTGGCTGCTGCCCGTCTAAACGGAAAATGCTAATGAATATGCTCAAATATAAAAGCAGTCTATAATATTGGATGTCAAATTATCTGCCGTTAAAACCCAGGTCCACTGCTGCAAAGGCCTGAAAACTAATTTTCAAATATTCATTAAATGGGTTCTAGAAAAACAAATCATAAACGCAGTTCCAAACACAGTTACATTACAAAATGT
Organism: Dicrocoelium dendriticum; assembly: GCA_944474145.2. Taxonomy (NCBI): domain Eukaryota; kingdom Metazoa; phylum Platyhelminthes; class Trematoda; order Plagiorchiida; family Dicrocoeliidae; genus Dicrocoelium; species Dicrocoelium dendriticum. The sequence continues at coordinate 14,161,544 of OX104070.1, forward strand.
TTCCTTTTACTTGTTAATTACAATTCCTTGATTATGTTATGGCAAAAACTGACAAGTGTATGGATATCATCCTCATCTTATTGGACATGCAAAATGCGTTTGATTAGTACCGCTCAAAACTCTGCTGAGCGTGTTTGCGTCCTAATGAATCAGATTGTTTGATAAACGCTTAAGAGGCCGGACACAGAGTGTACCAATGGGTTATTGATGGTTTGCTCCCAGAAATGTCACTAGTATCTCGAGCAGGGAGTGGACTAGGTAAGTGGCTTTGTATCATTCAAACCAACAATATATTTAATTGGATTAGACACGGGTGCTTCCTACTATTTGTAAAAGACAGTAACCTACTGTGCTCATTTTATCCTAGTTACTTGTAACTTAGTAAAACATATTCACACGGATATATCATCAATGAACAAATAGAGTAAAAGCCGGAATATGAGGTTCTTGGCCGCCAAATCTCAGATACTCTGCCACGGATGCATATTTTAGAAAAAACGTATCATTATTAATGGTACCCATTCCAAGGGCGCATTTAGTTAGGGACATAGGTGATCTGCAATATTTCAGCTTCAAATTCTGCCAACACATTCTACATTAAAAAGTGAAATCAAGAAAACCAACAAGCTACATTTCCATTCTTTTACTGTATCCAGTACACGGCTTAATTCATTAATACTAGTGTACTATACCATAATACATATCTACCGAACGCAAGACAGAGAATTCTTTGAAAACGTCCAGCATTAATATACAAAAAATGATCACGGGGCTCTTATCAGACCTCACTACTAGCTTCACACACTCTGGCTTCGCCAACAGAAAAGCAATTTCACACTTCTCCTCTATATACTATTTTTGAAGCTTTTCAAACAATACGGCTTTCACCTTACAGAAAGTCACATTCAATCCCACCTGTTGCGACAAATTTCTACCATTCTTAAGAAATGTCCAACAAAAATCCGCTATATTTTGATGTTAAACACCCATCTGTGGAAAAAACTACCAGAGCAATTAGGGACCAACAAGAACCTGTCTATGGTTAGGGCTTGTTAAAATCATTGATCCATGTCTATTGTGGTCAACCAATTTGAACTACCACAATCTACGAGTGCCCTTATGAACTACACTAGTGTTGCATATGATATGTTTCTTAAGAGATACCATCACCTGTCCATACTAAGCATACATTCAGAAATAAAATACTCATGCATAAATCTGTTGAAATAAAAGTATTAAACAAGTAAAAGTATCCTAGCGCCGGAAACTATCATATAAGTTATTTGCCCGTTTATGCTCATAGTTTTACTCGTCAGATTAATAATAATTCGGCTAGGGAATTAATGTTAAATTATATATCGCGTACTGATATAACCATGTTTTCGTATTTGCAAGCCTCATATATTTGAATGCGTGCAAGTAAGTAAGTTTAAGTAGTTCAGAATTCATAGGTAATTCGCACTGGGGGTCATGTACATGGCTTGCATCAAGTATTGTGTCCGACTTCCAGCATGTTATTCTGGCAACACATCACAACTTATTCACCCGGCAGGGAGACAAAAGCATACAGATTGCTACGGTATGCATAATTAGTTTGCCACCAATTAGCAATTGCAATATTTTCAAACGACTCAGCTAAATGCGAGGTACACAATTCACGGTAACTACCAGTGTGTAAACTTGAGGTGCATTCAATAAAAGCTTTTAGTATCTTAGCTAGTATACGGTTATTAACTTTTTAATAGCAACAACGTGTACAGTAAATGAAATTGAATCCTATCAACTTAAGTAGAACAAGTGTGGTTAAAGTACAAATGCTGTGCAAATTATTGGAAACCACCCAAAATTTATACTGTGTTCCGCATGTAGCAACTGCTTCTCGAAAATATGTCTATGAGAAGGATGATTAAAGGAATACATTCGTTTCTATGGAATCCACCGTAATTTGCGTTGACATGTCACCTTTTGTGTATGATAGTCCAACATTGGTATTCATTGACTTAAAAATTATCCGCTTTACTATTATCAAAGGTATGAACATTTTGTTTATTATTTACCTCAAAAACACCGCACGTAGAAGCGAATGGCACTGCCAAAACATATTCCTAGCATGCAACATCATTTACCGTTACGGTTTCGACTATAAATGATTCATTAAAACAATACTTAATAAAGCCATTTAAGTAGTTATATTGCATAAATAAACTGCATTACAATCTAAACAAAGGATAACTTACCTGAAAAGTAAGGATATGGAGAAGCTACAAAATATTTTATCAAAATTACAATCATTAGAGAAAAAAGTAGCATCGCATATATTACACCAATCAGAGCCTTTTTTAATTAAATGAATAACAAATAGGCAATAGTTAATAATGTTTGCTAGTTTTAAAGCAAGTTCACATACGGATAATATAAAAAAGGAGACTCATGCCGGGCATGAGGTAAGGTGAATTTCTTAGTTCAAAAATCCAAACCTCAACAGTACAAGACAGCTAAACTGCAACATGTTAGCTCCTAATTTAACGTCTTTGTGTTCATCAATATTTACAATTAAATATAAACTAAACAAGTTTCGAAACTTATATTCCGCAAATTGTTAACTTAATTGTACATGTGTTAACCCAAATCAATATTACGATGTTGCGTTTAGCAAAACGCAGCCATGTTTTATAAATCAAATTATTGAATGGTGTTTATATGTATATATAATTTGGATTAAACAGATAGGTAGAAAACGTGTTCAGTTAGTGTGATAATAAAAACTTAATTTTCGGCACCAGTTTTAGCACTTTTAGTTTGGTTTTGCATGTAAATATGTAGTTAATGCTTTGACCCCATGGAAGTAATTTGTCAAAAGTCATGCTACCATTTCAAGATAATTGTGTAAAAATTGCACATTTGAAAATCAATTAGTTGTACTTATAAGATTCAACATCTGGCGAAAACACAGATATAACACATGATGAACCTGCGGCTTTGGGGGCCTTATGATAATACAACTTACTTTGTTGTTCGATTGGAGCTTTTCAGGTAGGTAAAATATATCCATATAAAGGGAGCAATATAAAAACAATCTTATCTAAAGGAGTAGATTAGACAATCAAGATGACTAATCAAATAGAAGAAAACCACACTAAACCTCAAGACGTTTTAGTGGGAATTTAAAACAAAAAGCAACGATAATGTAGCATCATCAAGGCAAAAACTTTGCTTGTCGCAAACTCTCGCCCCATAATATTGCCTTTAAATCCATCAGCACCGGTAAACATTGAATCATCCTGTCCGACAGGCAGACGAACCGTGCAGCATGATACCCATATACTGTAATATATCGAGACAATTATATGTCAGGAAAATGAGTAGGACCAACTTTATACAGTTTACAATCACATGATAATATTATGGCTGTATGGAAAGGTTGCAGTTTGCAACCCGCACAATGCAGAAGTATATTTGTCACTTTCCGGAATCGAAATGGAGTGGTTTTATTCTCCTGGATGTAGCCAAAGAATGTTGCTAACCGTGGTTGATCGAAGTTATGCGCGCTAAATCGAGCAAATACAACTGGAGTTCAGCAATGGATAAAGTTTCTCCAATAACATTTATGGAATGGGTCGAGCTAAAAGAAATTTTGGTAGACACGAAAGTAATAAATACTATATTTTATTAATGCATATGGCAAGTATGTTCAATTTCTCCGTATCATTAACGCTCCGTTTGCAGCCTTCATATCGTTGTTCCACATTGCAAAACTTGATGAATGAGTACACCACAAAGGCGCACAACTTAACCGACGTACGTATGGAGCAAAGATATATCTAATTGTAAAAGGTAACTTAAAATTTATATAGTGTCTTCGTAGAATCCGGAAAAGGAAACCATAGTTTTTCTCTGCCGACTTTTAGTATTTTTACTGTAAGGTCCAATTATAATCAATTGTTGCTCTCAGCATTTTAAAAATTGTATCGACTTGTATATTTGGCCTTTCTATTCAGAGTACAACACCATACTTTCTTTCTTGCCGTTTGCGCCAGCTTTCAGCTACATCAGATGCATCTGGAATAATCATAATGAAGCTGTTTCCGAAGTTACTAACTGTCACTACGCGATTGTTTGTTATTATTGGAAACGTCAGCACTTATACAGGTGCATACAGGCAATTAAACCAAATAAAATATAATGCGCCTCTCAATAACGTGTAACCGGATGATGGCAAGTAAGCGGTTAATGATCTGCAGTTTATAATGCAAACTCAGCATTAAATAATTGGGTATAGGATTGCTATTTTGACTACCTCATAGCACTTCCTGAATTTTTGTCCCTTTGCTTATCACAAACAAACGGTATGACAATAATTTTGCACACGAATCATAAGTGAAATTCGAGAAACCAAAGCAGGCAAAATAAAAAATACATGCACCCTACGTGATCTTAACAATTTAATTTTGGTAAAGCAATGTGTTGATCGCCTTTATATTGGACTTGCGAGTGCAGCTTCAGTGCTATATGATGTTTGAACGTTTAGGGTGGGCCCGAATAAAACCTAAGTGCCTAATTATACTTAAAAAAGTAACATTGAATAAAAATACTATTTAAGGAACCAAGCTTTATACACTGAACAAATAAGACATCATAGAATAGTCTAGCGTGTTTCTGTCCTACTAGGAGTTAAGAAGTGAATTAAGACTGCAGTTGTAAACATAGATTAAATGCCATTCAGCGTTAAAATAAAACAGCCGCGTTGGTTCTGTTACGTGGGTCAATAGGACAACCAGCGAAAATATTTATTACAAATTTATACTACGAACAACTAAACCTGGTGTTCATGTTGTGTATATATATAAACCTGCATTTTGAGAAAAAGTTTAGAAATATGCGTGCGCACTTATAAGCCAATTTAGAAATGAACCCTAAGGACATGAAGTGTATTATATTGGAGGTTGCATCAACATAACACAACAAAAGCGATAGAAGCATAGAGAAATCCTACACATTTTTATCTTGCTGCATTTACTTCCTTTCATAGGCACTTTTCTGATATTGGTTCACGGAACTGCTTACGTAGCGATGTACCCTAAATGGAATTTGTCAGCATTTGACGCCATTTGCCAACAAACGTTTTCAATGATATTATATTGGTAGACTCAGAAATCAGTTGTACTCTCAAAATGGATGATAGTTTAACTAAGTATTATTTTGGTTGCATGTGTATAAAGTTTAATCTTACGAGTATATTTAATTTTGCGCTGGCAAATTCCTTATTTAGTGGGTTTACTAGGAACCCTTATTCGGTACAAGCGTTTATCCACATTACACAACGCGTTCCTCCATAAGAGGACAGATTGATTTGATCAGTTAAACTTCAGCTTACACACATTATAACTGTTATCCTATTGTTCTACGGTAAAAGTTCAAATAAATTATTATGGAGAACATTGTTACACTTGACCATTCGTGATTCACTTATGTCGCATAATCATTATGATTAGGGAGCAACACACTTTTCAGGTCTTGGTAAAATGTAGGAAAACCTCAAGTTTATTTGAAATCCAGGCTAATTATATTATGCAGCAACTATTTTAACAGAAATAAAACAGGATATTGCAGGTAGCAACTAGTAAGCTGAGTGCAAATATGCTGGCCAAAGCTTTTATCGCGTCTGGTTTTTGGTTACATTCAGTTGATCATTTCGGCTAGGCAGTGCGTTTCGCGTTTGATGTTCGACTGGGATTAGCCTATTGCTTCCTTCCAACCGTATAAAGGAAGCAATCTTGGCCACGGCATACACCTGATAATGAAAGGTGATTTAAAGTTGTGTATCGTTAATTAATATTTTGATGTATTCCTCAAAGAAGCTGCAGTGTAAGTGACCGAAAGCTCTTTTGTTACGCCTGTTGTTAGTTTGCTACAAAGTCGCAGTGAATACCAATTTCTTCACTACTGAAGTTTGCCCATGACGCATATTTCTGGACGAAAATGGGAGCTTAGAATAAGAATTGGAGACCACATATTGTTTCTGTCACGAACTCCACCCGGTACATTGGTTCAAGGGCAAAAGTAAGATGCCGTTTGCAATCCTCTAGGAGTGGAGTGGTCTGAAACATCACACGACAGACTGCCACCACCGCTTGACTAGTGCCAATTAATTCTCCAAAAGAAAAAGACACAATTCATTACCAGAATATTCCATCGTATTCAATCTTTCCTACGTGATTGCATTTTCACATTCCAGTGTCTAGAGTGAGCATATCAGTAAGGATGAGTAGTCACTGGGCGTCGATAACTTCAGCTGCTTCTGAAATTTGTGAAAACTTGGAAGCTGATGTTGTCAACCACATCTTATTGAATAAGCAGTGCTGAATGACCTGGAACGTGACTTGGGTTAGCCCAAACACAAGGCCGAGTTGTTGACATCTCGGCTGCAGCCGTGGTACTTGCTTTCTGCAAAAATTTATGTTACTGTATACAGAAAACAGTACTTTATCCAGTTTCTAGGACACGACTATATTTTGTTACTTTTCTGATCTGCAAGTTATGATGAAGACGATTGGCGTGACGCCTATAAGGTTGTTAATGGCGTTTGTTCATTTACTAGCATAGGAGTAGTCTTAACATTTTACTGCCATGCAGTAGAACTATGCAGCCAAATGTGCCTCACCTTCATCTCACCAATATGACGGAGATGCATGTAAGTATGTAATCGATAGTCGCTGCACTTAAGTACGGTAACTAGTGTGGGAATATCAGCTGACTTCAAAGAGAATGGAATCTTAAGGTGTAAACAATGAGGCTTTACAAAGTATTGCTGCTGCTTGTGTTTATGGGACAGTAGAGCAAATCAAATGTATTTCGTGACAGAAAAGCGACCAGAGAGGACTGCGTATGTCGCAAGGTTGAAAAGTGTACAGCGCACACCACCGCTACAACCTGAATATATGAATATATATATATGCCACTGATGCATAGTAAGCTTGGTTTAATTAATAACATTTTCAAAGCGCTTAAGTAAGATGAATTGGCGTTAAAATGCCTAAAATAAATGCCTCCGATCAACAGTGAGGGAAACTGAAAGAAAGCATAGTTATTACTTGTTATGAACTCAGAAAATAAGAGGGTAACCAGAGTATCATCAAAGACTGTCAAAGCAAGCCAGAAAAAGCCACAACATAAAGCATATTTTAGCTAGAGGAAATAGAAGACATAGGTGATCAGGTTGATTAAATGAAGTAACTGTAAATACCATTCTATAAAAAATTCAGTGGAAGCGTTGAAAAAGATAAAAGGAGTGACTCATACACATTATCCGACATATGAACATGATAGCGAGAAAAGCACAAGAGCTAGCCATGAATATATAATCATAGCGAACTTACAATCCGACTGGGATGGAAGCACTGTGCAGGATATAAGAAAAAGAGGCAGGTAGCAACATTTTGATGCCTCGTGACGCCCTGGCACACCGCTTCCATATGGCAAGAAATACAAAGCCCCAGAGAATTTCGCTGAGCTAACAAATCTCTCATAGCGAAGTGGAAATAATTTCTTGTCAGAGAATAGTTCAGAGAAATAATTGCTGCATTGTCATGCTTCTGGCACGCAAATAAGCATTTTGTGGCTGCACTAATCATTACATATTAGTCCGCATTACTCGTGTCAATTTATCAAACACGCCTTGTACCCACTTGTGAAATTGAGAGAAGAACGATGGTCCTAGCATATCTGAGGGAACACTGAGATGACTGTGATAACACGAATGCCTTGTTTAATAGAGATTGTATATTAAGCAACGTGAAGTATAACTTGCAACATTCTAAACTGAACAAATGAATAATAGAAAAATAAAGTGTAGAATTAAAAGATAATGGGAAAAATTATTCAACTACCAATATACACCGGATTCAAGCATGTTACAAAGAAGGGCGAAAAAAATAGACAGGCTATGCACTGACACAAGGATAAATCAATACTATCAGTAAATGTGACTTCCATTGATCAACAATTCGATATGGAGTAACTCGGTTTATTGAACGAGCAAGCAAGCGTAGGGCGCGGGAAATGATGGAGGCGTGCATGCCAGCGGGAATTCAATACATTAGCACATGCATACGTGAGGTGCATACGAAGCTATGTAGGCAAAATCAGTTATGGACACCAAATCGACAGGGCAGAAACGTGGACACTCGACCAACTAACGTATACCATTTAAATGCCGTCATTCGAAGCAGGAGACGATATATGACCACCCGAATCGGGTAGTGGCTTTGGAGTCTCCGCGAACTATTACTTTACGGATTTATTGGCGAGACGACAGCCTCTGCAAAAGAAGTGCGCAGCACGGAAAATAAGACAACTGTACCTTTTTTGAAATAATATTGTGGGTTGAAGAGCTGCAAAGTGTTGGTTTTGTTGAGCATCTTGGAACAATTGTTAAAATTATATGGACATTTCTTTTAACTCTCAGTTTTACCCTGGTCATATTTGACGCACATTACAGTGCCGTCTGGTAATGCCAATGTAGTTACACATTTACCTACTCCTTGAGATTGCAAGCATTACGGTTGCGGGCACCTGCACACATGTGTCGACCTTTAGACAAGGTTTTCTTCATTGGGATTGTGGCTAGACCTTTCAATGCTTCAATTCATAGTTATATTTGTAAAGAGTTTTTGGAATCCAGTTCGAAATGTAATTACTGTTTTGACACAACCTTTTAAACGTGCGCTGATACAGACTATCAATACTTGGCGCCATTTGAAATTTACCTTTTGCAACGTAAAGGAATAGGGCAATATCTTTGTCTACACGACATTGTTCTGGTCAGAACTCTTCGAATCCTTAACACTTAATATGTATTGACGAAGTTATATATGTTACGACCTTACAATTTTTTGTTGATAGCTCTAACGTTGGATGGAATTTGCATTTGCGTGTTAGCCATAATTCTTTCATTGGTGATATGTTACTTAATAATGTGCTCGCTAGTATTGTTTTACGACAATTCCTTAGCAAAATACCAACTGTTATATTTTAGTATATTTCAGCCATTTGTGATTTCCCTGTGATTATTTGCTTACATTTACCTTTTGATATTTGACTATGTATTAACTGCATCCACTGAATCGATATAGTTCAGTTTTAATGAGGATTTGTCAAAGAGCGCAATTCGGTATGAGGTTTAAATGCTATTATTATTTGCACTTTTCTCAGCACAAATATTTGCTTAGAGAGGTTTCTATTACGGCGTGTGAGAAGAGTTTATAAGACCAATAGTATTTCCTCATTTAGACGGTTAAGTCATTTTGCTATATCCGAATAATATTTTGAATATTACACTTCTGTGTTCATGAGTTGGGGACTTTTATAAGGATAATTTTTGTTCGTCATAGCCAGGTTCCAAGTAAGATAGTCTACCACATGCCTGGTTAAACACACTAGACTGCAGTTTCAGCCTATTTGACATCGTAATTATAGTGCATCCATCAGGATCCGAACCATGACCACCAGCGTCTTGCATCCCCTGTTAGCACCTTATGCCACTGGGCCAGAGGGACAGCTTCGACCTGTTATGATTGACAAACCAACTGACGTACTTAGTAACCGATAGTGGAAGTCATGTCTTTCGGGGCAAAAACTATCCTCTGCATCTTTTGTAACTTGCGTAGCCATGGAGGATAAGACGTGCCATATCACAATTGGTTTGGTAAGTCATGATGGTCCGAAGCTGTACCCCGTTGCCCCGGAGGGAGAAGCTGCTGACTCACGGTACAAGTCATTGATGGCCATAGGTTCGAATGCCGATGGATCCGATAAATACGCACTACAAACGACGCCAAATTAACTGAAACTGCAGTCTAGTGCTTTTCCAAGCATGTGGAAGACTATCTGATTTGGAAGCTAGCTGTGTCGAACCTCAGTTATCTATATCAAAATTCCTACTCATAAATACATATAATAAATCCGCCCTAACAGTTTCTAACGTTATTTCGGACGTCGTGTCCTTCGGAGCCAACCCTGTCTTCTGCAAGTTTTGTAACTTGCATGGCAGTAGAAAACATGACTGTCCGAAGCTGTTTCTCGTGGTCCAGTGACATTAGCTACTTCTTGGCGGTGCAAGCCACTGGTGGTCATGGGTTCGGATCCTGGTGTATCCGACAGATGCGCAATACTGAAGATACCCAACAGGCCGAAACTGCGGTCTAGTGCATTTCGTGCATGTGGAAGACGATCTGATTTGGAAGATAGCTTTTATGAACCTCAAGTAGCTATTACACGTATGATATTATTTCGGTTTCAAACGGTAAACTATTAGGTAACTAGCTTAGCTATCGTCAGTAAAGTAAAATGTTCGATTGGGCATCTGGGATTAGGGTAGGATTTGAACAGAAAGTTATCGTCAATTACGGAGTCCATCGTATTCATAGCCTTGTCAGCTGCACATTTCTTTGTAGGCCGTTTATTTGTTAGTTGTTCCGCTCACTTTGATATCAGTTTCCCTGTCGGCTTCAATTTCATTCCAAGCCAGTGAGAATTTTCCAATTAATTTCAATGTATGCTTTCACTATTGTTAAATGTTTTCAACTTGGTGGGTTTTATAAATTGAGGAATGCAAGTCTACGATACAACACAAGGTATTTTTCATAACTTTTTATTGTCTTGGGAAATAATGTAAATTTTCTGATAATTAATGAAGATTTACAGTGTTATTTCTGCATTATTTTTAATGATACGTATAGCACTACCAGAAGGAATTAAATGTACCTGGAAAAAATTTGTCTTTCACCATCTATCGACTTTATCGAAGGTATAATCTAGTTCTGTTTCTTTTTGTTCACTTTTGTTGCTGGTATGTCATCAGCAAGCATCTTTAATCCGGGATGATTTGTTGCTGATATAACTAGCTGGCAACCTAATGTATTTGATTCGTATATCGTTTTCATAAACATTGGTTTCACGGTTGTTTTATAAAAGCCATTATGCAACCATGTAACTTTTGAAGTTTGCTATTGTAATTGACAATTTAGGTGCTCTTTGTTTTTAGTAGAAGGTTTAAGTGCATCAAGTACAGCATTTGCAAATCAAGGCTATGGTATCCTTTACAGCTTTCGTGCAGCGTAGGTCTGACTTAAATATCAGGAACTAAGCATTTATGCACCCTGTACCTAACAATTATTTTCTCTAGTGGTTTAGTTCTACTGAACATATTTTTAATCATTTTATTCCCCACCTACTTAATCTTTTGGCTGATAAAATTCTCCTAGCTTAGCTCTTCACATGCTTCCGACGAAGTCAGTTACCAGCTATAGACGTTTCGCTCTGTGGCCCATGCGTTTGCACAATCTCCTACTCCCTGCACTCAGCTGATATTCCTGAATTATCAATAAAAATGTTAAAGTTAGTTTCCTCTACTTGAGATCAATCATAAGTATATACTTAGCAGGAAGTAATTGCCGATGGGATCATTACCGTTGCATCTAAATACAGTATGCGTAAATCAAAGTTATGACTCATTTGTCATTAATATTTAACATGTCATAGTCATACTTTCATATTCTTCTGCATGTTTGCCGAAGTCTATTTTGAAGTGGTACAATTAGGTTTACCACTGGCAACAAGAGAATAACCACTATATAAGTATAAAATCAGAATGTCTCAAATGGACGTTTCTTCTATATTAAGTATTTTTTATGAAATCGTTGTTATTAGGTATGAAAAGCGAAGGTTTTCTTACGGATAAACCAACATACTAAACGCAGTGAGCTCGGCTCTATTTATTGGCGTAATGTTCGTTCCAACCTAAAGATTCCTCGTCTCTTGGACCAAAACCGAAAAGTCATAAGTGATCAACCAAAGCGAAATTCGAAGAAAGTGACTTCGTTTTTACAGTACCGATTAATGACAAATATAAAGTATTCTTCTTCATTCCAGATCCCTTTCTTTCAAATAACGTGCATAGCAAAGAATGCTATATCAGCACAGGCAGCACATCGCGCAGGCATCACAGCCTGGTGGTTGAAACAATGATGCTTTTTTACTTTTTCATGCGCTATCTGCACTGTTGATGAACAGCCGAAAATCTTCATTGCATACACGGTGCTCCCCTGAGATATGTACAAGACTTCAAATGTTCCGCTTTGAACTCAGTTATCCACAAATATATCAGGAACCATATCTACGCGGTGGTTAAACGGACGGCCCAATGTGGGGTTTACCCTTCAGGAACAGCATGTTGACACGCGGGCAACACCGGTGGCGTGTATTAAACAATTCCCATAAGGATTTTTGTCATAATTTTTGTACTGCAATTTCTATCTTAAATAGTTATTGCAGATGTTTTTACATTTTAAACTTTTGAGGCTATAAGCCTTAACATCACCAATTAACAGAAAATTTTCTTTCATTTCCAATATTTGCGGAAAGCTTGTAACCAACTTGTGCAAAGCACATACTGTGATAGTTAAAATCATTGTTGACTTATTTAACACTGGCTGCCACACCTCTGGTTTACTATAGATTAACTCTATTTTGTAATGCAATTCAAGACGTCAGTAAAATAATTAATGCTTTACACCCTATTATCCGCTCATTAAGAGTGGATTTAATAACCTTTTACTTGTATCTTGTCCCTCAGACTGAAAGTTCTCAAAGCAATTGAATGATCAATGTGAACAATGTGAAGTGAGGTTACCGAGGTTTTAGGTAACATCAGGCAGTTGTCTTATCCATTGGAAGCATGTGGATAGCGGACGTTGTATGTCAATGCTACAGTGTGGTTTTCTTAAATTACTTATATTTTGCAATGGATACTGTTGACTATTATTCCTTAACTTACATCAAATTCCGTTGCTTTGAACCGAACTGGAATTTCGTTACACAACTTTTCATATTATTTTGTAAAACGTTCGGTAAGATAGCCTTGACTGACGTAGACAACGCTCACATCTGTGAAATCTTAACTTTCATTCCCGCGGATAAAGTGCACTGCTGTTAAACATTTGTTTGAAAGTGATACTTTTCCTCTGCCACTAACCATGGGCTTGTGGTCCAAGCAGCTGTCGATGAAAATGGTGTTTAGTGTAAGTGGCTGCGTTGATGTTGCGCATAACTGACTAGCCATGATAAGTAGGAAAATTCCGCTTTGCATTTTGGGTATGTATTGAATGGTTTCGCTGCTAGCTAACTATGATGCCCCATATTGTAATCAATTTAAGGTATATTTAAAACACGGTATTTAAATTACCATTAGCAGCGATATAATTTCAAGGCTAAAATACGCTTGGCTTCTAGGTGCATGCGATCCGACAAAAACAATTTGGATGAAATTGTTCAAACATTAGCCTTTTACATTTTCTGTGCCATCATGATCAGTCAAAGTAAATCCCATTTGAGCACCTATATATGCTCGTCACTGGTGATTTAATTTGACGGCGAAGACTAACCGTACTCTTTTTCATGCCATAACCAACTTCCTGATTGAAAAGACAAACTACTAGCTGCCACGCACTTTCAGTTAAGGACAGTTTCCCAATTTCTACTCAGCGACTTTGCGCGCACTTGATGGCAATATACTGTAGCTAAATTTGATTTCAGTTCGCAGGTTTGTTTTATTCATTCAGTCAAAAATTAGGAAAACAAGTGCATAATTAAATAAAACTACTTAGTGCCTACATTACAAGTGTCTTTGGCAAAATAACTCGTCATATACATTTATGTCACAAGCAGAAAAGTTTTGTGACAGGCGCTTGGTTCAAAATTCACTACTCCAATATGCAGATCAAAGCCTGACGACATCACTATTTGAACTATTTCGCCTATAATTTTTGTATAACACATTATTTTATGCCAAGACTACTCGAAACGACAGCTACTGTATGCAATTCAAAGATGCATATCGCAACAAACACACAGCGTGTTCTCCAAATTCATCTTTAACGCTAGAACAACGTGTTTCATTTAACTCAAATGCATCGCATTAAGGGTTGCTTACTTGCATCCTCGCCTGTTGGTGATAAGTTTAAAACGCGTAATAAGATTGTTTAAATATACAAATGTTAACTTATCACTAACACCACCTAATTGTTAGACACTTATTTTTTACAGCACGCGAGATTTAGATACCCACTTTATATGTATTAACGTCGATTGTATATTACTAGGCATGGTTTGTTCGCATCCTTTACACTAAGCTGCTTAAACATTCTTAAATTCTCTTTTCTTACGAGTTAATCTAAGCAGCGCTATTTGTGTACTGCTGCTGTTGTTGGATCTAGAAATAAAGTCGCACTGCTGCAAATGAATGGATGTACATATTCCAAACCGAACATCAGCAACTGTTTTGTCTAAATGGCTAGAATCTACTACCATGAACCAAAAGCACTAGGATGTGTACTATCTATAATATTAAACGTTTAGCATTGCTCACTAAACTGTTAGAAATTTTATTTTAAAGCAATGTTTGCATGGGTGAATCGCAACTGGAAGTTTTACTATGGATGGGATTCGCAAAAATATACTATATAATTAGTGAAATTAATGAGACCCAATCTGTATCGTTTGGGCAATTGGTTTCGCTTTCAGAAAAACCGTGCAATCCACCAATGGATTTGAATTTGTCTAAACTTATGAAACATAAATATCAGTGCTTTCTAATTAGTGGCATTAGGATACCAGACGGAATCTATACACAATTTGATGTTAAGCGTCACAATCCATTCAAACGATTGCAGTAAAACCAGCTGCTTGTCGGACATTGACTTTTGCAACTAGCTATAACGACCGCAAATCAGAGGTTCAAATTTAGATATTATGCTCGGCGCCCAGTAGGATTAGGTTCGAAAAACTGCTATATGTAAACTATCTCTAGAAACATGGGCTTGTATAAAAATCATACACTTAGTTTGAGGGTTAATTTTGGACTACAGGTTGTGTGAATAGATTGCGATGCACAAATTCTGAAGGCGAAAGTCATAGAAAATTGGCAAAGTGTAACTCACAAACTAAACACTGTGCAGCTACCTTGCGTACAGGCATTGAATACTTACAAACGGGGACAAGCTAGGACAGCATTTAGTACTGTCACGAAAAGACTGCGCTCAACCCTATTCCCTCAAACATCGCAGCCCAGTAAGCGCAGATAACGGGCATTTACATTATCAAACATTGTCAGCAACGGTGAATTCAATCCAGCCACATAAAACACTTCTACTATTTGAGAAAGAAAGACGCAGTCGCTACAATACTCGATGGTCGTTGGAAGACTGCATTTATGCCGGACGAAAAGGTGTTCGCAGTCTTCATTGACTTTTGTGAGCATGTACTTATGCAGCTAACAGCATATTATAGCCGGCAAAACAAAGTTGTGCCAATATTAACAATGATCTCCTTAAACTCACAACTGTTGAGGAAACGAATTCTACACTGCGAGCAATGAATGAAACTGCACTCGGATTTGTCCACATCACACCAAAATACACAGTCTAATAGATCCGATATTCATAACGCCTTTTCTACATTGTTAATTGGCTTGTTCCCCTTATCACACACACATGATGTTGGCCGTGTAATGTCTGTTCCAAAACGTCGTGGTATTCAAGCCCTAAAAATCTTTGCCCGATTTCCGTAACTTAGTGTTCACTCGTCCTGTTCGTTGAATTTTTTCCGTTCGCTTAATTCCAGCATTTCCAGCTGACCGTCATCAACTTGGCTTTCTTCTTTCAGATGACCGCTTTGTAGCCTCCATGATATTACACTCCGCTTTCAGGTATTCCAATTTGGACGGTATCTCTCGATCTATTGCTTCTCTTTACAATCCAAAATCTTTGATTCCATCTTTTTGCTTCGCTACTTTGCGCTGCCTCTTGTTCCGATGCGATCATTAAGCTTTAACCTAACCTAATATCATATCACCCCCACGAACTTACAATAATCAAAGATCTGGAGATTCTCCCGGGCGTGAAGTGCGTTAGGGAGATACACATTATTTTTTGCGCTTTATAATGGCACACAACCTGACGCAAGGAGTATTGCCCCGGCAGGTCCAAATGATCATGTTGTTTACGTAGATGATATACTATTTGTTCGTGCTCTAGAATGCCTGATCAAACGCCCAAGGCGATTTAGGTAGGATGCAAGACATCTTGGATTATCAACAAACCACTTGAACTTGATGGTACTAGATATCACCGTTGAGAGCGAAATAATAAATTTGCCTACTTTACACTGCACAGCATCCCTGTGACTCGCTTTAGATCCCCTTGTTCCAGCCTTCCAGGAATTCCAGATCTATTGTGTTACCATTTCATTGGAAGAGCAAACGCCTGTGAAACTCACTAAATCAACCCAAAACAAAACAGCAGGGAACATATCATGTCCCGCACAAACTCTTCTAGCGTATGGATATCTTGCGCATATATAATTTATCGCGTCATACACACTGTCATTCATTGGATTTGATGCACCGGCGGACCGTCATATTCATGGATAATCTGGTCGGGCAAAGTATATGAAAATAGCTACAACTCCCCAAGGACACCAGCGTGGCTTTCTTTCAAGCATCAAGTAAAGATTATATACCAGGGGTACCATACCTTTGTAATATCATCTCATTGCTTCGGAAGGGCCGCCTAGAACATTATCCCTCACGCCGCCATCTATTAAACAGCTAAGCGATAATGGAAACTCCAGCTGCTACCATCCAGCGCCTCGCCAAGAGACCATTAATCATTGTGAACCAAGTCGTCTTTGACAAATGTAACACGAAGGAAGAGGGAAAAATTCACTAATGAAGATTGTAGACGGTTCCTGGCTTCGGGGGTATTTAAAACATCAACGTCTCATAAATGGATAAGAAACCCAGAGCGAATTTCTCTCAGCTTCTACCTCAGAGTGACCCAACTTGGAGCAGGGTGCTTTCGACAAACTCTCGATGCCCCATAGGATGTTAACCCCCAAAACCAACCAAGCTTCATTGCCGGGGCGCTTACGGAGAAAACAAAACTTTCTCTTATTTTTTGCAGTCCTATGCAGTTACCCACCATGCTTAGTATAAAAGGCAGATCGATATCGGTAAGCAACTAACCAACACTTTTCGTCGTTTAGGAGCCCAAATTATCCAGGAGCCCAGCATTCCAGTGGCGTCAAGGTGCATCAAGCTGAATATAAACGTCGTAAAGTACTTTACGACCTATTAATGGAGGTGATAATATGCGACACCTACAGTGTTTACCGTAGCTACGAACAATAAATTAACTAATATGGTGTAGGGGCTCATGGGGCAGCCATGGCCCACTTTGTGCGCGCGGATTTCCCAAATAATTAAATAGAATGCATCATCAAATAATCAGCAACAACCGGGGTCATATATTCCCAGCTTCCGCTAGGCACGGTTCGGTACATGACGTATCCGACTTGTGTGTGTCTTCCATAAGAGGATCCTTCCAAATTCACGACACCTTTATGTGATGCGCACTAATAAATCAGATCACACTAACACAATAACTATCATTTTTGGACGACTCCGACGATATTTTGTGTTTTGTATTATTACGGTTTCAATAGTACACCAGGATATTTTTCCAAACTCTCCAAATTTTTCCAAACTTTATGTTACGTCCATAATTTGCGCCTTCATGGATTTACTGAAAATATATGGTCACAGGCCACAATATGCGTTGAAGCGAACCTTGGTTACCTCGATTACTTTAACCGCAGCTGATACCGTTGGATATTGGTTGGTGCTCTCCCGAAAACATTACACAACCACGACGCTTTTACACGTAATTTCATGTTATCTGGTGGATAGCAAACATCTAACCCACGGCCATTTGAATTGGCACTCAATCTGCTGCACATTTGGTAATTAATTGCTTATAAGAAGTTTGTCTAAGGAAACCAAATCCTGTATCCGTGCAATATATAACACCGTTCACATTTAGATACCATTTAGTATTTCTAAGCAGAAAGTGGTGATAAAAATATCGGTACATTTCTCATATTGGAGGATTGGGTCCAGGACCCGAGAAATAATAAATGATCCGGAATCCTTTTAGTTAACCTTATATTATTATTGTTAATTTATGTTGTATAAACCAAATAATTTATTCACTCTACAAAAGATCGCCGTGGCTTACAGATCTTTGTACCGCTTGCCGGTGAATATAAGTAGTTATTATTATTTATTATTGAGAAAAGTTCAAGGTTGGTGTTGGAGTGCCGTGGTTGTGTAAGTAAGTCTAAATTTGCTATACGGAGTTGTCTCAATACAAATAAAAAATATAGTTAAAAAGTCGTACCGAAAAATTCATCTGTTGTTGCTGAGAGAAAAATCAGCAAAAGTCGAGTTAAAGTTACTAATCATGAGAATTGATTAGCTATAGGTGTTAGTATTTTGATATGAAATTAACATGCATAACGCGCTGATTACTGTCGCTGTGCTACACAGTCAGTTAAGGCTACTTTTTCATGTTTTATTATTATGCTCCCTAGTGTGAATTTAAAATTACGTAAACTGTGTAATCCATATATATTCCATTTACAACGTGGTGTGCTGCAACAAGTAATCAGTTACTCTTTTCTGTGTTTATTTTGTTTCTGTGTAAGATCGCCAAACTTTCTAACTTGGCACTGACAGCCTAGCAACTGTTGTACAAAGCATGATATCCCGAAAGATCAATAATGTAAAAAATATTGTTGCTCCATTCTCAGTTAGCCTAGCATATAGTAAAGTCCTCAGTTGCTAGCTTATCGGCTTACGCAACGTACGAGAGGGATTCACCGTCGCTGTTAACAGAACATGCAAAATATATGAAGCATTTTGCGATAATGTACACAAAATACAAAGATGCTTGTTTCTTACTGTATTATTAGCTAATTATCGTTACAACTGCTATATTAATTGCCAGTTTTTATTTGTTAGAGGTTACCACTTGCAATGTGGCGAAAATTTAAGCGTTGACTGATTATGATTCAGACTAAATTTTCTACTTGTACATAACATTTGCAATGCAAGCAAAACTTTTAAAGTATTGAGCATTTCGCCATAGATACATGAATAGATGAGAATAATATACTTGTTCTAATGGTCGTGTGAGCTATTAAAATGTGTGTCATAGAATCCGTTGAAAAAGCACAATGAATACTAACCAAACCTTAGCCCACAGATATTCAGTTATTGTGTAATGGCTAATTTTTATACTAATCATCTGAACGTTGGTAAGAATATTATTAACATACTTCGATCTTCGTTTATTTATTTAAACATTAATAATACCACTTTAAAGCAAAAATTTGTTAGATTTTTGATAGCTAGAATAATATACGTTTAACTAGATTTACGGAAATAATAAACATAGTTTAAGTCTTACCAGGCTAGTTATTAGCTGATTAAAAGTTGCATAATACTTCGTTGCTGTTATACAAAATCAGATCGATTTGCCTTTACATTCGTCATAAATAAGTGTACCAAATTGATTTGCCTACGATGTATCCATGTTTGCGTACAAGGAAGTGGTTTTATCTGTAGTTTCCAGTGATGTTTTGTTAATGGCAATTCGCAAATCATTTTATCATACTTGCATGTTTATTTAACCGAGGTAGTAAGGCGTTTAGATCACGAACAAAATGAGCGTTTTAAATCGAGATTGGGTGAGAATGGAAATGAATCATTAACCAAAGTATTACTTTTTGCTGTATATACTATTTTTATTTTGTTTTAATTTAACAATGAAAAGCAGAGGGGTTGGAAAATTCACGGTACTTTTTAGCAAGGTTAAGCATACTCATGTTCCAAATCCCTATTGGATAATCCTTACGATCAGCAAATATTTTGCACAGACAGCGCCTTTTTAGCTTGCTATTTAAGGGGAAATCTTAACAATACAGCTCCTGGCGGCGTTTAACTCGCACAGAAAAAATTAATAAGGAATGTTTGGTTAGATCCCTAGAAACTCTAAGTTTCTCACAGTACAGTAGTAGTCGGAATGTTATTTAAGCGCAATAAGTCATAAATGCATTCAATTCTAAAAATTTGAAAAAATTAACAATATCTGTTATTTATACAGACTCCTGGCGAAGTGTTTTATCAAAGGTTTCATTCATCTGCATGCATTGTAAGCACACATTACCAGAAACTCAATAATAGCTAATTATCAATGTAAGTCAATTCAAAACAAAAGTGAAATTTGGTGTGGATAGCAGTATAACGATTAAATATCTACTTTAATAGTAGTTTTATGAAAAGTCTTCCTTAGTATGTTGAAATCTGTGATTGCACTATGACCTTTACCTATATCCCTAGACAAGCTCAGATAAAAGCAGATATATATATACGTATGGATATATTTACACTAAAAATCATTAACCTTCATTACATTCTACTTTTTTGCAACCAGTTACTTGTTTGCATGCATTTTCTTAGCATTGCTCAGAAATTCCAATTATTTCCTTTGTCATAAAGTCTTTTGTGTAACAGATAATAATACAGCTTAAAACTTTGTATAATGTGGTTTAAGTGATCAATTCAAACTGCAAAATATTCCAATATGGTGTTACCACAGCCTTGTATTATTTCAGAAAATATATTACCTGCTATACATGAGGCTGCTTCAATTCTTGGTGCCGTGGATAAATTGTAACTTGCAAAATATTAACCGCATACACTGTTTGCATTCAAACATTTGAACCATAGTGTCCGACTAAATGAACCACAGTTTCTCCTTGAAACAAGAAAGAGAATTTTTTTAAACGCACGGCTACGCAAGCGCGTTGCTTGTAAACCAATGTATACAGCTAGCTAACATATGTTATCTTATTCCAGTAATTTGTCACTTCAAAATCTAACATTTTGACATATAACCAAATAGCTGTTTGACTGATAACGGACTCAATGTATTGTTAATGTTTCGTTGCATGGATTCATTTGTAAAGTGTAATATATCAGCAAAGGCAGACAATTTGGCAAATGGGAAAGCTAAAATGTTAACAAGTTTGATAACGGTGAATATAATATCAGTGTTTAAATAATGTTTACCATTTACCATTTAGAAATACAAGGTTTATTCGCGGAAACAGGGGGAGATCTTCATGTGAATTTAAATTAGTTTGCGGACATATCATATATTGTATATCTTACTATATTTAGCCCAAAATTGTCCTAGTTAGTCTGGATAATGGTTGTCAGCAACGTGTATAATATGTAAAATAAGATATGGTATAAAAATATACCGCTAATGGGTGTAGCTCTAACTCACAAAAACCTTCAGTGCCACCTGATGACGAAAAAGTATCCTGTGATCAGTTTACAAACATAATTATTCTAAATTCTATGTGTAATTAATTCATCGTGTGCATTCCTACTAAAATCTAAGTACGAAGCTTAGGTGCTTAATGTGTAAATTCTTAAGTTGTTTTATAATTGCTAATTTTAATTTTGGTTGGGCTGACATATAGGGTTTGACGCACATGCAGGAGACATTCGTAAAAATGCAAAACACATCCAAAAACCGAAAAGAAAATTAGCTCTGGAATTGCAAAAATCATGGATGTGTTTAGTGATTTCTTTTATTACTATTTATAACTTTTGATATTAAATAGAAATATTTGTTTTAGCAACGAGTACTTAACCACGCTGCCTTTGGAATATCACAAACACCTTTAAATAGCTGCAGAAATATTAAGGTAATATTACAAAATTTTATCAATTGTATTTTGTTACTAATAAGCAAATCAGCTTAGCAAGCATTTATGTATTTCTTATTTTCACGTAAACGGAAATAGGTTTACTAAATACCTGTCAAATATTTGTGCATCAGTTAAAGCCTGACATACTATTAAAAGCTAGTATTCCGCTAATGTTTCACTACCACTGATCAAAAGAAAGTCAATAATAGAACAGAGTTTCTTTAACCTTGAAATAACGTGGAGAAATCTAATCTGGATTTATATTTGCATAGCAAAATACAGCTTTTTGGATAGGTAAATTGTTAGCTCTAAATAGTATACATTTCTTAGTGTTTTAACAAGAAGATTGCATCAAACGCAAAAAACATGTCTTTCAGTAATTAACATTAAGGAAAAAAGGTTACCGTGATTCTCAGTATGTTAAAGACAATGTTCTGTAAATGCGATTTCACTAGGCGGTAAAGTGTCAAAAGAGTATAACATTATGCAATTTACCGGAAGCATAAATTGAACGATCTTTATACTCCCTACTTTATTCTCGTGTTACACAAGCAAGACAAGTGACAAGCCAGTTTATGGAATAATTATGCCAGTTTTATTATTTCGTCAACAAGAAGTTGAGCAGCACTAATAGAAGGGTGGCCAAATATTTTCATCACGATATACTGTATACTTAGAATGCCTAGCTAAACTGTGATCCAGTGTAAAACAAGTTATGAAGAATATATCATTAGACGCCAAGCAATCTTACAGAATTATTAATGTATAATACTTTATGATTTCTCGAGCAAATATTTCAGACATTACCTGACGCAATTTCATCTTGATATAGGTCGTTATTCTTTATTTGGATAATGTTACGTCCAGCAAAATATTTTACGTAAATGATTTGCTATACACATCTGCGTACATCTCGGAGTACATTACCTAAAATTTCATTTACCACCGGCAGGAAATATTAATTTAGATTAATTACTTTTAGTCGCCTGTCAGTAGGCTTACTAGTTTGTAGAAACACCAGACAGTGCTGTTTTGAACTTTGGGGTCTCGTCAACCGTGATCTTGTTTGAATCTTTGCCGAGTTCCGACCACTTTACTCCAGGAACTGGTTCTTGCGTCACTAATCCATGGGTGACTCCTGCGAACATCTATGAGTGACAGTTGACTGCGACACGGCTAGGCTCATTCGCCACTGCTAAGACATTTACGAACCTTATGGAGAAAGTAGTAGGCTCTTAGGTGCTACGACTTTCCGCTTAACGACTGTGTACCATACAGTACATGAAAGGTATACGGACGGAATTTAGAGTACCAATGCCCAATGACGATTTTGTTATCCGCGATTCTCTGGGTCGGTATCTGGCAGTCGTTTGAGTGAACCGCACTAATGTGGGGACCAATAAAGTCGTTACAGCGCGGTTGGTGATTTTCCCGAGGTGTTAAAGCCTGCTGACTGAGGGCGGACCGCGATTAAATTCTAACAAGATCCAGACTACTCTTTATTACCTTAAAAAAGCATTACATCTGGGTGTTGCGAGACCTGATTTCTGATAAGCCAAAAGACGGATGCGGTTGTTAACAGCAGAGAAGTTGGAAATGATTTCACTAGCGATTTTATAAAAGAGTTAAACTACGAAAACGTTTCAATCGCATGAATTTGAACTTCCGTAAAATGTGCAACAACTCACTGAAGTATCCACTCGGTGATTCTGGTAAAATATTTGTCAACCGTAAGAAATAATCTTCATATTATGTTTAAAATTGCTTGAATGCTTCGCCGTATTCATAGTTAATGTTTTTTTACAACTTTCAAAGTCATTTATTTCTATAAATTTCGCAAAATCTTAGCTATTTTTTTCAGCCGTTAATTGGACTGCCTGTTGAGAATGTACAATCTGTCATTTTACCACAGAATTAGAATAGAATAAAATAGGATAAACAGGAAATGATAGACGTTTATGCCGAACGTAGCGTTACTCTAAACTAGAACCACGATAATACGTTTATCTGTTGGCTGAAAGGTAGTGTGCGTTGAGGAAACTTCAAGTAGTCAACGCCATATACAAGTACAAAGTAAACATGTAAAAATAATGACAACGTCGACTTTTGGAATAAAATCGGGTCATATAAATTTTGGGTGATCCAACCAGTGGTTTAAAGTATGAAGATTAAAAATTGTCAACTGAACAAAATGCTGGTAATCTAAGTTTATTTTTAAAGAAGCAAGGCTTTGCGCATGATGGAAGACGTAAATATACAATTTTTAAAAGAATATTATAAAATATTATAAAAATAAACTACATCTAAATTAAGGTAAAATTTAAAATTTTGTGAAGCAAACCGATACATGTATATTGCTATATTTAACTGTAAATTAAGTTACAATAAAACCTGCATCGTGTAAATAAATTGTAATATTTATGACTTGGCTTTATATAATTTATAGATGGATATTGCCGACTTATTTTATTTAGCTTCATACTGACCAAATCTTTCGCATGTATTTTGCAAAACAGCAGGCATACTAATCTTACGGCGTATAAGAGTGCAATGTTGTAAACACTTCTATATTTTTTATTAAATTTTGCACATACAAATAAATCGCATGGAGTGTTAAATGATATGCATTGTCTAGTTAAAAATATAGCATTTTATATTCATTACTATCGGATTATATCCCATCTACTTAAGTAAATCTATGTTATGTTCAAATTCCCATCAGTGCAATAGGATGCAAAGTTTGGAGAAAAATATATCGCTGTACTAAACATCAGTTAAGTAACTAACCTTCATAGAATTTTTCTCTTCCTGCCATACCTATAGAAGGTTTGTTAATTATCTTAATTAAGTGCATTTGTGAAATCATAGACACAAGAGCCTAAATCATTGGTCAAAAGATTACGTTACAGTAAATCAATGGAGAAGTAGAGAGCGTATCTAACTATACTCAGTCTAGCATCGTCTACTCTTGCTTCAACATTTATTACTTAGTTAGGTATGAAATTCAACAGCAAATGATTAAAGCTATATTTATTGACGTTGCTGCAGAAATGAATGATGCATAATGCAATTGATGGTATTTATTATCATACAAAATATTTTGCGAACAATAAAACGAAATGTTTTGCATATAAAAGAATTCCTTCAATAAATAGGTGACATCTACCCAAAAAGAATAATAATAATTGTTAAAATTGTATGCTACATTAAGTGCTTAGCAAATGGTTACCGCTATAAACCCTTACTTCCGCAAATAGCGAAACTGGATCCAGCCGATTTGTTCGTAAATGCTACTAGAATAAACACATCTGTTTCATCTTGTAAACGTACAGTTGATTCCACAAGTATCTGCGGTCAAAGCAATCTATGCTCCGTTTAAATTTACATTAATCCTAATCGTGTGAAAGTAAACATGTTTTTGAGGTGAATATTGACCGTTAATATAGTGCATTTTAAAATGATATGGAAGTTATGCCAAAACAACTTTTATTTAGGCGCTAATTGAAAAAATCCTAAACAATTAGTTTTTTAAACAAAACCTTAAAATAATAAGTACCAGTTTTCTCTGCTAGCTTTACGTGATAATTCTTCATGTATACCGCTGCTAATCCAGAATTCATCATTATAGATGCACAACTTAGATATTATTGCCTTCATATTGACTGTATACAGTGATCAATATCAAGCTTTAATTGGTGTAAATTCGAAATGATTTAGTTTCATCATAATAGAAAGGTAACTGTTCGGTTATGTTTTGTATTTTGTTCCTGCTCGTAATTATTTCACAAAATGTTCACTACTGATCGTAAAAAATGATGGTCACTTTTAATATAATCTCATATTTTCCTTCCATACAATATAATAAACTACTGTTTATATAATCCAAGATTACAACCCTGGTCCTACTAGTTTAGATTATGGACTACATTCTCAGATAAGACAGTAATAGCAACGAACTCACTCACAGTCTGTGTGT
>OX104070.1:14187692-14336642 GCA_944474145.2 Dicrocoelium dendriticum
TCTAGTGAGTTCCATTAAGACGCTGATGCCGGTATATCATTTGTTCCTTGGTTCCAGAAGTCTGAAGACATGTTCTGGTTGATTTCGCTAACCGTCCAGCAGAAAAATGTTTCGACTGATGTTGCTGTAGACGTGAGCTGCCGAACAAGAGAAGTGTACCAAATTTATCTTACCTTAAATAAGTACCGATTTGTTGTTTTCAGTGAAGTGGTCCTAGTCCAATCCCAAATGTTCGGAGGGCTGATATATTTGTTTAACTTTTGGTACTCGTGTTGGACAAAAACAAAAAAGACGGAAACTTCTACGACGATTCCAGCAGTGTAAAAGGCGAGGGCAAACAATCACAACTACACAAGATGACAAGTAATCAGTTTAAATGCCTCATATAAGTTTACTGCCAAAAGTATCCAAGGACGACAACATTCGAATGGGATTACTGTACAAACATACGCAGTATCCTCATGTCACATTGCAGCAAGTGACCGGTGAGTGCCAAAGCATGACAATTCTGAAGCACCGCAGTTATTTAACAAGTGTCCAAGCAGAACGATCAAGATCTTTTCGGTGCAGTCAGCCGTATTCCCTATAAAATAGCTATTCGTGTGAGTACACCGCATTCTCAACTTCCCACTGCACATTGGTTTTGTAGCATATGGCATTTTTTCCGCGAGTGCCCATTCAAATCTCACACTTGCAGCCGTTGTGGCAGATAAGGACATAAGGGGTCACGTTGTCTGGCGACTCGTCCAATTTTGACCTTTAAGATGCATAACAATGTCAGATTGTTCCGGCGTCCCAGTTTGACCAGATCTATCACCGCTACTTCGACGGATGTGGAGGCACCAATCGCAAATACACAATTGTGAAAATCAGCGTCTTCCAAGTCCAGTTACAAATCGACACGGCTTCAGATGTCATCCTGATATCTCGCGACACTTGGTGCATGCTAGGTCGACCGACACTCATACAAACGGACCACACGTCACTGAATGCTTCGGAAGGTAATTTAAAATTGCTTATTGAAATGAATTGTAAAGTAAAATTTCACGATAAACAAACCAAGACGACCTGTTTCGTAACAGACCGGTTGGGGTTAGAATTGTTGGGGCTTGACTGGGTGGATGAACTGAAACCGTTTGCCTAATCAGTAAACAGTATATGTCAGCCATCACCAGTCAATCTGTTGTCACAACCGTCGACTACAAGCCAACTTTTTCAAATTCAGTTTACCGAGAAAAAACAACATCAAGATGGATTTTTCCAACATGGCCTCGGATGATGCAACATAGCTACTGCCGCACTAAACGTTAATTCAGACTCCAAGCCGTCAATACACCAAGACGCCTGGTGCCCTACGCAACCCAGTCATTAATGGGAGTCGAGTTAATCCGACTACAATATGAAGGGATAAGTAAACGATGACTATTTAGAAAGGGTGGCACCAACTTGGTGGTAAAAAAAGAAAACGGTAAATATGGTATTTGTGCTGATTTCTCGACAGGTTTGAATTCTGTTTTGGCAGATCATCAGTATCCCCTGCCGTAGCAGAAGTGTTGTGCAGCAAAATAATTGACGGGCAATGTTTCGCAAAACTTTAACTGGCTGATGTAAATCTGCAAATTCCAGTTGCCCATCTTTGTAGTACATTGCTGACATAGAAGACCCACTTCGGACTGTTTAATACTACTAGCCACAGTTCGGAGTGAAAAAGGGCACTGGCGATTTTTCAACAAATACTGGATATACTGAGGAGCGATATGCAAAATATCGCCAAATACCTAGTCGATGCGTTGATTATGGTCGCAGGTCCGCACGACTTGCTACAGACAATGAGGAGAGTGCTTTTGCTTCTTTAGGAAGCCAGCTTCTGATTATGGGCTGCAAACTGTGCATTCCTATTAGAAACCTTTAATTTTCTCTAGTTTATCATGGATAAATATGGCCGGCGCAAAGCTCCCGGCAATATTGAAGCCATTATAACCATGAAGCCCTCAGAAGACATGGCTGAACTTTGCTCGTTACTTGGGCTGGTTAGCTACTATAGCGTTTTTCTACCAAGCCATTATCAAATCAGAGGTCTGCTGAATCAGCTACTGAAGAATGCTTAGGTTTGGAAAAGGACAATGGAGTGAAAGCAATATTTTGGTCCAGTCAATTCAGCTCTCTATTTTGGTCTGCTCTTGGAGAACTTCAATCCATATTACAAAATGTTCTTGCTACAGCTGCTTCTAATTATTGTGTCAGTACTGATATCTCCAACCTTATTCGGTATGGAGGAGAGAAGTCTATCGCGCAAGCAGCACGGTCACTAAAAGCAGCTGAAAAGAACTATAGCTAGATATAGAAGGAAGCACTCGAGATCGTTTTTGCAATAAAACAGTTCCATATTTTATTGCAAGGCCGACATTTTACGCATCTTGCAGGCCTCAAACCACTGCTGTCAATTCTAGGGACAAATAAAGAAATTCCAGTTCCCACAACAAAACGATTGTAACGATAAGCGACCATAATACTTGACTACGACTTCAGTTTACTGTATAAACCTAAGCAAATGTACAGGCGATCGGTTGTTCTGTCACGTTTCATAAATCGCACCCAAAAGAGAATGATTATTGTGTGATTGCAGCTATCAGTTTCTCATCAGTAGTCCAACAAATCCTGGCTGATGTTATGCGAAGCTTAAGAAAAATAGTCTACAATATTCGTATAAAGAAATTCCAGGACAGAATCTTGTAGAAATCGATGCAGCGGGTACGAAAATGTTGGCCAACTGGATGCATACCTATATAGTTGAATCCGTTATGCAATCGAACTGGATCATTGCTGGTCGTGGACAATTGTCTGATGTTTAGAGATCCAGTGGTGCTGCCAACGAAATTGCAAAGAAAAATATTGCAGCATTTCCACACAGGGCACCCTGGTCCAAGCTGCTTTTAAGCCATGGCATGCAGTTTTATTTACTGGCCAGAAATGGATTCGGAAGTTAAAAAAATTGCAAATAGTGTAAAGATTCTCAACTTGTATCGAAAGTCCCTCTAAAGTGTCAGTAGCAATCTCGACCTAAACAGAGAAACCGTGGCAACTAATACACTTAGAGGATGCAATACCGATCAATGACCAATCTTATCTCATTCTGATCGACGCACTTACCAAGTAGGCTGGTGTGATTTGATAAACCTACCGATCGCCCAGCACCCTGTCAACGAGCTGGAGAAGCCGTTCCGATAATTCCGCCCGCCAGAGATGTTAGTGACAGACAATGGAAGACAATTCACAACTTCTTTCCGCGAGTGGTGCAGGGAATAGCAATTCAGCAGATGTTGTCACCACCATAACACCACAACCAAACGGACAGGCAGAATGGTTTTTGGTTATGTTAAATCTTTTAGTCAGTAAAGCAGAGGAAAAGCAGGTCCTCACAATTTGCAGTCTAACCTTTCCTACGCATGTATCAAAACGCTCTATTCCAAATTCTCATGAAGGGAATTCCATCATGGAATTACCGTTTGAAAGATGGATCCAGACGTTTTTCTGTAATGTTTCACCAAGGAGAATAGAAAAGCACGAGAGTAGTCACCTGAAGGGAGATCGCACAGTCAGGTTCCGTGACATCGCCGCTGGTGACATGGCCTACGCCCGAGATTTCGAAGCTTGAAGGGGTGGTCCAGAGGAACTGTTATCAACTGGAAGACAGTTATCTACGAGGTGGTGATTGGACATGAGAGGTGAATTAGGTACATCAATCATTTTAGACCAAACCATGGTTAATTCCAAGGCGCGCCCGAACCACCAGCTTTACTTTGAGGCATTCTATTAGACACGTACAGGCTGGAAATTTAGGGTCAGCAACCCGGGAGACGAAACAAATGCCACATAAATCAGATGCCCAGTGCAGGCTCGCTCAGAAGCGAAGAAGACCACAAGGGATTCAAATCGATCCCCGGTCGAACAGCTACGTACGCAAACAGGTTAGAAGGGATTGCAAGCGGAATCAATGCGGCAAAGAAAGGTGACCGCTGGGCGGGAAATCTGGCTGTCAATGCGCGTGTTCAACACAAATCATTCTCTGGTCACACCCCGCGATCGTGTTGCATGAGCACAGCCAAAAGCTAATGAAATCGCGCATCAGGCACCAAGTTTGTTGCCAAGGTCTGACCGGAATCTCATGAAATCGCGTGGCGGACACCACGTGTGTTTCCGTGCACCGGTTAGGCAAATGAAGGATTCAGTGTCCGAGCAAGACGGCGACCTGACCAGACGGTGCTGTCAACAAAAGTGTGGAGCGTGGGCTTAATGCCAAAGCCGCCAGGCGATGTTTAGATGATGGGATAGGCCGACATAAAAATATGCTGAGTTTTCTATTGTATTCCTTTCATTGCGTTGGCCAAGGCATCTAACAGATAATGCTTAAGTGCGCAGATTTACCAGCAATCGAGAATCGACAGGTTTATTGCGGGTACAGCGTTGTAAGACTATGGCTCGACTCCATAAAACAAGCTTTTATTTGAGCCACAGATTTAAGAGATTTACTCAGATTTTCTATATTTGTAACAGTTATTTAACCTCCAATTCCATATATAATTATGGGTTTTACAAATATAACAAAAAGTTATTTTGAGTTCATAAAACGAAAGTGATCGAAAATCCACTTTCGCCGGTCATAAAAGAAGCAAGCAAAAGGAAGTTATGCAAATGCAACTTCTATTATATCAACAACGCTGTGCAAAATTCAAAATATTAATTAAGGGTGAACAACCTGTCAGCTTTGGCTTCTGTATTATTACATCTTAATAAGCCAGCATTTTACATTATTTATTTGACTCAAGTATCCTCATAAATGTATTTGCATTATTTTCTGATGCACACAGGATCAGCCTTTTCGGCGCCTGGGAATATATCAGTTATAATAATACATCTCCATTTTCGACTGTATTTGCACGATGAAATTCAACATGGTTACCTACATTGGAAGAAAGCCTTACAGGAATTCCAAGGTTTATTTACGCACGGTTTAGTTGTTTAGTGTTCTGATTCAATTCATCCAACGCTGGTTCATGAATCAGCCGCTGAGCTAAGTCGCCGTCTACCATGCGTCCTTGAAATATCGCTCGACACCTGTGGCTTAGGAATGCAAGCAGAAAATAACCTGTCCGAATTCACAGGCGGTGACAGAGCTCTTACAGTGAACTACCGGCCTGTCAGCATGACAGGCGTAGTAGTTAATTTGCTTGACAAACTGGGCAGGTATACGTCGGTGTATCACTTGATTAAGTTAAACCTTCTCAGTGCGGCACAGCAAGAATTCCGTAAAGGATTATCTTGTCCGACAAATTCGCTTGTAGCCCATGATAGCTGGGCTGAGGCAGTAGGCAATGGTCCTGCTTTCGATGTGCTGGTGTGTGACTTCTCGAAAGCCTTTGATAATGTCCCACATCGACTCACATTCCCGTTAACGTCGTATAGTATGTCCAGAACCTCCCTTAAATGCGAGTCTGCTTTCGTAGAGAAGAGTAGACGAAGCATACGAGTGGGACATAGCCCTTTGCATTGGCAAGGTTTTCTTTGTGGCATTCCGCAGGGCTTGGTTCTATGGCCTTGGCTTTTCTCAAAAGCTTGAAGTAAAGTCGCTATTGTTTGGTAATAAGCTAAATCTCTGGGATATTGTGAATATCCATGGGGCTGTGGGGCAATTCAGAGTGTCCTGGATAGGTTCTGGGATTGGATAACTTTATGGTTGATGCCTATACATCGGGTAAATGTTCTGTGCTCCGCATTAGAGGAGCTTGTCTCCACATGTGCAAAGTAGTTAGTGGAAATGAAATCCCAGTTGCGCTCAGCAGGCTAAGCTGTGTATCGTGAACATCATAGTGCATCACTCTGGGGACAATGGGAAGAAGACTGTTTGTAGAGGTTTCCATATGAGTTGGTTTATCTGCTGCCCCTTTGGTGCCCTAAAGGATGATGCCTTTATGAAGCTATTCTCAGCTTTAGTGCGAACATACTTAGCATAATGTATCCACGATTGTGCACTTTGGCTCTATTTGACAAAATGGAACTGGAGTGGGTTTTGGGTGTAGGCACAAGGTATTACAGAGATTACGGGGCAAACGTATCCCAAACGTTTGCCTAGCTATAGTGTGTACTATATGCACTACCGCAAAATTAATGCAGATTTGTTCCTGACTTGAAGTATTTTGAAGTGTAAGATTTTTCAGTGTTGTCCTGGATAATTAGCCCCGCCAAGCTGCCTAGTCTCTGAGGTCACGCGTTGAAGCTGCGCAAACTACTATCTGACCGGTTAAGGACGAAAACGCGCTTGTCGCGCGGGTTGTTGAATGTTGGAACTCGTTTCCAGGGCACGTCGTTAGGGAGCCTGCGTTTGAGGATTCGGGGGTCAGTTAGTTGCTCTTAAGGCGGCAGTTTCAAAACTTCCGCTTCTCCTGATTAAACTGTAGCTTCAACATTCCGTTCGTTAATAAACTTGCTTTTCACAGCTTTGTATTATCGTTATTTAGCTAACATACCTCCTCTTATTTTCTTAGCTACCATTCACTCTTATACTTTACATCAACCGGTCTGACATGTACTGCTGCGGAGGACAAGGTGGGCAGTATTTGGTTGGACAATGTGTGATGCGGCCTCTGTATTAGGCTTTTCAACATCTTAAGCAGACGTATCGATTCCCGATCAAATAATACGAAAAAGAAGAAACATTCACGGGATTATCCTATCGTTCCGGTCGCAAATTTACTTGAACTCGGAACAAGCCCCGCTGTTATATACGAATTGTTATACGCAAATTGGGTTATCACCGATAGGCAAAGTTACCTTCAGTGCGTGTAGCGGTAGCAGCAGGTTCTTTGGCTCATTCGCAAGACAAATTTAGTGTTACAGCCGTCTACTACCAAATAACAGCTATCGCGCATAGTTCTGTTTTAAAACATCCATTATAAACCTGTTTAAATGCACTGCAAATTACTAGTCGTTCCATGTCGGTTAAAGGAATTCGGTTAGGAAAAGCATGCAAGCGTGCAGTTTTAATTCTTTAATTGTATTAAGCTAGAGTATCAAATAATCAGTATATTTGTGAGCTGTACTGCAAGATATGCAGATTATTCCAGGAAAATATTGCGACTGTAAATAAAATCAAGAAGTATTAATCAAATATTTTTAATCGTTGTTCCGTATTTTGCATTATGGAGTTCCATGGACACAATTGATAATGCAGTCGGAATATGCCGTTAGCGCCTTGTCGCACGGATCTGTGCTTCGGTGCCTTCTGCACTTCTCGTTAAGATCAGAACCGAGTTCCTTGCAAACCAAGTCACAATGAATCGGTTCTTCCGAACGTGTGATTATCCATTGATGCGCGGTGAACAACATTAGCTAAATGTAAAATGTGGTGCATCAATTAAGTTTTATAAGTCCTAGAGGAGCGGGAAGCCAAAACCACATCAAAAGCCGCCGATGCAATGAGAAGTCGCATAGTCTGATTACAAGCATAAGAAATAAACGAAAAAGAATAAAAGGCTAATGCAATTAAAGAATGGTGAGCTTATCAATGCAGGGAATGAAATTCAGATCGGATGTGAATAGGCATCTATTTACTACCATTGCATTTGCTGTACGAATATAGCCGAGGTTGTTCAGCATTTACGAAATCTGTGCCAAATTAAGCAATTACTAAAAGAACAGCCAATTGTCGGAGCTGAATCGCCTAAACTTTTCAGGCAAATATGGTTTTTCCTCCCTGTATGAAAACTTTGTACTTGGGCATATTTTTATATAACGCAAAGGGAAATCATTTAAATCCAATGCACAAATTGCAATCCTTAATTTATCTACTTTAAATGCAGTTTATCGAATACGTTTTTAGTTCTGCGGCACGATGTTAAGGCTCAAGTTTTATCATGAATTAACGAGATAACTGATTTGAACCTTAAACTTGACAACAACTCGTCTTACCAAGATTGCGTATGTTGAATTCATGCTTGATGACAAATTCTTCTTGTCAAATTTGCTGTGTTGAACATACCTAATCAGTGTTCTATTTATACGCGAGTAGTTAGCTAATTTTGTCACCCTGACCAATGAATACATAATATGGTGAGAGCATTTAAACCGGCTATCTCATGATTTGTTGTTTTCTTGAATTGACATATGAAAATATGTCAGTAGAAACAACGCACAAGAAACCAAATTAAAATGTTCGCTTCAAATATCTACAACCGCCCGTGTTAAGTAAGCTTCTTAACTTATTTGGTATTACTTAAAATACAAGCAAAAAAGCAAGAATAAGCAATTTGTTTAGAAGACTGTACCCAGAGGGGAACGCTGCCTACCCTCGGAACTATGGACAAGTGACACCCGTGGGATAATCCGTAGTCGAATTCCATAAATATTAGCATAGACGGCGTTTATCTCGATTGGGGGCTACCGTTGTAGCCTACACTTAGCTGAAGTTTTCTGAAGCACAAATTTATCCTTAATAAGGTGTGTTCAGAATAATGAACTTAAGGCAAATACCATGGATGCATACTTTTAAAATAAAAGTGGGAACCCGTTCAGTACACGCAATTCATAAACCTAAAGTTGAAGATTATTTTTGCGCAATTTCGAGCATATTTTGCTCCGTTGTAATTAGTAGCCCGTCAACAATATGGAACAGTCTCATTATTGGTTACATTTTGCTAAACCTATGTACACAAATTCCTGTAACATATATAATACTACCCTTTCCTTACAGATAGAGAGTCAGTCGTCTAATTTGTGAGTGTTTTTGGTCACAGGCAAATGCAAAATATTAGTATGCCGATAAATGGCGTGATCTGCCCAGGTATTCCGTTAAATAAGATTTCACGTCTTTTGAAATTCCCTACTTTGACTAAACGGTGTTACTTTTAAGAAAACCATAAGATAACTTGGCTCGAGTGAACATTATTTGTCCCTGGGTGATCAATTTTCATTAAATCTTATGTCACAGTTACTTTGAGTCGAATTTTGCTCACTCAAAACCTTTTCCGTTAAGCTGAAGGGCTATTGTACTTACGTAAAATATTTACGAATCTTTTGCTTAATATTGATAGTGTTTGCAATCAGAAAAGCAGAATTTACCGTATAGGGTAAATATGCGTTGGAGAAAGAATACAGTGTGACCATCTGTCGTGCTAATTGGGACGGCATTATTTCAATTAAAAGCGTTGTCGGCTAAGCTTAACGGCTAAACTACTGCGCAACTGCACTGGGTGAATCGGTCTCGTCTTAATTTGCAATTTTATAAAATGTAATCATGGTACATGTTAAGGGTGGGCAGAAAATATACATATTGGTTGAACAAAAACTGTCCAACAGTTGCCCAATTTGGACGGCCCGGGGGAGAATTATTGGTCACTCGGGGACGTCTTAAGTCCACTCCTGCGGATGCTTTTTGGTCACTCGTGCGGACCGCGTGTTCCTAGGTTGTTGCATACAGAAATGATTATGCTTATGCGTGAGCAATTTTCGACGGCGATTTGAGTGTTATAAATGCGTTATGGTCATGCAGCAAGTAGTTTATGAAGTCAAATACCGGATGTAAATATGAATTATACCACTTTTAACTTTAAGAATCTTTTGGGAATGCTTTGAAATATTTTATGGAGCTTAGATGAGTTGATTCTGATTGGTAAGCTGTTTCATGCAAATGTGCATTTGATATAGAAAACCATTAAGTTCATTGCTGACCCTGCCCTTGGTAAAATTAGAGCATACTTTTGGCTGATACACATTTAGGGGCGGTTTGTCTCTTTTCTAGGTTTGACTATTAAGACTCTAGATCAATCATATAACAAATTGTACAACAGCGGAACGTTTTGCCTCAGCCGTCGCAATCATCTAAGCTAGAGCTAAGGTTGTTACAATATTCTAATTATTTTAAGGCAGGTATGCTGCCATACATAAAGTACTTCTATTTTAAATTTGGGACTAGTCAATATATTGAACTTGTTTATTTTGACAATGGCTGTTCGGAGTTTGAGACATATGTTAGCCACGAAACTCCTTCCAAGCTGTTTTGTATTTAGCTCGTACAGTAAAGCAAAACGGCGACACCAACCGAGATTTTATCTCCTGTAGGCTTTCATATGCACTTCGTTTAGACATAAGTATAATATTAAGCAATTCTTTCTGTTTTATCTTTGAAATCTCCAAACAGAATAGCGTTATTAAGAGAATAGTTTATGGGTCAGCAAATTGTAGCCAATTTTACGGGACGGCTTTCAATACTTAGGATGAAGATCTAGGTTTTACCGAAAACATGATAAGTACCAGCTTTCAGGTATACGCTAGATGTATGCAATGTGACTGTTCCTTGTGATTTAGTCATATAGTATGTGCATGGTTCATTTTAGTGGTCCATTCGTGCGCATGTAGTATTGTTGAACTCCAAAAAACTTTTAAAATTTAGCTAACAGATTTCGCGTCTTCATTATAAATAATCTACAACTTGCACTGTAAAAGCTGTAAGCAGCAGGTTTTGCAGTATGATGAGTCTTGGCATAGCAACTGTCATAAATAAACTTCCATTGCTAAGCAAACATTAGTGTGTAGAAAAAATTACCTCACACAGACGATCGGAGGAAAGTTTCAGATATGTTTATTTGATTTATGGATATAATATTGTAGTAGCCGGTCCAGCTTCAGATTTATTCGAACATCCAAATTTATTTTAATATCTAGTGGTCACTATCAGGGGACAGCACAGTAGCTGGTTGTTTGCGGCCACGAAACTCAAAAAATGAACTGTGCGTTTGTTGACCAGGTATTACTTGCGTACCCTTTATGATAACTCATTGGCCATATTATACAAAAATAATGTTGCCAGTTTTCAACAGGATACCTTTACTGACCAAGACAACTTCGGCGTATTACGGTCTCTAGGCGTTGCTATTAATTCGAAGGAAACGACGCTAAATACTATACTGCGGAACAGACCGCAGTAGCTACACTTGTTTAGACATTTTGAGTGTCTATTTTGCGCAAAGATCGAACAAAAGTTGGAGATGCTTTATTACTCCATTACAGCAGTGCGGCAAAATTTGGAATCATCAATAATCCAAAAGTTCAGATTGTCGATACAATATAGTGTTGTTCTAAAATAAGAGGTGGGGATGCATTTTTAGTGCATCCCATGTATTTCCCTACGGTATCTACTTTGGAATTATGCAATCATCTAGTCCTTGCACATTCACAATCACACAGTCCACTGATTTGTTATTTCAATATTTCGCCCCTGTAAAAAAATTATGCATGTATGTAACATTAAAAAATGAAACTATACGTGCTAATCGTTGGTTTACTAATCTACAACCAGGTTAATTCCCCACAGGAGTCAGAAGGAAAAAAAAACCCAAACTACACTTGATATGCAGAGTGTCTGCAGAAAACGCTGATGTCTATTTCCTCACTACAGCCCACAACGTTCTGAGCAATATTATTAATGAAAACAGCTGGTACTTTCTAGCTAAACTGGCAAGAAACATGCCTACTCTGTTTTGCTTCATTAATTTAATGTTGCGTCGAGTAGCAGCGTTCCGCACGTAATGAAAGTAAACTATTGCATGCGCATAAAGATGCGGATATATATAGCGGCAAAAAAATGTCTAGAGAAAGTAAAAGGCGAGATTAGTTCCGAGATATGAAGCTTTAAAAAGCTAGCGAAAACAACGCACGAACTCGGAACATAGGGTACTTTATTTTCAACACTAAGCGAATGACAAGGCCAATTTATCATCATCATCATCAACAGCAGTACATCAGCCATTTGAACTGATGCTTCGCTGCCATACAATCATGAGGACCTATGCAATAAAGAATAATAAGAGGGAGAGAAGGGGGACTTACCTGAAAACCTTAATGCCCTAAGCAAACATTCTGGGTCAAGGCACCTACGCCTTGTGTAGACAACATACTGTCACAAACAACTGGCTATCGTGCAAAGATAAGGCGGCATCGGCGAGACAGCTTCCTTGCGGATTTCACTGCTTCACGTCATAATCAGCCATTACCCCGCAGATAACTCAGCACCAAACACACTTTAAACAGACAATCCGATTAGAAGACGGCAGCAGACGCGCCACTGGTGTCGGTTGCGAGCCATGTCCTGTAAAGTCTCGAGCCAAGCACGAGGCGAGTCATGTGGACTCCAACCCAGAAGGCGAGACGGACCAGCGGCACTTAGTTTGGCAGTCAGCGACTTCATTTGTCGCTGCCAAGTCAACTTCTGTCCACCTCGAGCCTTGCGCCACCCTACACCTGGTAGACTAAACAAGGCCCTCCTAGGTAAGCGGTGACCAGGCATACGTATCACGTGCCCGAGCCAACGCAACTTATTCAGTGCTATCTGTTGTTGTAGGTAGCTAGCATGATTATCACCACCTAGTACTCTCCTACGCACATCATCGTTGCGGACACGCTGGTGCCATCCGACTCCAGCAATGCTGCGCAGACAATGATGATCAAAGACTTGAGGGCGTTTTAGATCTTCAGAACGAAGCGGGCAAGTCTCAGTCCCATAGAGTAGAACGGCCCTCACTGTGGCCTTGTATACACGGCCTTTCAGACGAAGGGAAAATCCCTTCTGTCGCCAAAGATGCCGCAGGTTCAAGAAGGCAGCTCTGGCCTTTTCAATGCGTAAGCTGATGTCAGTTTCTATGCGCCCATCATTGTAGATGCAGCTGCCAAGATAAGTGAGATGATTAACCACCTCGAGTTCCTTGTTAGCAAGCGTCAAGGGGTCATCAAATGGCTGGTGTTCCTGAAGCAACACTTTACACTTTGAAGGTGCGAAGTGCATACAAATTAATGGGACCACTCTGGACAGGCTATTCAAGGTTGATGGTGCAGCCGCAAAATCGTCGAAAGGCAAGACGATAGCGTCTACATAATCTAGATCAAGTAACCTTTCACCAGGCAGCACTTCAACGCCTACATCGTGAGATTCCGCAAAAGAACATTCCATGATAGAATCCACAACGAAATTGAACAAAAATGGGGAAATCGGACAACCTGACGAACGCTACTTGTGGTCGGAAAGCTGTCCGACAGGACACCGTAGACCCTGACGCGGCCTGTAGTGTTCGAGTATAGCGCACGAAGGATGTTCACATATTTCGTGGGAACACCTTCTTGCGCAAGTATTTCGAACAGAATCGATCGAACGACTGAATCAAACGCACTTTTGAAATCGAGGAACACAGCTTTTGTTGGTCTGCGGTACGCGTGGCGCTGCTCTAGCAACTGCCGCAAAGTGAATATATGGTCTATACAACCACGTCCTGGGCGAAAACCGACATGCTCTTCCTTAATCCGAGATTCCCGTTCCGCAGTGAGGCGACGAACGTGAATCGACGCAAGTAATTTTGTCACAACTGGCGTTAGGCTAATACCCCTGTGGTTAGAACAGTCTGCGCGACTGCCCTTCTTGTATATTGCCACTATAATCAATTCGCTCCAATTAGCCGGGATACTCTCTTCCTTTCAGATAGGTTCGAATAAGGAGGCCAGTGCTTTGCATATGACCTCTCCCCCATCCTTAAATAATGCAGGTGGGAGGGAATCCGGGCCAGCGACACGAAAACGATTAAGGGCTTGTTCGCATAT
Organism: Dicrocoelium dendriticum; assembly: GCA_944474145.2. Taxonomy (NCBI): domain Eukaryota; kingdom Metazoa; phylum Platyhelminthes; class Trematoda; order Plagiorchiida; family Dicrocoeliidae; genus Dicrocoelium; species Dicrocoelium dendriticum. The sequence goes on from OX104070.1 coordinate 14,201,331, forward strand.
CGGACCTCGGCCTCCGACGGAGGCTCTAAACTAACCGTCCATGGCTCGTTCTGCATCACTTGAGTTGGAAGAATTCAGGGAGCAGGGGGCCAGCTGAAATGACCTTGAAAGTGTTCCGCCCAACGAGCCATACGGCGCTCCTTATTGTGAATCAGAGCACCCGCGCTGTCTCTTACTGTTTCACTGACGCCTGGTTTCCTGGGACCAGTGGTGCGGATTAGCTGGAAGAGCTTGCGGTAATTGCCTACGCTTGGTGCGCCTCCCGGTAAAGTTCATGGAGAAACGACAGCTCACCAAGGCATGATCAGAGTCGACACAGGTACTCCAGTATGAGCGGCAATCCAGGATGGAACCACGCCACCTGTAACTTATGGCCATGTGGTCAATTTGGGTCCATCGTTGGCCAGCTACAGGAGGACGCCAAGTGGCACTTCGGCGCCCACTGTGGCTAAAAGCAGTGCTATTAAGAAACAACTGGTGCTCCGCACACAGTTGCAGCAGACGCTCACCGTTGTCAGTCCGTTTGGATATAAGCCCAAAATTACCACCCAGCTGAGCTACTGAAGAGCTCAGACGCCCTATTTCTGCGTGCATATCCCCTGCAGTATTTAATATCTGAACTAGTAGCACTGCGTATTAGCGCGTTCAGTTCGTGATAGAATGTGTCCTTGAGAACATCCGAACTGCAGTCGGTGGGAGCGTAAGCGGAAATCACAAAAAAACAGCGTTTTGTATTGCTTTGTGCATCCACATTAGCTGATGTCGTCAAACGGACTGCATATAAACGGCTGTTCACCGGAATCCAATAAAGTAACGATGGTTCAGCCTTGGAGCTTAGAATGATACCTATACCAGCTTGACCCGTGAGTGCTGTATCGGCGTCTCCGGATCCGTGCAACCAATAACGAGAGGATAAGCCGGGTGCAGTTAATTCAACAACTCCATTAGGTTCATTGATCCTAGTTTCGGACACGCAACACACATCAATACCCAGTGTGTCTAAGGTGCGTGCGAGTGCAGCCTGTTGACCTGTTTGTCTTAGAGTGCGAATGTTGAACGTCGAAATGGAAACGGGACAGCGTGGTTTTATTAGGGACATTTGCCTATAGGCGTCCGATAGGTGCTGTGGGATGGTGGCTGCAGATGGTTCTACTCCAGTGGCATTTCGCTTGCTGTCAATTAAGTTGGGGATTATAGAAGGAAGTTTAGTAATGGGGGTCGGGATGGGAGTAAGAGAAAAAGGTGGAAAAGAAAGAAGGGAGGCGCCAGCAGTAGCATGTTTTAAATTATCCGCCTTGCTGTTTGCAGCAATTACGGCAACCCTTGATAATCTGCGCGATTGCCGATTTAAGATGAAGTTTATGTTTGAAGAAAATGTCATGGTTGTATGTAGGCTGAGATGCTGCCAGGGCGCCCAGACCTAGACAGGAGGACGATTAGGGTCCTCATCCAAAGCCTTTGGCTCAAAAACCTGTCCGCAAGGCAGCGGGGAAGTAGAAATGATTTAGTTTTACAGAAATGGACGCCATCCCATTTAAAACCCCCAACCCGGAAAAGGACCAGGAGACTGAGTTTGTCTGACCTTTCACCACTGACCAACCTGGTGTTAGTAGCTCTCAAGTTGCCCGGAGGCACCAACCAGTATAGCTCAATGGGTCAATGAGGTACCGAAACCGTCGCACCACGTTATGGTCCAGTCTCGTTGCGACGAAGCTTCAGTCTCGTTGCGACGGAGGCCAATGTTTAGCCTTAGGTTTACTACACGCCCTTTTTGGAATGCTCCAATTTTACATTACTTACGTAAAATAATTAGAGCAAATTTAACAAGAACTTAAGCGCGCGTCATTTCTGCTTATATCGATTTTCCGTGTGAAGTGTCACAGATTTCATTAAATATCCATGCCTATTCCTGATTTAGATATTCTCAAGAAAGTGGGCACTTTCAATTCCTTATTCATTGATAAATACCTCACAAGAACCCGGGCCATCAAAAACAGGATGAGCAAGTAGCATTTAACGATTACATTGATATGGCATCGGAATAAGCAATTTAGAATAGGTTTCATTTCAACGCCACCAGTTTTGGTTACCGCTTATTTACCGTCAATTCGCTTGTGAGTATATGCTGGAGGATCGGTTATCGCGACGCGATTCTACGGAACGTGACCTAGGTGTGATAATACAAGGGGATTTTGTCTCCACGTCAGGCCAAGAAAATACTAGAAAAACGAATCAATATTTTGCCATTTGCGGTAGGCCTTTGGACGTATTGTTCCATCAAACCTTCCACAGGTGCTCAACACTTACATTAGACTCAATGAAAAATTAGTCATGCACGCCTAGCAGCCGCTGCACATGCAAGACTTACTGCAATTATATGTCACAAAATTGGTCATCAATCAGGTAAATGCTTCGCTTCATTTTCCGAACAACTGAGAATGGGAATATTTGCTGTCAGCAACGATCAAAATGGGCACATGCTTGATAGCTAGGTTAGGTTATATTTCATCCTTAGGAATCAGAAACATGCCTATCGTACCTATAGAATCAAAATGGCAGTACCATAATGAGTGGTCGCTAGATGAAGCTAGAGACACAAGATAGCCGGTTGAAATGCATAGGAATTTGAGGAACGAATGCCTCCGCTCATGTTGATCCATCCCCTCACTGGCGGCATGCAAATGACGTCTCGATAACACAATATATTTATAAACTTTGCAGCGCTTTATGCCCCTGAGTAAATCAAACACCATCCATATATCGGCTCTTTTTCACTTCCGTGAATTCGTAGGTTATACTCTGTTATTGTGAATATCGCGCCCCAAAAGCTATTTTATTTAGCACATTCTTGAAACGAATCGGCATATGAGTCAGCAACGTACTTTACATTTATTATCATCTCACAATAAACGGCATTATACATTTATCTCATCCTTGATTTCAGACGATATCCATCTTCATTACAACTGACAATGACCTCACGCGATTATTTCATGAATTTATGCTTACGACTTTACAACGACAAAGTATTAACTTGGCCAAATGACGAATGTTGTATTTGCAACTAACTAGGAAGAATGGAGAATGGGTATTTCACACAAGCAAACTACTCTACACGAGGTATAAAAAGGAAATGTCTATCTGGATCTAGTTTGCACTAGATAGTTTTTGTAGTCAGTTGAGCCTGCGCAAATGCTGCATCGAAATTGGCACATAAGGTGCCCTCAGAATTACATAAGCAACTGGCGTTAAATCAGTTAACTCCGTGCAATAATATTTTTATTTCTTGTAATCAAGGGGCTCAACGACGTAAATGCACTGACAGTACAACAGAAGGATTCATATGATCAGCATTATAGCTGAAAGGTCATTACATGTAACCTAAATATCTGGTCTAATTTTGAAGCTATTTTTGAGTTTTGACTTTCCCTTAATATTCCAATATTTTTCGGAAATTTGAGTAAATGAATCGAAGTATTTTGTTTTTATGCGTTAGCCTCTATCACGTCTTCACTAAGCACACCTAAGTTGAATGTCTTCCACCATAATAACAACTTAGTCCTACAAATCCTACTGTTCCTAAAATTCTTGTAAACCATTCATTCTATTAAACTTTGATTGTGACTAACATCTGTGTAGCAGTCAGCAAATTGCAAAGACCTGAACTTAAGCCACTTGGAGTAATGTGGCACATTTTCCGGCCTATATTATTTAGGCAAACTGTTTTACAGAGTTAAATAATAAGGAATTTGTTTCATGTTCCTTAGAAATGATTGTTGTGTAACTATTTGTTCTCTTAAATATTGAAATTTGTTGTAGTCTACTGAAATTACTAAAGTCTAAACCCTCAGTATGCAGTTCTCAATATGCATGCTTCCTCTCAAAACTTGACTGCCGGAATTACAAATGAGCTTACCAAGGACGTTTTCCGAGTAAGTAATGGTTCAGATCGTAGTTGGACCCATGGTCTAATCGGCATTTGTTAAAATAATTACGTGCATAAACACAGCCAACAATCAAATTAATTTAATGCAGGTTTAGGCAGAAAATTAATTTTAATATGTAAAAACATTGAAAGTCACATACCTAATAGACGTAACTAATGATTCTTTAGACATCATTAGTAAGCTTCAAATTTTTATAAAGCACATCTGAATTCAAGGCAAATCCGCTGTGGTACTAATTATTTTGAGTCTTATAACAAAATTAGCACAAACAAAGATCTGCATAGTTGCGGGTGTTAACATCTTAAATGGCTAATTAAGAAGTAGGGTTTGCTTTTCTGGGTTACCAAGGCAAACAAATTTGCTTTCAAGCAAGCTTTGTTGTAAAAATAATTGTAAACTAGGTATGGGGTATTTGGAAACACCGGTTCATATTCAGCTAGAGCAATGCATTCCCTAAATATATATATATATATATATATATATATATATATATATATATATATATTAAGGGAATGCATTGCTCTAGAAGCGCGGACTACATTAGGCAGGTAAATCGATGCATCCCAAGCATAATTTTAACCAGATTTTAGGCTGACATTTAAGGACGTAGACAATAGCCAGTAGATGTATACTTTTAAATATAAGAGTGTATAGGTCCTTCAGGTGGCACAGCGGACATAGATAATTTATAACTGCTGTGCATCAAATGGCATTAAACGAGCTGCTTCTTGCAAAGTTAAATTTGTATTACTTGCCGTGTGTTCCATTGTGACATGCAAACTCCATTGAGGACTGGGTTGAGTTTAAAGTAGGCCTCGGTTATTAGGATCACAAAGACCGTATCCGAAATGGCGGTGTTTACCTTTTGCTCCTAAAGGTAAGAGTTTAGCGTGTAAAAACAGCTTGAATAAGTCAGCGGAGTCGGTTCATGCTCCGCGGATTAAAATATTAGGCCGCGCAGCTGATAACTACAACTATTATTTTGTTATTTCCGAAGTTGGAATTGACTGTATTTTACCGCGTAATCCATTGGATTCAGATCCCTTGTGCCCACTCCTCTTGTAAGGATGTTATATTGACCAAGTTATATTGTGGCTCGTTATGACCGCATGCAACTCAAACGTTGAGGAGCTTATTAGGGCATATTTTGCAGGTTCGATTCTCAGCACACTTACAATTTACACCTTGGGATCTATTGGCCTCGTACGCAGTACTTTCTAAGCTTTACTCAAGTACACTAGTGTGAATTAATTACATCAACTTGGTTTCCATTTCTATCAGACCTGTATTTTTCCAACCCAAAAATGCTTAACATATCTTTGGTCATAATTGATATAGCACACCTAGTTTCACCTAATTTACGATAATCTGATTGATTAAGGCGTTCCTACTTGAAAAATCCTTCATTATATCTTTATTCACTTAGTAGTTCGCCGTGAAATTAAGCGTAGTACACACGGCCGAAAAAGTGACATAAGGCTCTCTGGATCGTTATTGCATAATAAGTTGTAATTTGAATCCTGGTTATATTTTTGTCTATAATGTCGGTATATAAATATGTGTATATATGACAATAAATAGGTTATTGAGCGAGCAAATCCTTCGTAAACAGATGGAATCTTGTTTAACCGGACCAGATATTTTGTAAATTATAACTCTTCCTTTTTTTCAAGCATGTGAAATGTTTAAGGAATTAAGCACACCATTAAACACAATGTTGTTCGCAGTATTTTCCCTGACACTGGTGGTGGATAAGTATTTTTTCTTTTGACCGGCTGGCGTTTCGCAACCTTGGTTCCAATCACGGAAGAAGCAATTGTCCAACGGTAGCCAGAGTTAACAATAGCGAGTTTATGTTTTACCTGCAGGTGCACTCCTGACAAACGCGCCGTCGCATCCAGCCACGCTTGGTATGAGCGAATAAAGAGCGGTACGGCAAAGTTTAGGCGCCATGCGCAGAACGTCACCGAGCAATCTCAGCCGGCGCAAAAAGTCAGGTTGTTAAAGGAGATGATTACATTCCCCAAGAGGCGACGTTAAAATTCGTCACAATACACTAGGTGCTGCCATTACACAAGAGCGTTCCTCTACAAATAACCGTTGTTAATATTGGTAAGACCATTAATGCCTTTTCTGCGAATTGGTCAGGACTCGCTTCCGTAAAAGCGTCAACTGAAAGTGGTATTGCACATGAGTTAGTGTAGTTAGAATAGATACTTGTTACCGAATAATAATTGGTAGAGCAAGCGCAAATACATTCTTTACTACTCCTATATAAATGGTTGAAAAGCTTTATAAAAATTATCACCTCTAAGTATCATCGTCCTCATGTAAAGTTTACCATATCTGACTCACGGTATTTCAAACTCACAAATGCGAGATGTCATCGTATGTGTGCAATCTTTCTCTGAATATCATTTGGGTACATTTACATCCAATAAAGTTTTGGACCAATGCACAAATGCAGCCTCTATCACAGTTTCGGGTAAACTGTTCCAAATATTTACCACTCTCCGTTAGATTAATAGGATTGGGGAACTAGCTCCACCTCCGACATCACAAATTTGTATCATTGTCCGCGCGTGCTACGGGCCCTCATCATTGCAGCATTGGCATAAGCATTGGGAAATCATTACGATGTATATTACGGTAGGATTTAATGATTTGGTTTCGCAACCTGCAGTGAGACTTGGTTTAGAGTCCTAGTTTCTCGCACTGTTCTTCATACCTCAAGCCAGGTAAATAAGATGAGCTTTTGCAGCAGGGTGTTTTAACCGTACCATCAACTGTCCCTGGTGTCAGTTATTGTGAAAGCAGTTGAGCAAACCATACTTAAATAGTGGTTTAATAATGAAAGATATGTGGCGGATGACTACCTCTTCTTAATATGTGCCGAAGCTAGTATTGAGCACCCAAAGCTTGCACATTCCGTTACTATATAGCCTGTCGTAGTTGTCCACGGACTTTCAAACGCAAGGCTAATATACCTAGGTCCTTCACAGTAAGTATGAGATTTAGCGGTTGGCCTCCAAGGGTGTAGATTCGGCAGTGGGCTCATAAATGCCAAATTAGCTGTGTTGACCGGGTGATGAACTTTTGCAGACCATGTGGCTAGACGGTTGAGGTCACGTTGGGCGTTGCTTTCTTTCCAAAACTACATGTCGTCCTAAACCAAGTCACAAAGCGACAGGAGAGGCAGTTCGTTGATGTGGATCCCGAACAGTGTGGGCCGCAGCACAGTGTCTTGAGATATGCTGCTTTCAGAGGGATACCAGTCAGTTGGCTGGTAGTCGACCTGCACGCTACACTTTCGTTTAACTACAAAGTCGCGGATCCAATGGTGCAGTGAGCTACCCGCACCACGTATCCTGAGTTCGTGAAGCAGAAACTCAAGACGGACCTTGTCAAACGATGCACTGAGATCGTCGAATATGACAGCAAAATGTTAATTATTGCTTATTGCTTGCAACCACTCAAGTCCCATCACAACTAAGATTGCAATGCAGGAGCATCCCTGATAAAACTGTGCTGCGCGGGGCTTAGGATCTATGTTGACTGTAGCGAATGCAGCGATCCAATCTTCACGATTTTTACAGCACAGCTTAACAATCTAGGCGTCAGGCAACTTGAGCTGTACTTGCCTAACTTGCTGGGGTCACTGCCATTCAGAACATTCCTCACCATCTAACGTGTCTAGTCAGTCGGCGACGAACCGATTAGATGTCTGAATTATTGCAGTCCCACCACGTTTCTTTACCTCACTTAGACCACTTAGGCTTAAAAACATGGTTTACAAAGTGCTCATCCGCGGGTTTTTCTTCCCCTCTTAAGCTGGTTTGCTCTTCTTTCTCACCCCTCCAAGCCAATCCATCTATAATTTTGCTTACCTGTCTGAGTATGCTTTTCTTGATCCTACCTTACCCAGCCATCTGGATCTTTACGTGCCACCTAGGCCAACGCCAGTGGAGCCTGTATACTACTACTATCTGACTGCTTTTAAAGTACCTAGGCAAAATAACGTCAGTTGCGGCGGGTACCATGCACCTACTACTCATCATTTCTCCATAAATTGAGCTTCCTGCTAATGTAAGATATTAGCTCCCAAATAGCTGCTTGAGTCCTCAAATGTCACCACAAAGTCCGACGGGCGAAATAGTCTCTTCATCCTGCTTAATCCAGTCTCGTCCGCTCTCTCTAGCTTGTTTTCTGACATCTGCTATGCGGCCGAGATACAACAACTCATGTTTGGCCCTTGCACTGATATCTCATCTTTTCTTGTTCTGAATATCGCTCCTTCTCACGTTCGTTCCTACAGCAACTACAACCAGATGACATGCTTATTTGATTGAGCTACTTGTCCCATTCTCACTTCACATGGTTTGGTTGTTGTCTGCCTGATGCGTTCGGCTCGCATTGCCTCATTTCTCTTTACTGTTCCCTTACCTTGCTTAGACCACTGAGGCTTGAAAGCCTGGTTTACAGAAGATTCAATTGTGGTATTTATTCTAACCTTAACCAGGCCTCGTCTATTTCACACTGTCCTTCCAAGCCCTATTATCGTGTGCATATGCTGACATGCCTAAATGCTCTCTTCTGGAACCCGCATCACCCTGACCTTATGAATCAACGCATGCCACCTGGGATTAGCGTAGTAAGAGCGGATACATCACAACTTTCGTCTCCCTGACCAAGTTAGGTGGCGCTTTCTAAACTTGTCTCAGACTTTGTGTTCTGAATCGCTGCTTGCCTCCCCAAATGTCACCTCCAAGTATACTTGGCGGAAGTCTCTTCTTGCTACATAAATCAGCCTCGTCCGAGGTCTCTCGCCTGTTTTCTGATATCTACTAGGTGACTGAGGTGTACTGAATCATGTTTTGCACTCCACTGATAGTTCGTTTTCCTTTGCTTGATTGTAGCCCGTATTCAATTGTGCTCTAAAGCCGGTACAATCCGATGATACTCTTATTAGTTTCAGTTTATTTGTCATGTCTTCGACGGATGTTGAGTATGGGTATGGACTTGCTCGAACTCGGTAGTATATCTGATTCAAGGGAACATCGATGAGTTGCAACTTTTCAATCCAGTCGAGACCAAGAAGATTCATATTCAGCCGGTCTAAAATGTAGAACGTTCCCGACTTTTCCACACCCTTGTAAGCAATACTGCAATAGAGTTCGTCTAATAAGTTTGACACACCGCCGGATTCATTATGTGCAACTTAGACTCTACCATCTTCGGCCTCTTTATGTGATTTCACTTGCTCCTGGAAATATTCGTTATGCAAGAGGCCGTGTAAATTGCATTTTCGTTGGGATCCAATTAATCACCACAATCATAAATCGTCTTCTTAGTTTACACTCACTTTGGAATGCGGCAACTATGGAAAGTGACTCTGCGCCATCCTTCCTAGGATTCCCCTTTCGATAAGACTTCAGTTTCTTCGACCAGAATTGACTGCAATCTTTCTTATTATGCCTTCGTTTATGGCACGTTTGACAAACATGACATTTAAAGGGACAAAAGCTTGCAAAATGCCATTTGCCGCCTGAACAGCAGGGTGTGAGCGTCTTCTTCGTAGACTTCTTGAAGGGTTTGCTTGGGTGGACAGTCCTGGTCTTTTTAAAATTTCACCGGTATCTGGTGGTTCCAGACCAGTTCGTTCGACCATGGCAGTGTCTTGTTTTAGAATGAGCAGCAGTTTGTATTGGCTCGCTCGAAACCTTCAATTTCAGATCTGGATCCTGCTCCAGCTTAGCTAAAAGTCGCGTGCGTATCGTAGCATACTGTAGGATTGTAGAACACTGAGGAAATGTGACAATTTAACTGATGCTCCATTAAACAGTGTAGTTTGAAACCTTCACACTCACGGTTATTCATGCCTGCTAAGGAACCAAAGCCGATCGATTCCTGTTTAACAATTTTCAGGCATTGATAGCGGATACTAAACAAGGATACTTACTAAACAAAGATTTCCTTCAGCTGTGACACTACTTGGTCAAACCTCAAATCCTTCAGGCATTTTGGACAGAATGTGGTCAATAAACCTTTTATGTTCACTTATTCCGAGCAAGCGGAGTAGCAGTCGCAACTTTCATGAGAAGTTCTAACGAATGAAGTCTGTCCGGAACATGTCTTCCCAGCGCATGAACCATGTTTCTAATGTAAATCCATAATTGGCGTCATAAATTAATTCAATGACTGCATTCGTAGGAAGATTAAGAGAACCCGTCTGCAGCTCGCGAGTTGCTGCATTATTTGTCTGCAAACAAGAACATTGTGTCGGCTTTTCTATAACATTTACTTGTGCCTTTTTTAGCTTGTTGTTTGAAACGCAGCTTTTGAAATTGTTCATCCGAAAAATTCATCACGTTTCGAATTTTCTCCGTCGCCATTTGTCATTATATTTTCACTAGATGCGATTCGGAAATTGACACTTTACTGCTACACATAGCATCTTTCCCCAAACGAAGAAACAAGAAAAACCCCAATGATGTTAACAAAGTAATTTAGTCATCGCAGTCAGCAAACGCTGTACGACTAGTGCGGACATCGGCTGCATTTAAAAGTATTTTACTGACTTTCGAATTTAAGTACTGGAAGGTTAGCTTCCAAGGTTAGTTATTCCCCTATCTTTCGCAGTGGTTTCTGGTGGTTTTTAGTCACGTGCTGTAACTAGAACATTCCGGAAAGTTGGAACACGTTGAGATACTCGTTAATAATCGAGCAATGCCTAAAGTGGTGGATTTCATCGGCAATTCTTACTTTCTCCCTAACACCAACATTTAGCTGATGCGTGGCAACTGACAGCAGCGCGGCCAAGAATTGTGATATTACAGTAGTCAAGATTGCTTCTAGTTGCCTTGTGCAGCTACTAACAGGGTTGGTTTAGGTCTCTTGAAGTAGACCTAGCAATAAGCTATCCGATAACTCCAAAAACCTTGATGAAGGCAGAAATTGGTGCACTTGTAGGCAAAGGACCGTGCTGATACACTGCCAAAATTGAAAACCAGCTTTTGACGTTGATCCGTTTATAGCACCGTCAAGAAAGTTTGCGCAATGGGTAGACCTGATGGAGCCCGATTGAATGAGTGCACCCAGGCCGATGTGCAAAGAAATTTGAATCCGAAAACTTAAAAAGACAGGAGCTACGAAATAATTCCGACCAGCTCGGGGAGTGATAATCTCATGCATAATCACTTGGATTTAATTACTTAGATTTATCGATTATTGATGTGTCTATCACAAAGGACTACATTCGCGTTTTCATCGCGCTCCCATTTACAGTATAATTCTATTACGTCTCTTGCATACTTGGATCGGGCTTTGCCTTCGCATTATGGACCACCTGCCTACGTCCTCCACCGACGTATCTTTCACAATCTAGCTCCGCAACTTTTTGCGTAGAACCTCAAGTAAAAGGCTATGTTTCCCACGGGTTTCCTTATCGCGAAACTGACATCGTTATTCCTCATAATTGCTACCATACGAATCAAAATACCATTTCATATTCTCTTTACATCTAGCTTCCATTCATCGCAAATTCCTACTACGTATCTTACCAGTTTGGCTCTAGCTTTCCTCTCCCATTATGGGCCACTTACCTACGATACTCCACCGACTTACCTTTCACACTGTATCTCAGCGCTTTTGTGTGTAATACCTCAAGTACCTGACCATGCTGCCTGACCATGCCTTGTCTTTTCCTAATTCTTCACTTATCTCATTTGCACTGGCTCATTCCGTCTTACGAACCACCAAAATCTGATGCCCCACCGACTAACCATCCAAAACGTAGCGCCGCACGTTTGTGCTCAGGACCTCAAGTAGCAAGCTTTGTTGCCAAAATATATCCTTTTCGTTACGTTGACATCGTTAGTTCTTATAACTGAAACTATATGAACAAAAACATCATTGAAGATTCTCTGTTAATTTTGCTTCCACTTATCGCATATTCTTACAATTTTTATTTCGTGTTTGGCTTGGTCTGCGCTCTCCTTCTAGGCACGACCTATCTACGGTCAACCAACGAAGTATCTTTCACACTGTAGCTCCGCACGTTTTGCGTTGCAACGCATCCATATCTTATTAGTATTAATGGCTTATGCCATTGCTTGATCGGCTTTTCCATCACATTTACAAATGCAAACCTAGATTATATAACTCGACGCTCCTCTTTTTACCTGACAGCTCGGCAGTGCATGTCCAGTAATCTCTTAAATATGGTCGGATACTTCTACGTACTAAATTCTGAAACATCCGTCTTATTTATCTCTGTCCATCCGCCTTGCATGTGACATCGAAGAGCTTTAACTTCGGGAGACTCAATTAGTCTACTGCGGCGCCGCTGTGCCATTTTATTGTTTATTTAGCTCAACTGATTTGCTGGCATCACCACGGTTCCAGCATTTGGTCTAATTACTCACCGATCCAGTGGTAGAGTCTATTATGTCACAAATTAAAACTGCACCTTCTATTCTTAGATGAACTTCTCCACATAGCTTGACACCAATTTTTGTACACGGATTTGCTATTTCCATCGCAATGGTTAGAAGGGACGTAAAATGAGATGACGCCATAGTTTAAATATACACAGATAAAACGAGGTAAAACGTTTGATAAGTCTCGAGGTCCCCAGCTCTCCTTACTTCTTTTTTACGTTCGTAGCCCTTCCTTTCTGTAAACTTTTCTTCGTTGTCCCCCCGCGAGACCTGCTTAGAAGTTGCTGAATAATCTTATCTGAATCGTCGTATCTATAAATTTGACTTACAGATGTATATGGACAGCTCATGCTACAACCGCGGGCATTCCTTCCACTTGATATGCATAATCTAGCGGTGTGAACGACTGCTTTCAAATCATTTTTCCCATCGGAACATCACCTCAAGTAAGTTTCATCTACCGGTAAGTTTTCGACTTACTTGCCTTGTCAAGGGGTTATGTTTGTCTACCTCGCCAGTGGATTATTTATGGTACTAGATTCTTCATAAACTTGGCTTCAGTATCAGTTGGATAGGTTATCCACCACGCCAGTTTGGTCTGGCATAAAGTCTAGGCGTCTGGAAGCTTACATAATATGGAAGCTTTTTGATCCTTACCTTCCGCTGGTTTGAACAATTAGGTTCAAATCATTATTAACTCCGGAACGTCACCTAAACAACTTCATCCTCCTGCTAGTGATCAACATACATGCGATGCCGTGGCCTTATGCTTCCTCCACCTCTCTAGTGGAAAATTTCTCCGGAAAGCCTTTTGATTCGTACCCTCCATGAGCCTGAACAATTTGGGCCTATTCCTTATGATGTTCGGCACATCTAAAAAACAATTTCATCTCCCTGCAAGTATTCAACTTACTTGTCATTACATAGCGTTAAGTTTCGTCCACCTTGCCAGTGGACTACTTCTTCCTGTTAGCAGAATCCTTATCTAATTTGCGCCATTTTACAATAGATACTTCACATACCTTGCAAATGAGGAATGAAGATTTCATACCTACCGGATGTATATTGTCTGTGGTCTATACTACTGAGCTCAGCCATACCTGACTCCAAATAACACAACAAGCTCCTCGGCCGTTAGAAAAAACCTATGTATGCAAACAACCCACTTAGCTGCGAAGTTTACCTCCCTTGGACCTACCAGCGACACACAACTGGCCTGTGGGATATTTTCTCGCACAAAGATACTGCTTATGACTTGCGTCCCATAATCACTTGAATAACGCAGCATAGTAACTTACATAGCTTTAATTCCAACGGTACCGCTGTCTACGAACGTTCCTGATGAATCCTGACTAAACCTTCCGCTGAGCCAACGGAATATCGGGTGTCCCAAGACTGCAATTAGCTGTTCAATAATCGGTCATATTTAAAGCGTTACAAGTACCTCAATGTAATATACATTGTGGTCAACGACAGTGTTCCAGGACGTGTTGGGTTATGGTGTGGAAAGCATTTTTCTTATAAAAAGCCACAAATGTCAGTTTAACCACAATGCGACGTGGCGGATTTGACTCGCGACCGAAATAAACTGACTGCCCACTACTTCACACGTATCATGATCTCGATATGCTAGATTCGCGAGCACGTGCTTATTCAAACTATGGGACTTCTGCACTTATAGAAAAATGGAGATCAATCTCAGGAACCATTCGAAACCGCACCCAGCTTTGTCTTCACAGAAACACTTAGTAATTGTAATGCGCTTCGGCGCCACATGCTCTTTAACTCCAATGATATACCCCTTCATCCCCGCACAATTCCTGTTCAAAATTATGCAATTATCAAATCATGTATTTTGCCAACACTTATTCATTTCGTGTGATATACATCAGCTGTAAGTGTTTCTATGTCTCTGTCAACCAATTTATCGCGTCTGTACTTGCGTGTCTTCTTGCGTCGAGAATATAAACTTTTATTTATTTATTTAGTAGAAAGGCGTCATAAAACTAGCTCCTCTTCTTCAACCGATTTTGCAATTAAAGCTTTCACATTTCTATATTCAATTTCACTAGCACGAAGGTTAACCAGCGAAGGAGAGTTATCTGTCACACTGGATGCATAAATACACAGAAAATTATGACTACCACGGTGCCTTATCTGGGCCGACCGTGCGTTACTTAACTTTTATCGGGATCCAAATCCTACATTGCGTTATGAGTAATAGCAGGTGTACAACCAGCTTCCACATTTTTGTTGAACATTAAACAAAGATATATAACGGGTAAAAAAGCGAGCGCTTGGCATGTCCCCATGGGTGGTTAGGGTGAGAAAAATAGATCATGGATAATAGAATCTTCCGTCCGGGCGAATACAAGTTTAAGTGCACAGTGTTATAAAGGTATGTTTGTAATCAGAATGTGCGCACACAAAGCACTAAGAGGAGTGGTTGTTTATCACCTAATAAGCGAAAAAATAAAATGTAGCAGCGAAAACACTTGCTTGTGTTTAGCTATCTCGGGTCGACGGGATACAGGAATCCAGTTTATACAGTAGTAGAGTATGGCAAATTTTATGCAAGTGTTTATTGTGACTCATTATCTAGTAGGCTTAGGGCACTGACCACCCTCTTTTTGTGCACTATGGCCCGCAGCGTGTGGTCCTGGCATCTAGCACGTATCGTAAATGTGACAGTAACTTCAAGGAGCTTTGTGAAGATGGATATGGTGGGAGCATTATTTACTTGTTCTTGGAGGGCGTTCCAAGGCTGCAACATCCGAAAAAAGAAATAGTTTCGCCAAACATCCAGTCGGCTGTATTGCGTGACCAGCTTAAACTGGTTACCTTTTGCGGGATGTTTTAACTGTGTATCGGATGGGAATAGCTTGGGTGGTTCGAGTATTTCAGGATCTAGTACACCGTTATGGCATAGCCCCTTAGATGCCACTAACGTCCACGGTATATTTTGTGAGTATTCAAACTGTGTGGGTAAGGAACTTTGGTCCAACCTATGACGCTGTATCTTGAAATACGTTGTGCAGTATCGAGTCCGATAAGATGGTAGTTGAGACAGATTGGCCATGCTTGTATAGCCTAGCCCGCTTGCGGCCGCAAGTACGCGATAGGACATTTTGGAAAAGCTGAAGGGTCATACTCTCCAAAGGTCCTGCGAAGAAGACCGAAGTACTTAATTGCTTTCTTAGCTGCCTTTTTAGTATACCTCAAACAACCGAGGTCAGCTTAAACTAGCAAGCAGAGATCGCACTAGTGAGAATTCCGCTGTAGCATGATTGTCCCTAGACGGTACTTCTACATAACCTTGTGCTTTACGCTGAGCACTTTGCACTTGGTGACGTTGAAACGCAGCCTTTTCTCTATGGACAATATGTACGCTTTGTCCGGGATCTTCTTAAAGGATGTGTGATCATTCGCTGCAGCTATGGTACACCATTCAATTAGGCCAACGGCAAACAGCAACAGGTTAGAAGTTCGAGCGCTCGCGAGAACATTTGTGTAACCCAGGAACAGGCGGGTTCTAAGTACCGAACCCCTAGGTAAGATGCAAGTAATTTCGATGGATTCCGATAGGTTGTTTCGATTCTCAATTTCAGGTGGCGCTGCACGAGAAAGTCTGCTATTTAGCCCAGAACAGGATAATCGATTCCATACTTCTGGTGTTGGTGGAGTAACATGCGATGGTCTACAGGGTCGAATGTCTTTGAGAAATCCAGATATGTCGCGTCGACTCCTACACCAGCGTCAACCGATTCCGTCCAGTATTCACCAGCCATCGACATATTAGTGGTACAAGGCACTTCCCTTCGGCATCCGTGCTGCTCCGGAATGAGAATCTAACTGTTATGCAGGTACCACAACGTAGACACAGACAAAAGGCTCTCCACAACTTTGGTGATCCTAATAAAATTGTGTTAACGGTTGACTTAGCAGTTGGTGTAGCAAGGCTGCCACTCTTGTAGCTTAACAAAACGATTCCTTGCTTCCACACCCTGGGAATTTGCATCGCGTTTGAATATCGTTGAAAGAATTTTACCATTGGAGCGGCCAAACAGATGGCAATAATTTGCAACGCTTTCCAGCGAATGTAGTCTGCACCCGGGAAGCCGAACTGGCGCAGTGACATTAGCCACTTCACAACAGCTGCGGTAGTAAACAATATGTCATTAAGCCCTGATGGCGGCATTAGCTGCTTAAGCGGGATTTAGGCTAAGATTTGGTAGGTACAAAAATCATGTTATCCTAGAACGTTGGCGACCTCTTGTGCGGTTTTTGTTAACCCACATGCTGTGTGAGTGTAGTAATACCGCGCTTAATATGGCGCAAACTGTATACACGTTTGTATGGCAATTTTGGTTTGACGCAAAACTATTCCACTATACCTTGTTGGTTTTTCTGAGTATACTCCTGGACGAGTTCGATACAGTTGTACCTTTTTCTTGTGTAGTCATCCCATGTATCGTCCTTAGGAATGACTATATATGTACGCCATGATAAATCCCTTAATGCGTATCATTTATGTGTTCTTCTCCTGACGATGGGCTTCATCGTATTAGGCTAGTTGATGTTGGTTTGAAATGCGCTGGCTACGAGCTTGTTAAATATGCTAAGAAGTACACCGCATGCCACCTCAGAGGTCAATTCTGCTAAGAACGACCAGCTCATGGAATCTGTGACGTCGGATATGTCGTCGTATTTAGTTACGACATGATATTCCTCGGCATGCTCTTTAGGATAAACTGCGTAACACATGGAATAGTAACTAGCCTCGCATGGTGGCTGCGGCACAGAGACGTGTTGGCTATCACTCTCTAGACCATCCGTTCTTCATTATTGAACGTTCGGTCTAATACGGCTAGTCTGTTATTTCACCAGAATCTGGTGAGTGTGGTGGCGTGGAAATAACGTGGAAAGTCAAGAAACCAGATCTCGCAGGGCTGTTTTCAATTTCTCTCCTAATGTAATCTGGGATTCTAAAGCATGTAACTTAAAGTCTCCGTGAATAGGGTTTGACTGTATCTGCTGTTCATCACTCGCCTCAACTTATCCACCAATCCGTAGGCCATTTCAGGAATAGACGATGGTGGGCGGTACAAAACCACAAATGTGTCATTATCGTTCCTTCTCAGCGGGAAACTACATCAAATGGAATCAACCGCGACGGTTTTTACAATCATTTATGGGTGCGCATTGCAGGTTGCTACCTACGCAGAACGCTACCATGCAATCATTACTGGCGCGATTCTTCCAGAAAACGGACATTCATGTTAGCGCTATTTCGGCGTCCGTTATCTTACAGCGCAACCACTTTTCGGTGACAGTGAAGAGGTCTAAAGCTGATGGCGCATGTAGAAGTCTTAATTCAGCTTATTTACTTTTGACCTTGGGCATTTGTGTAATGCATGAGAGCCTCTCGAAAAGCAAAAGTGTGTTTCTTTGGACGAATGAAGCAAATGAGTTTATGCCAACAAATCAGGGGTTGCAGACTCTAGAAACCGATGTTGTACATAGTTAGGTTCAAAGGCCCAGGTTCCCGGCTGTTGCTTTTACGCTACTGGGTCCCTCTGAATAATATGGATAATGTTGAGACCGTCTACAAGTAGGGACCTTTACTTGGCGTTTACATTAACATATATGCCTCAAACGAATAGTCATTTGAAGGTGCTCGTGTTCTTGCCGCTTTCAGACGAATTTCTTTCGGTAAACTGCTACGGAATTTAGTCCAGTTCTCTAGTAGGGTTTATGCCTTTGGTGCTGTTTGCAACACATGCTGCAATAGCCTTCGACTGCACTTCCTATAGTTTGATGTTAAACTGATCCTTGTCGACAGCATGTCTACGACATGGATTATAGTGTTGTTCATCCCAACACTGGCACCCCAAGACCGCGGTTTTGTCCTGGTTGGGACTCATCAGTTGGACATAGCCTGATTTGGGTTGGAACTCAGAGCCTAGTGGCTCATGGTTGACGCCATAAGCACTACGACACTGAGAGCCACGAGCAACGCTTGGTCCAGCGGAAACGAATGCAAAGTTGGGCATGGAGTATCCGCTGGTGGTTGGGTTGCTACAAGCAACCTCTATTGAGACCTCGGTTCATTTGGTTCAGTGTCTACGACATTTTCATGTGAAACAGCGTTCCGGATGTAGTACTCTTTTTCGCAATCTTGCCTCTGAGCATCTTCAGCAGAGGAATGTGTAAACCCAGGAACACCGATAGCAATCACTGTTTGATTAACTTGACCTTCTCTGTACACCCCTCTGTTGGCGAGGTCGGCTAAGCGTTCTTTCCCCGGGATGGCAGGTAGTATGCGCACTCTACTTGAGTCCTTGCGGAGACGTTACGCAGATAACAGAGCTCTCTCTGTTTCGTCCGCCGGGTTTAGTGTTACTTGAAGTAAACGGGGTTTCTGAAGTGCAACGCCTTTGGGTGAAGCGAGATTCTTTTTAATTTCGTGGAATTAGCATGGACAGAAATCGACGTACAGACGGAACCCAATTACTTCCCATCGTCAGTCATCATACTCCTAATTGCATTTGTTATTGATCTGGGGACGTTTATGTACAGAACGTTTAACGCACCATGGTGGCGCCTCGTGTCTACTGGTTTTGGATTTGGAGCCATACTACCTAGTGATTTTAATGAATTTGTGCACCGCACTGATGGGGGCCATGCATGCACCGACAATTTAGTTTATTATAGTCCGGGCACAAAGTTTACCGTGCCCTTTCCGGTCTTTGCTTGGTGGCAACAGATACGCTTTTTGCCGGGAAGTTCACTATTGCTGTTTGACTGTATCTTACGGTCTCCTGGGTAGCGAACAGACAACTAAATGCAACGCACTGTGCAGAAGTTGAGGCAAGCGCGCTGCACGAATTTTCTTTAATTATAAAAGTGAGGTAATGTAGTTGGTACTGCTAGTGGCGGAGTCCTTACGGTAAGTTTAGGATGCCTGGCACGCTTCTTCGGCCTGACTAGGGAATTAGGGGCTTAATTTTACATTCAAGTGCAGGTACGCTTCATCCCATGGGTGTAACCCTGGCGCTCACTAGTTTCTCGAACGCTTTTGTTAATATTTCCCACCACGTCATTAGCACAGGTAGACGTCTATTAACTGGGATATGATTGCATAATTGGCAGCACCAGGACGCCAATCAAGCGTTAGTGGACCTTTTGCTTTCCTCGGCCCGTCCCAAAGCATCTGTTGTAATAGGATTTCAAGCACATGGTACACACCTGAAGCGTTTTTACCACTAGCACGTGATTCGAATTTGTTCTTTCTACAAGTCATGTTTGCAGTAGGGGTGCTGTTTATGTTCACGCGTTTGTCAATTTAGCTTCTGCATCAAGGTAAGCTTGAGTCAGCTTGGCATACTGGCTATCCCCTCTGTTCACTTGTACGCACGCGTTGAAGTGTTGATTAGTTGCTTGATCGATATTCGGTCCGGTTGGCTTGGGACCCAGTAAATGAAACAACACAGCGGGGAAAGTGCTAGCGAGCTAACACACTCATTCACGGATGTGTTGAGAAACGCTAAATTGGAGTAAGCTTAGGCTTAAGGGACTGCTCCGAGAATTTTGCCCCGAATGGTGATACAGAGATGTGCAGTGAGCACAACGTTAAAGAGTTATCTACTTTTGTTCGATCGTTGATGAAAATCAAATCAGTTAGTAAAATTTAGTGGTATTATATAATTCCAGGTATATAATTCCAGGTAAGATAGATCACTGTATAACGCTGGCAAATGAGCGTTGAATGAGCGTGCGATGACTACGCTGCGAGATGATGGAGTGAAGTTAGGGAGTAGTGTTAAAAAATAAACGAAAAGCTCTCACGTAAAGATTGTGTACGGAAAGATAATTACAATACTACACTTGCTTTTATTTATCATCCTTTGCTAAGGGTGCTAGAATATATTTTCCTTTGAAAACTACCAAATAAATAGATGGGGTGAAATTGTAGCATTGGATAATTGGCCTCCTGGATGAACACCGCGGTCAGCTGATTAAGCACTTAAACTTGGAGCAAATAGCCCGAAGATAACCAGAGAGCTGCACAATAGTGTGCATCAACATCTGGGGCATAATAATCCCACATGTTCCAGGAGGCTCAACTCACAAAAGTAAAGTTGTTAATGCCACACAAATGTGAACCAACTGGATTTCACGTCCAGAAGCAGTTTGATAAATTTTGTTAGGGTCCCGACACTCATTTCGTTATTATTTGTGACAGGCACCATTAGTTTATTGGTGTTGGAGACATATCCATATGAATATGGCAAATCAGGTCTAAGATATAAAAGTGGATATTTATTTAAGAAATGTTTGCACTTTTCTGGCGAACAAGTAACAAATGCTCCTAGGTGTCTACACTAATATTCAGCTAGACATAGCTCATGCAGCCATGATATAAACGTTTCAACAACCCAGGGGATTTAAAATTACTAAAGTTTACTACTAGTGTTATATGTCGCGCAGCATCCACTGAAAATTGTACACAAAGACATTTTGACTGTAAGATAATTTTAGCTTGTCCAGAAGTCCCTTGTTTATGTAATATTTCTTACTGGATTCCTAGTGTTTTCGTGACTCATTGTCGCTTAGTTACTTAATTTTGCTATGTGTGCCTGAATAGTTTGCTTTTCGGTCGTTTATGTCAAGCCTAGTTTTTGCGGAGTATTACAGGTTATACGGAGCAATTCCAGATAGCTATACTTTGTTAAATCTTATACTGCTTTTAGCTTTTTTTGCTTATTTCGGTTGCATGCTTGCAACGCAGGGAGCCACCTTTAGCAAAATAAATATTGTCGTTACACATAGTCCGCCATTCTATTGCGAATAGCTCGGGAAATACCGCACATTTTCCATTACTTACACTTTTAAAGTAGTCACTGTTTAAAACGTGATCAATTACTTTATTTTTGACTTAGAAATGCTGTCTATTTTCTTTTGAGACTTATTCAGGATGAACTTTGTTACCAGAGCTGCAATATAGCGCAAAAGCTTTTGCAATATATTTTGTTAATTTTTAGATTCCATTGAAGTACGCTGCCTTAGTTTGTCTAATAACAGAGGCGTTTGTCATTTTGTAATACTAGAAATTATTTATAAGCGTTCTATGTTGCTTATAATTCCGCTGCTCTTATTTCTTTTTATGTGTACACCAATAATTGTGACGACTAAGCGGGCTGAAAATTCCAAAATTTATATTCAATTTGCGGTGAATTGGTTCTTGTTTCCAAAGGAAAACTGCAAAACTATGGCACTGTGCAATTTTCGCTACAAACAAAATCAAATAGCACAAGACTGCTTGCGGGAGCCACAAACATATCAAGGTGGGAGCGTAAGCCAGAACAGCTATACACCTAAGAAAGCCAATGAATTCGTAATTTTCAACAATGAACATGTAAACAAATTTTTTCGCTCCAATGCAAGAGCATAGGATTAATGTAAACATTGATCTCATCCTTAAAGGCGCAGTATCTAGCCAGTCTAGATATATACCTCTGTATCCGGACTAGTACCAACGTGGCAGATATCACTGCCATTCATTTACTACCTCAAGCTTCACAACCTTTTAAAGACATTTTTAACAAGCATTCTAAATTCGTTCGCGTTCCGAACGGACTGCCCCCTGTAACGACAAACGACATGCATCACAACTGCACAAATGTTCCACATGTTTCGGTCTGCGCAGAGTAGCTTTAGAGAATCATAAAGTTGTTTCCACGGGATTCTATCATATGCTTTAACCGAGAAGAGTCCGTCTGTCCAAACGTTAGTGGGCATGGCCATTACATATGGCGTTGAAGCAATTGGGTAACTGGCGCCCCCTATGGTTACTACGGGGCACTTAGAAAGTTACCGACCAGGATAAATACCCTTTTCGCACATGCGTGGTTTTACCTCGGCCGCAGCAACCTCGAACTAGTTCCCGCCTCACATCACATACCCATGGCACCAGACGAGGTTAATCCAACGGCAGCCATCACGCCGTTTTGCATATTCGATGACTTCAGCATGCGTTTCAACCTAAGCAACGCTGCTCAAGCTTTTCAGCGTTTCATGCAGGCGGTAACGCAAGGAGTCCAAGAACATTACGTTTATCCAACTGATAATCACGTCGCCAGCTCTGCTGACGATGAATCTCTTAATCACCTTCACGTTCTCTTCAAGCGATTGACGTAATATGTTGTTACAGTCAACGTTGACACATGCAAGCTTGGCCAACGTTCCAACGATTTTGTTGGCCAACCAATATCGGCCTCTAATATTAAAGATTTGCCAGATAAAATGCGAGCACTGAAAACTATCTGCTCCTTGTTCCTTTAAACTGTTACATTGAATCCTTGGTCTGGACAACTATTGTAGATGTTTTGTTCTTAAATGAGCGAGCATTGTTTAGCTAATGACTGACTTGCTCCGCGGTAACCAACGATGTTTTCTTTCTCCAGACGATGCTAGACGGTCTTTTGAGAAGCCGTAACTTTATATCCAAAATGTCGCTGCTTGCACACCGAGAGAATTTAGCAGAACCCTCCCTGACAACTGACGCAACGGACACTGCCGCCGGTGCAATTCTACAACAATTCATCGACCCTCGATGGATACCTCCATGTTTCTTTTCGAAACAATACCATTCTGCCGAATCGCATTGCAGCCCTTTTGCTAAGGAACTATTAGCTACCTACCATGGTAGCAGACATTTCCTTCACTCTCATGAATGCCGGTGATTTACAGTCTTCTCTTGTTGTCTCCGCAACTAAAGTCTGTGTACGTAGCGTCAACGCGTACATGGCATCCATAGATAAATTCTATGCCTTGACCCGGATGGCGCAAAATTTCGTCAACCTATTCTCCAAATATCCCTATCTAATTAAGCCAATAGTTTTATATTTGCCTTTATAACCACAAAATACGCACCCATTCCGTTGGTAATAGCATCCGACTCGTAACAACCAAGCCAAATTGCACTTGAGACAATGGTAGTTGCTGAGGTGGAATGCATCGCTTAGCTGAACTCGGCATAATCCAGCTTCCTGAGGCCGTTGTCATCCACCTGCATCTAGCTCCCAGGAAATATCTTGACTGTTCCCCCTATGATGACTGCCGCGCTCTTACTAGCTAACCGTCCTACTGAGTTTCCATATCCTCTACATGTAGTACGTCACAGCATCCAGTAAATGTAAGTCTATTATCAGCAACATCGATTTGGTTAGAAACTATCGCTGAATAGTTGTAAAATAACACATTCCTAAAAAAACGCCATCCCAACTTTCTACTGGTTGTATTTTATTAATGCCTTTCTGACAATGCAACAGCGTACAAATGTTCCAACACTTCAACTAAGTAGTAACACGTGCTCAAAACATTTCTTATTCTACCTCGTTAACATTCCAGCTGCCATTTACTTAGTGAAAGAGCACACTTTTCTCACTTTTTATTTATCAGCGCTTAACCCAACAAATTACAGCTAACGTGATTAAACGTGAACTCGGCAAGAAAATGCTGGAATCCATAGTTCACTTCATCTTATCGCAATGTATGAAAATCTTCTTGTTGCTATCTAGGTAACTAAGGACCTCTAAACACCAAATTCGTGCAAACACCTGCATCGAGGTGGTGGTCTGTTCAACTACTAACTACATTTTAAGCCACGTAGTGCTCATTTCTTGCACCTGACATACTACTGCAGAGTAAATTAAAGTTAGTTTGCCTTCATGGACAAGGTACATGCAGGCTTTACCAAGCTCTATGATGTTATCATCGACAAAACGCACCTCATTCAGCCTGTATGGACGGCACCTCTCCCTATCATGACTATTGCCCTAGATGTCTAGGCAGGAGCCAAAATCTAACCATAATTTGTGGAGCGATGGGAACCTCAAAGTTTCTCCTCCAAATGCCTAAATCCAGCGGAAGCCCGGTACATCGCTTTTGGCACTTAACTACTCTTCACCTACCAGGATAAACGCCACCAACTGCAAAAGGTGATTGTTCCGCATTATCGGGCCGTTTTTGCAGCGTTTAAATCGCAATTGCTACACAACCGAAGAATCAGCACCCGCTGATCTATGGCCACGGATTCTAACTGTTTGCTCAGTTATCACCGAAGAACATGGTTAACCGTGACCCATATATCAGACATTGTTCGGAAACTGCAAACATTCTCCGCAGTGTTTTTGTTAGTTCTTGCCAAACCAATGCCCTTGGGACGCTATAAAATACTATCGATCATCGTTGTTGCACTCTTCACACGCATCCATCATATTAATTCTGGACTGGGCTAACCTACGCCTGTCTATCCACACCCAGCTGTCCAGCGATCATTTGGTTTGGTTGCGTAACCAAATTTTTATTGTCCCGATATAAATATTTGCCACAGGCGCTTTTTTGTTGTTGCATCATTCGATGTGATTTAATTCCTTTGGCTCAATATTAATAATATACTTGTACTTTTTTGAATATGGCATGTGGATTGCCTTGGTGATCGTTGGCCTTTAGCTTCGGCGACATTGCACTCGTTACGTTTTTCCTTTTACCGCTTTAAATTTATTCCGACAATTCTCCTGGGGTCTAGCCCTTCGTCGCTTATTCGTTTTCCCAACATCCTTTATTTACAGGTGCAAGAAATTTTTTTACACAACGAAGCATTTTGCGACCGAGTTATCCTCTCTAAGTTTTTGAAGATACTTGCATGCAGATTTACGGCAATATACATCCTCTCCTTTGCAATGAAAAGGATTACTGCGGTCCGTCTCGTATCTTAACCTCGTTCAATGGTAAGGGTAAATCTATCATCCGATTCTCCGTGAATACTTGTTTTAGCTTTCGTACTTGCAAATGCGTGTACCTCTGGATGATTTATCTTGATATCTGTTACTTTCGAACACGCTTCGGATAATGCTCAGCTCATCTGAAAGCCTACCTTTTTTACACTTCTTTGCTCTCCCCGTTAGACAATGGATGAGGTTCCTTGTTGGACTATATGGAACCTAGCTATCGAAATTTATGTATTACGCATTCTTGGTCCTGCCTTATTAAAAAGTGTCAGTGAGGTGCTCCGCTTCCCATCTA
The DNA here is from genome assembly GCA_944474145.2 of Dicrocoelium dendriticum. Classification (NCBI taxonomy): domain Eukaryota; kingdom Metazoa; phylum Platyhelminthes; class Trematoda; order Plagiorchiida; family Dicrocoeliidae; genus Dicrocoelium; species Dicrocoelium dendriticum. Next base: position 14,226,805 of record OX104070.1, read on the forward strand.
AATATACGTCTGTCCGAGTTATCTCGAACTACAGTGCAGATGCAGTTGAACTGATATGGCACAAGATAATCGGAAGGAAGCAGTTTACCGTGTTTGAGAATATATGCAATTAGTGAAATGGTTTTACCAAGGATGTGGACTCGAGCTTCCGGATAGTTTGATTCAATGCCAGCGTTGGTATTATGTTCAGGGATTCGAAAGTGAAACCACCCATGAAATATCAGTAAGGAAAATATCCTCAATTCATGCAATCGGTATCGCTTTATATTTGATCAGCAAAAGCGAAATACTTTCGATAAAAGCGGGGGAAAAGCCTTTGCTATATAGCGGCATGTAAATTAACTCCATCACAACTTCGAGCGTTCCTGGACTGCAAATTCATGCAACATGATCTTACCAGAATCGAAATGTCCGTTACAACCAGAACGATACATGCACAAGATTGCCAGTATGCAAGTAACCAAATGGCAACTCAAAGCACACGAGAAACCTTGTGCGTTGCTTTTACATCGTACCGGAAGAATTTTCTGTCCGGAATCGCTGATAGCTGAGGTGGAGTTATTCGCAAGGCGCTACGGAGCAACGATATAACTTCGGTGTCTGCTTATTGAAGAATGTTCATTGTATTTTAGCGTCAGGTCGCAAATTGTATTTGCGCTCGCTGCAAATCATTTTCCTTGAATTCATTCTTCTACTTAGATATTTGCTCTCAGTTCCAACAATGTGGTGTAAGACTAAACTACAGACAATCATTTGGTGTCTATGCGCTCAAGGTGTCCGCCGTAACACACACTCAGATGGTTACACACCAGAGTGTCATCGGAGTCCACGTCTGCGCTGCCAATCGAGTGACAGTTTTGGACGGGACATCCGCAGCGGTTACTGATTGCGACGTGATCGATTTACGTCAATGGCTGCTCCGAGGCTAGTGGGCGCAACCTCATTTTGCTGCGGGTGCTGTGTCGGAAGTTAGTATTTGCGACTATTAGACGAGCATCTTCACACAGGTGTAGCAACTGCTCACCATTATCATTACAAGAGCCAACCACATTTTGGCCGCCTAGATACAGCTCCTCAGTGGACAGTTTTCCAAGATAAGCATACAAAGCACCAGCAATCACCGTTGTATCTACACTTGTTCTGTAACGAAATTAGCGCATTCAATTGGTGATAGAAGTCGTCTTTCACCGAATCAGCGTCAAAATTTTGTGGTCGTGTATGTGGCAGTGAAAACTAGCATATTTGTCCCCGCGCGACTTAGATGCCTTAAATGAGCCGGACAATCTGATATTTCACATACGGCTGTTGAAAGGAATTCGATAGATCAGCGCAGATTCGGTCCACGGAAAAAGAGCAATGCCAGCAACGGCTTAAACTGCATTCGAAGCTAAGTTATCCCCCTTTAACAGCAATGCGAAAATACCGTCTATGTCGCATGTAGAGGATGGCAAGTTAAGCTCACAGCTGGAATGTTGCAAGTGGGTTTAAGATTAGCTTTAGTTATTGATCCATAGGTCGTCTAGTGTTAGGACATGCGCCCTCCGGGGGTCAAACATTGAAAAAGTGAGCACATTGAAGAATGCCAGTATTAGGGAGGTTCGCGGGCGCCAAATGGAAACGGATAAAATCACGTTGTCCTTTTGGCTGAACATAGAATTGCCGACTGTACTTGAGCAAAGCTCTGTGAATGCTTGTGAGTGGAAACTAGAAGACAAGCGGGCATTGAAGCAAGACGAGAAAGAGGTAAGGATTTGGGAAACAGAAACTAGGAGCATAAACGTAAACTTGGAGCGGGACTATAAGGAGGAAACTTACAAAAACGGGAGAGCTTGAGCAGTAGCATACAAACCCCTATCGATCCTGCTCATTGCTGCAAATAGAGCGCTGTTTATTATCCTCTGAGACGACCGGTGCAGCGACGGATTGTTTGCAGGGGATATCATTGTTTTGTTTTGCTTGGGCAGGATCCAGTCATATCGTTAACACCTAGACGGAAGGAAAATTCATGTGCACAACTGAAGCTATTTGTTCAAAAAGACAACGGGGTTTTGTATTTGATAACTGTGTCCGTTTTAGAGAGCAAGGAGCAACCCACACACCAACTCCCAACCTGAAGGATTAGGAAACTGATTTTCTTAACATTCCATTCATTGACAAGTGTGACATGTGTGGTGCTGAAAATGCAAACTCACCTCCCAGCACAGCTTAGTGGGTCATTGAGACACACATGCAATTACACAGCGTCAAGGTCTAGTCTAATTGCGATGGACACTGAGCCTCAATTGGTTTCCAACTGCAGTAATACCCAAACAAATATCAAGATCTGGTGTATAGGGTTGCGTGATCAATGCGATCGTTTCTAGCCACTTGGGGGTAGAATACAACGTGAGAAAACAAAACAAAGGCGCATGCAGCAGACAGGAGCAACAACGTAGAATGGAATTAGAGGAAAAGAGTAACGGCTGAACTGACTAAAATAGAATGTATACTAACTGATGCGAAAAGGAAAAGGAATAAAATAGTGTGGTTGTAGCGGTAAAAGATGTCCTAGAGCGTCAGTAAAAGGTGTGAACACTTTATAGTAGCTGGCTTTCTTCAGTCGCAAGTCCAGAAGGAAAAAGGAGTGTACATCTGATGCGCGTATGCTTAGGTAAATCGGGGTTTACGAGTAGTTTTGATAGATCGAAGAGGAAACACTTGGGTGGCAAATGGGCTTGGCCAGATGGATCCATTAACTTGAAATCCGTCGATAGATTATGAAGGTGACTTCAGCTTGACATAGGTAGGCTTTACGTGATTAAGTCTAACGGCATTTTTACAACCATTTCTATATAACATGAAGTATTTCTCCTTGCTGGTTAGTACTTTGAAGGGATCTTTGGAAAGACGTTTTGATGGTTTACGGAGAGTGTTGAAGCGCTCGAAGACAAACAGACATTTGCCCAAATAAAGCTAACGATTAAATTTTCAGAGTCAAGTGTAGGTGGGGTTGAATGAACCGTAGCAAATTTGCTTCAAGCGCACAACATATGAAGCAGGGTCTTCTTCATTTCTCACCGATTTTACCGGGACGTATGTAGTTAGACGGAAGATTAACTCATCTGCATATCTACCGAGATATCCCCTTACCGAATCACGAAGGCTGAGAATGATGCTCGGTAGAAGCTTGAACTACTGACCGTCCACTAAACTCTATGTCGGAAATGGACTCCAAACTAAAACACATCTATGCGTTTGCTTTGAACACGCCGTACACTCGCATTCCTGTCGCTGGAGGCTTCAATGTGAATCACACGGAAACGCCATCAAATATTCGTATGCAGTTAAAGGCCTGCTTGCAAGAATTAATTGATAGCCACCCTTTGTACAACCACGTAACTTCTCCCACCAGATATCTAACTGCTAGCAAGCCGTTGATACTTGATCTTATGCTCACTCAAGAAGAATTCATGGTCGATCGGATAATTACAAGCACGCCTCTGGGTCGCAGTGACCATGTAACTGTATACATTGACTGCATACCCTGTGCGGAATATCAAGAATAGATGGATGATAATGTGCATAACATCAAACAATATAACGTGTTATCTACACTTGTTAAAGATACATAGACGCTTAACTAAATGTCCTCCAGATGTGGCCTGTAAAATGTTCAGAAGGACGTTTAGAACAGAGAACAGAGTCCTTCTAACGTAAAATCAAAAACGTCATTTCTGAGGAGTAGAGCACATAAATGTGTGTCCCTGAGGGACTCGACACGAGCAGCTCACAAGAACTGCCCGACTGCCGAAACCTAGAGTGCATACGTGACACATAATAATTTCTGTGTGAAATTGATCCCCGAGAATGAGGTCACGCATCAGCAGGCGTTAATGAAGCCATTCTACACAAAACGCAAACATTTGTACCGGCACTTTAACAACTATAGTAAGGTAAAGCGGGGAGGATCCCATCACTAATCACGGCTGATGGATGCACTCGGTCAGCAATGAAAACAGTCGAACTCCTACGGCTTCATTACTCCTAAACTTTTCAGCAGGTTACGAGCCCAAATATTCTCCTCGTTTCTATTAATCATTGGTCGGGTTTAGACAACAGCAACTTCACTACAGCAGAAGTTGTTACACTTGCGTATCTTCTCATGGAATAGACAACCTCCGACCGAAGGCTCTGCAGGCAGTAGCCAGTTATTGGCAGAACAGCTGGCAGTTTTACATCACTGATGTCTAGTGGAGAACCATATTCCACCAGTACACTACCAGCGAAGCCTCATCACTCCTATACACACATGCGGGAGCAATATTGACGCAACCAATTACCGTCCAATAACGCTGCTTCCTGTGCTATCCAAACTTATGGACTCAGTCATCGCGAATGCGCTTATGTAGTAGCTGGAAAGCCAAAACTTAACAGACCCAGAACAACATCGCTATTGTCAAAATTGTTCTTGCAATACTAGCCTATTCATTACATTTAATAGCTTGACGGAAGTGGTTGAGGATGAAGCAGGAGTAATCATCATCCACCTGGACTTCTTAAAAGTGTTTGATCGCTTAAAGCATCGAATTCTCCAGCAGAAGGTTTGAAAGTACGGCACTGGCGACGTAATCCTAAATTGGATTGGCAATGTTCTACACGAAGGACGGTTGTAGTTGAGTGTCCGGGAAACTCTGTCCGATGCAATTGATGTTATGTGTGATATACCACAAGGTTCGGTGATTGGATCTAGTCTATTCATGGTGTTCAATAACGATTGGGCGAGATTAACTGATTCCGATTTCTTACTTTTCGCTGATGATATAAGGATATAGCTCAGGATCAGAGAACCGGACGAACACAAACTGCTCCAGTGCGATCTTAACATAGTGTCGAACTGGTCACTTCAAAAAGCCCTACCATTCAACACAGACAAATGTCGCGTTGTACAATTACGCCATAGACATAACTACACATATTTACTTGGGACAAAGGGATTGCATACCAGCTCCCAGGAATGTGACCATGGTTTGCTGGTACAAAGTGATCTGAACTGTTCAAAACAGGTTAAAGTCGCTACCAAAATAGGCAACCAGCACATCGGCATACGGCTAAGGGCATTCGGGAGATTTAATATATTAATCTTCTCAATGAAGCACAATTCCTAATTGCACCCACACCTTGAATACGCTATCCAAGCTTCGCAACCTTGGTTGAAGCGTAAATTGGAGGCATTAGAAGCACCAAAACAAAAAACACAAGGAATGTGAAGAGCCTGCGCTATCAAGCTTACCACCGAATGTTGCGCGCCGTTTTCATTATAACGCTTCAAATATTGTACAAACCTTACCACGTATGCCTCCATTTGTTAAAGCTATACATTAATACGCAGCTTAGGGGTAACGGATTTAAAGTAAGTGTACAATATAGCCGTCTAGAATATCGACTGAATTACTTTTCCCTTCGGGTTTGCTGACCATGGAACCTACACCCAGAGTCAGCTGTATCCTCCCCTATAGTGAACGTTTTCGAAATTAGTTAGGTGTTTTTCTAGGCTGCCAATATTTTGTTACTTAAACTAGGCTATCGTGCACCAGGGCTATCGTGCCTTTCAACAGGATTTATGTATCCATTGGACCCATGTGAGCCACCATATTTCACTTTTTTAACATCTTATATTAACAATCACGGCGCTCAGTGTATTTCCGCGCAATTACACCCGGTAGTATACAATTTACACTAACATTATCTATCAAAGCATTCACCTCGGCAGACGCTCGGTAGATGACGCACATATATTTTGACTTCATCATATTCACCCCAACCATCCTACGCGACGTGTCAAGCACGGGCTCTTATCTGGTGCTAAATCATTGTTCATTGTTCCTTGATCTAGTCAGAAGTTTTTGTTAGCTCAAAGGTAAGACTTTTTTCAACTTTCTGTGTGGTCTGGAACACTGCGGAATAAATGGACTATAATACTTTACGAATCAGAGAAATCGTTAAATAATTTTAATGAGGTGTGGCATGGGATAGAAAGCAACAGGTTGGGTGGTTTTGGAAAACAGGCTGATGCTGTCGATATCTATTCGGTGATCAGGGAAATCAACACGTGATTTGGCAAAGGCGCATTTATCAACAATTATTTAGACACCATGCGCCGCAAAGCGCTACAAGATTAATCGAAAGTGCTGCAAGTGTACTTCACTATTTGAACGAGCCACAAGCAGGTCGTGAGTGTAGACAAACAGGAAATCAAGCCCTCTATGTTGTTGATTGAGGAACCTTCGTAAGAGTTGCGCGGCGATTGGTGGAGGAAACCGTTATGAACAAATGAATTGGTATTGGCGGATTCGGAATGTCTTCCTGGGAACAGAATTTTGATATTGCTCCCGGATATGATCGATCTTAGATAAAAATGGACTTGCAACGCATGTCAGCGCTTAAGTCGTGAATGTAGGCAATTGGATATTTTACTAGATTGTACCTTTGCTCAGAGCACGATAGTCTCAACATGGTCACCAGCTCTGGAGGGAGCCTTTTAAGGACCATGTGCAACGGAAATATCATGGGCTATTGGAAGGTCAAACGATGCTGACGCTCAGCATATACTAACTCTCCATCTAGGTGTTGGTGGGGTTGTCGGGTAGCAATCGTCGAGGTAGAAAAGCCATTGGTGGTCTGCTAGTAAAGATATGGTGCACTATCTGACGCTTAGGGTCTGGAAACTCATCTGTCGACTTATATAAAGTGTGGAATCAAGGAATATATTTATGAATATACCGTCGATGGGCACAGATATTAGGGGGTCGATTAATTTGTTCGCTGCAACCCTACCCAGGCTGGGAAGAAACGTAACACCGCTGCGAAGTTTTGTGCAGCGTAGATCTACAAGCAGATCGTAACTGATAAAAAACCGACGCTAGTAATGCGACTTAGGAGACCTGCGATGAGGAAAACGAAATAAATGGATCGCTTGAGTAACTAAGCAAGGGATAACATGAGTCCGACTGTACATGTGAATGGTGCTTATGTTCGCATCCTGAGTCTTAATTCCGCTATGAAGTATGTAGCGCTCTTCCGTTCTTCCGTTCCACTTACCTCAGCAACAGGGTCAACTAGGAAGGAAATTTCGGTTCCGGTGTCGAGGACCTTAAGCACGCGCCTACATGTTTGGCAATCTGCAGCCGTAGATATTAGTGGCTGGATTTCTCGTCTCCCTGATGCACAGTATTCAATCGTTTAACATGAGTACAATCAGGGCGAAATTCCTACTTGCATCACCAAAGCGGTCGTGGTTATAAGACTAGTGACTTGCCGCGTTTCGCGAGGAAGTTCGTCTACATTTTACAACGTGGTTTGCTGCATCAACTGTGAGAGTATCACATGCTAGGATGTTGGAGCTTTATTTTGGACATACCCCTCAAAATTATTCTTCCAAGATACACAGGTCGTAGGCAAATCGACAGTGTGACAGACAGCATACTTGCAAAACCCTCGGGAGCTTTGTCTACTGTTTATGATAGCTAGCCCAGATGCACATCATTGGTGTAAGCGGCAAGATTCGCCGTGAAATTTGCTGTGAGGCATTGGTGAAAACGATGACACAGAACGACGTCATTGATCTTGATCGGACCGACTAAGGTGCAAATGTAGTGAAGAATTGTAAAGGTGAGCCGTCTCGAAGTTCCACTCCGGAAATGACTTACTGAAGTCAAACTCGATTGGAAGCTAAGGTGCGATTTAGTATAGCATCTTTATGCCTGATATAAGGGGTATCAGCCTGCTAAAGTTCAAGAAAGACTGCAACGTCAGCGGTAATACAAGGAAAGATGTACACAGAAATACAGCGAAACCAGTTAAACTAAAAAGGAGTATTGTAATGGAAAAAGTGCCACCAACTGTGAAAATCAAACATCAGGATTGAATACATGGAATGCGAAGAAAGCAAAACTAAACAAATTATCCAATACAGCCTCACTGGAAACGTGTTCAAAAGATGGAGCAAATACAAAATGGGAGTTCTGAACTTCTAAGATTGGCAAAGAAAACCCTAAATAAATTGGACAGTCACAAATAGGTAGCGAATGAACAAACACAAAAGTAGTAATGCTCGGAAATCAGTCGGTTTGGATAGAAACGGCCGCTGTATCTCGGTCGGCTTCCAAATTCCAGTTATTCCTAAACAAGGGGTTAGCATCTCTAGATAGGGATGCGCGATTAAACTGATTGTTCATAGCCGAGAGAACACAACTATTACACCGACAGCAGACTAGAGCAATAACGCGTAACGAAAATTGAAGAAAAGTACACCTGTGGGTTGATTAAAACAGACTGTGCATTCAATGATGGGAATAAGAATAGAAAGCGCAGCTGTAAAGCGGAAGAGACTTACAAGCGCTACAACGTCATGCACCCTCGCAGGAGAGATGACGAAATACACCAGCAGATGAATGCACACTAACCGTATAACTGGTACCTAATGCCCATTAATGAAGAAAATTCGCACCACCCTGCGTGGTTACCGATGTCAAACGATCTCTAAATCGGAGCAGAATAAGGTTACTTCTACTCTCTAACCTTCTATCCATTTCAGCGTCACATATATCATACTATAAAAACTAGTGACTTTGTTACATGAAGGAGAATATGTTACGAAGTTGGTGTTTATCTATTCAAACAGCTGGAAAAGGGGATGCTTCATTTGCCTGTTTTAAGGCATGGAAGCGCAGCCAACTCTAACTCTGATACACCTGCAGCTCATGGATAGATGTCGCTGATTCACCATTGAAAAATCAACCAGTTTAACTTGGCGTAAAGACCCAATTGCTTCGGGGTTCATTGTTAACTAATATTACTATTGGTCCGAATTCAGGATGTCGATACATTGGTAGAGGTCACCACGGTTGAAACAGAGGAAACAAAGATTAGGTTCTTGTGTATATTATGATGGCTTTATTTTGATACTACTTTACAGGAAATAACAGAGGATGTCCGTTTGTTACTACATCTTAGACAGGCAAACGGCATTCGTGATGCAAAAAATGAGAATAAATAGAGTTTGCGATGTGAAGGTATTCTAGACAGATTTCTTTTTTAGGTTGTAGGTTTTACGTCTACATGGTTTGAAGGCGGATATGTAAACGAGCCCAAAAATTCTTCACTCCCAACCTAATGCATAAGTGCCTCTTACCGGTGTCAGTAGGTGTTGTGTTCATTTGAAAAAATATAAATCGCTCATCTCTATTCCTAGCTGTCACATGCGATTGGTACGACGGCAAGAATGGATTCAGTTTCCGTCCGCTGATTTGAAAGCAATAACATGCTAGTTTTCACTCCCTTCAAACATCGCACACGAAAGGGACGTTTTGCCATCTTGATGAACCTGATGAATATTGCTTTCCCACAAAACGTTTTTCTTACCAAAATCTATTTTGGGTCACCAGCGTTATCCTCTTACTAATGTTTTCATCCTCTGCACTCTTGGATATGCATCGTGGCGCTCCTTACGAATTTGTGACCGCGTCTTTCTAGGGATACGAACACAGTGCGCCAGAAAATACATCCATCCAATATACTCAGATCGCTTCTGTGTATTACTTACGGTAGCAAGTCAGCTTTTCCTTCAAGAGGACAATCTGTAGTCAAGAAGCTTTTTATGATTGACAGCATTAGGTCCCAGTCCATCCATTGGCTGATCGTTGCACTTCATTTCGGTGTTGCGTTTAGATGTTGCATTAAATTAACCAGCTCAAAGGAAATGAAAGGTGGCTTAACGCATCGGGTGTGCAGTTGTTGACGCCTGTAAGGTAAATAGTCTTGTAACTGTAAGGACTCAAGTTTAAAGCCAATCTCTGCATTCCCGATGAGATAATTTGTTGGATGTTTTTGGTTCCTCTCACTAAGCATAGCAAGGGTTCATTGTCAGTGTGTATCTCGGAAACGTTTCCCTTAATTTATTGGTAGAACCACCACCACCAACACCACAATGATTACAGCCAACTCTTCTCTACCTGGTTGTGTATACTTTTTCTCCGCTGTTCTTAACGCACGCAATGTAAATTCTATGGGACGGATGGGTCCATCGTTTTCTGTGTGACACAGAACAACTCCGACCCCTTCCCAAAGGTGTTCCGTCAACCTGAGGAATGCATTGACTATTGAAATCATAATGAACAAATGTTGTTGGCGATGGAAGGGTTTTATAGTTTTATGAAGGCGTTACTGTGACGAGAATTCCAGCACCATGGTATGTAGTTGTGCAGCAATGCATTTAATGGAGATGATGCTGTAGACGCATTTGGCAACGTCAGCTAGTGAGCTAACATTCATATGAACGAACGAAATTTATCAATTTTCTTCGGCTTCGGACTTCCTATAATGGGATTCACCTAGTCATTTAAACAATGCAACCCACAGTTCTGCAGCTGGTAGCCAAGGTAACAAAAGGAAACAAGAAGGAATTCACATTTGGCTTTCTTTAACGTAAATCCGGTTTGTTCCAGTCATTGTAGTGCAACAGCGAATGTCTGAAGACGCTCTGTTTCACAGCGTTCGGATCTAGGCATATGCTTAGGTAGGCACAAGGAAAAACTATACACAACACCAAGTTCTCGATAATCTCATGGAGACTACCGGGGCAGAATTAATGCCAAAAGGCGAATGGCAATACTGGAATAGTAAAACATGTGTGATAAACGTAGTAAGCTTTTTGAAAGTCTCGTCTTGCACTACCTGCTAATATGCATGGCTGACATCAAGCTTGGAAAAGTTTTCCAAACTGCCAGCTGCATACAATTCTTCAATGTGTGACGGTGAATACCTAAATAATGTAAAAGATCTGTTAACAGCAGTTCTGTAGTTGCGACAAATACGTATGGAGCCGTCTGGCGTGAATGCAGTTAAAAGTGGTGTAACACAATCAGGCAATTTTACAGGGGGATAATATATTGGGTAAGTAATCGGGTTAATAATTTGGGCCTCATGGCGTACGGTAATGTGTGCGACTTCATGAAGTTGATCCGAGTTTATCTTTAATATTATAAAGACCTGAAAATCTTTGAATTTTCCCAGCCTATCTACGAAAGCTGCTAAATCTTGCCTTAGTAATGCTTTAAATCTTGGAATCTTAGCCATTGTTTCGTCTACATCCAGTGTATCCTGAAAGGCATGTATCCAGTCCCTAGCAACCAGACTTGGGCGCTTTCCGGAGACCACATATACCGGAAGTGTGTGTCCTTTCGCCGTATTTTACCGTTATCAAGCATTTACCAATGACACGTATTGCTTCATCGGTGTACGTGCGTAGAACAGAATTGCAAACTGATAATGGCGGCAGCCGTTTCACAGCCATTTTTCTAAGTTTCGTCACGGATTCTCCCGTATCCATCCCCATTTGCGTTTTCGTCCCTCATTACATGGGGCGGGTCGCATGTTGGGAGCTGTATTCGACTATATAAAATGCGATCCTGTTGCTCTTCCCTCTGAGTCGTCCACTGTTCAATGGGCTTTGTTCCACTCTAATTCCTGTGCGAACGACGTGGGACTGATTTACATACTTGTACCAAGTGGCCAATCTTCTCACAACTTCTGCACACTACATTTGAACTCGACGGTAGGTAGGCCAACTATGCCGCTCACCACAGCGGTGGTACATAAACCAACTGATGTTATTAGACGTCTTCTTAGATTTGAAGTACAATCCATCAATCACAACTATTCCGACGTTTTTAAAATGAACATTGTTCGTTGCTGGATAAGATTTTCCCTCTCCCGGGCAAGCAGGCGGGGCTTTACCCAATTCAGCGCAACATTAACTTGTAAAAAATTTTCACTTTTGGTGTTTTGGTCTAAAATCCTAGCGACCAAACACCGGGGTGACATGGTCTTTCAAACTTCACTGGATAGATTTCACTTTAGTAACTTTTTGGTACCGCCTGTAGCATACGAGCAATGTTTTCGTGCACACTTTCGTCTGGTTCCTGGGATAGTTTAGAGAAGTAGTATCACGCTGTAAGCACATTTTGGAGAGCTCACCGAAGATTGTCGAATGCCTTCAGAGCAAGTTAATGTTAGTGCAGAATTTATTATTACCAAGTGGCAGTCAAAATATGTGTAACCTACATCCCCTGGAAATATCAGAATAGTTTTACTTTATGTATATCCCAAAGATACACTGTGGAATTCAAGATTGGAACAAATCAGGAAGTTGTGCATTGCTTCCAATTGTCCAAAACGGTTTGCAATAAAACAGGATCATAAGTTTTATGGAGTGTTCGGCACACGCACGGTATCCTATCTCCATCGCCATAAGCCAAGGTTAGATGTTAGCCATAGAAATTTGGCGCGTAGCCAGACAGCAGGAAAGTAAAAAGTGTAAGTAGTGTAGCATATTCAACAAAGGAAGCAGAAGGTTTTGCAGCGAACGGAGCTCAGATAAGCGTGCATACGTGCGCATACAAGATCCATGTAATAAATCGGAATACCTGATTTTGGACGCCCACAATCGCATCAGGAAATATGAAAGTTGTCTAAACAAATACAGAGTTTTCTTCCTACATACCGTAAAACAATATCTGACAGCACAACGTAGAATAACAGTAGATCGTAGAACTGCGAAGTTTAGAACGAAGAAGCAGGCTGCTTTGCGAGAGAAGTTGGCTAAACTAACCAGCTGCAAATGCGAAAGTGCCAATGACAGCTGGTTAAGGAATCTGTCCAGCCGGCCGCTCCGTGATGCTGAAAGGCAAGTGCTTATCAAAGGGTTAAACTGTAAGTGCAATGGCGCCAGACCCACAGAATTGCTTGATGGATTTGAAAATATTTCGCAGTCAAATGGATTTGAAGTTGGACGAACACACAGTTAAGACATGTGATTGTTCCAATTCTGACCCACTCCAAGCAATACAATTGTTTATCACAGCAAGTGAAGAAAGCAATAAGATCTTTAAAGGCTGCTAAAACTATAGTGATCTTGCTTGCGGACAAAGGACAAATGTGGGTTATAATAGATAAAACAGAATACGTTGAAACGACAAAGAGTCTCCTGAGCGACCGTACGACATATCGCTGCTTGGAAAGCAATCTAACAGTACAGTTGACAAATAAATTTATAAGATCTTAAAAAGACTTCAGGATTCAAAGCAACTCACAAAAAGGAGCAAAACAGGATGAAAGCTCGTGACTCAAACATCGTCCGATTCTACGGACTCCCAAAGTTTCACAAAGCTGGTGTACCACTTCGGCCAATCGTGTCACTCCCTAGTACGCCCACGTACAGCTTAGCTAAAGAATTATGGCAGCGCATTATACACATGATTGGTGGCTCACGGTATTCCATAAAAAATCTTAGTAGTTTTGGAGAAATTCAAAGGGCTGCGGATTGATCATGAACAAATAATGGTGTCCTACGACGTTTCTGCACTGTTCACTTCTGCCAACTTTCAAGTGGCGAAAGAAAACAGAGAACGCCTGAATGTCGGCGAAGGAGCAATTGGGAACCTGACGACTGATAATATATGCGAGCTTCTTGACTTGTGTCTCATAACCTACTTTAACTTCGATGGAGCATTTTATGAACAAGTGAAAAGAGCCCCAATGGGATCACCTATATCTAGATTCATTGCAGAGGTCGTCATGCAAAAGGTAGAATGACATGTGCTCCCAGTCAAGAATCCGAAGTTGTGGGTCGGATATGTCGACGACACGTTTGTCATACTCAAGCTCAACCAGTTGCAGACCGCACAAATCCTGCGGAAGGACACAATGGACGGTATTCACTTCACAATGGAGCCAAAAATGGAGCAATGGATGTATTGGTTACCAAAAGAGTGGACGGAAAACTGCAAACATCAGTTTATTTGAAAGACACGCACACAGACCAAAGGTTACATTTCAACAGCAACCATTCAAAATGTCACAAAGTCAGCTGTATACGCACCTTGTTCCGCAGGATAGAATCACATTGTAATATTGTAGAAGCAAAACGCAAACAAGAAAACCATTTGTTTACGTCCTTCATACGCAACAGGTATCTACGCATTTTCATCCGAAGATACATAAACCACAAAGTTCAAATACCGCACCTGAACCAACGACAACGAAATGGATCTCTTTGCCATACATCAAGAGCGTATCAGAACTGACTACTACACTCCTCAAGCCTCACCATCTATTACTGGCTCAGTTAACCACCAACACTCTGAAAGGAAACCTGTCTAGACCGAAAGGGAAAACGAGAGCACACCAAAGCCGAAACGTTACATACGGGATACAGTGTAAAAATTATGATAAGAACTATGTAGTTCAAATGGGAAGAAAATTGTCCATACGGCTACAAGGACACAAAAGAGGCTGTCGAAACCATTGCCCGTCATCCTTAGTCTCGACCCCCGTTGATGAAGAAGGGCACATGTTTATTTAATAGAAAACGGTGATACTAGCGCATGGAGACCAAAATAGGAAGAGAGTTCTTCGAAGCGTTGTTTTCTACAGACAGTTGGTTAAACCAACGCGTCGACGTAGATCCGGTAAACCGGCAGCTGCGAAAAAAGAGTTTACGTGAATCATTTGTCACATGAGTCGAAAAGAGACGGCACCCGAACTCTGAACTAGCAATGGTCAAGGGACCTTGATCGAAGTGATCAAGTTCAAATGTCAGTAGCCCCACCGTAATAGTCGACAACACAAATCGGTTTGGTTATTACACACTGAAGAACTCACCACGATTGGTGATGAAACATTTGCAACGAAGCCGTTTAGCTCGGAGATGAAAACAAGATCCATGCAGTTCTAACAAGATTAAGTCATTCATCGTTGGGTGAAAAGTGACACCGAACTACTGCTATGATGTTTATTTTCTTCAAATATGACCTCAGGCATTTAAAGGCCATTTGTCTCGAAGTATATGCATATAGTTTGGCAAAATTATTTTGAAATCTTTTGCACCTGTATAACATGCTTTATATTAAGCATGGATTTAGAAGTAGCCAATTTGCTCTAAATGTTTTTGACTCAAGCGAAATAAACAAGTCTTTAGTGTTCTAAATCGGCCATCGTTCAGTACCGCAAAATAATGGAGCGAAATCGGTGGCAGGTGCCGTCTGGTTAGTACGACGTTTGTGCTGAAGCAAATTTCGCGCTCATTAGGACGGACAGCAATAATCCATCGGATCGCGATTATAGAAAATGCAATCTAAAATCCTTTATATATTTCATGTGGTTAAAAACCGGATTTGTTGTAGTTAAACTGACGAGAGTGATGTATTTCCTATTACAAATTTTTTATCTGTCCATTTGGTTTTAACTTATTTTAGTACGGTAAATAAAATAACAGAGGACGTAAAGAGTGTAGATAAAGTCATCCAAAAATTTATTGTGTTAATTCTATATAGGAGTAAGAGCCATGAATCAAAATTTGATTAAGGTATAAAAAACTAAAGGCGGATACATATGTCCGGAAGCAAATAAATTTTGACTACAACTATTTGGGTGGTTGTAATTACAAAAAGATAGTGGTACAAACTCGCTTAACAACAATGGAAAGCTTATTTCCGGATGTGCACCCTGTCGGCACAAGGAAACGGCCATTCTTTGGATTGATGCAATTATTTAATCAATCAGAGAAATATGATGCCAATAAGAAAATGAACGACGCATTTCGTTTGATCGGGATAATGAATGCCATGAGAAATTATCACATTACTGCTCCCAAACTGGCAGTCGGTTGTTCTCAGTAATGTCGCAAAAAAAGCGAGCTTGAGTTGTAGAGTTATAGATCTTTTGTCGTCCAGTTGAGATAGGTTGTGTCACTGCGTATTTTCCGCTGCGTGATTAGGTTTTACCTACTGCCTGGCTTGCAATCAAACAATCGCCAGTTAGAATCTGCGTAGCGACGAGCGAACTCGCGGTATACTCAAAACACGCGCTACTGGTGGTTGTCGCACGATAGTGAAACGCCGTTAAAGTGTACAGTTGACGATTTATTTTTATTATTTTTTACCTTTTAAATGCTACTTTTGATGCTATTAAAACGATTTCCGCAATAAGTGAAAACTTTTGTAAACAAGTACATTGCATTCGTGGCGAATATCTAGGTTCCGTGGATACGTTTTCCTAGTTACCAGAATTTTGACTAAAAACTCGGTGTTGACAGGCTAGCGCAAATTATATCCTCAACTTATGCCATGCCGGTATAATCAGAAATGCTTGCCATCTATGACTCTCTGCTGTGTGTTTGTGTATGTTTGAACACTTGTTATAATCAGTGCAAATTAGGCGGATCTGTGCAACAAGAGGATTAGGCAAAATTCATACAAAAGAAAGCTGTACGGGTCCCGTTGGTTGGACGGGGTGAATATAGCAATTTTGAAATGGTGTCGTGAAAAGTAATCACCCACCTGGGCTTACCTAGTCAAACGAATTATAGACTATATCCACGGTAGTTCTACAAGTAATAAGGAAACATTAGACGTTCGTGGAAACCGTGTCATCTGGTGAATTCTTCTAAAAAGTGAGTATGCTGGTAGGTATTATGGGAAATTAGTGGCAGTGATACATATTACAGACTTTCTTGTTTGGCCAACAGCAATTAATCATGCTACACAGTACAAGGAATTGAGCGTGCAGATCACAGTTACTAAGAGTGCAATCCACTTTTGACAAACAAGTGCGAAAAACAAACCGAGACTGCATTCCAATGGCATGAACTGCCCTGTCATTTTAAGCTAATTATCTCTCAGGTTGCGGTTGTAAATTAACTCCAGTACATGGTGGTACGCTTTGTTGTGCCTACGTCTACCTTATGACCTAGAACGAAGGTGCCTGCTAATCGCGAAGTTGTGCCATAGTAGTTTTTCACTGTTTCTTAGCAGCATTTTGCGCACACCACTGGAATTCTATATATTAATCCTACTTTTGCAAGCTGTACCTATTGATATCATTTTCGCGAGTACACTGCAGTGCACTCTACACTTTCCCTGAACTATAAATACCGGGCATTGTTTCAATGCTATCCAAACGCTGCAAGTTACGTAACTCCAACCATCGGGGACATTGTTTGTTCTCATTCTATGGATCATTTCAACGGCTTTCGAACGAACTCTTACTTGCTCAAGTTCAACATTGCTTGAAAGAGCTACGGGGTAATTTACGCCTATCCACAGAGGAACGCTTTTTCTCTCCAAGCTCACCATGAAACTGTTCGATCAAATCCTCTAGCACGATCACGCATTCGACCGACACGCCAGACAGAAGGGTTGCTTTTACGCATATGCGAGGTGGCAGGTTTGACCATGGCAACAAAGCCAGAAAGGCGAGAACATCTCATAACCATCAAGGATGTCGTTCTAAAGTTGGTAGCGTTGTTGCAACGAGCGCGACGTCTAGAGTACCACAAGAAAAAAACCTATCGATCATGTGAAAAAACTTGTCAAATTAGCCGTTACGTATCGCTGGTGTTGGAAGATTTTTCATGCTAAGTATGTGCAAACAAAACCTAGCTGGGCCAAAGTATTGAACAAACCAGCTTCTCTGGTTTTGCGTGGAATGCATGTCTGTCCCACTGATAACATGCGTTTCCTATTATCTCGGGAAGTGCTGACCACCCAAATCGCCGCAGCTGGGGCAAGCATAGCGGACTGTGCAACCCATGGCTCCCAAGTATATGATGTTCGTATGGGACTTGATAAGCATTGATATTTTTTACCCGTAATACGCCATTGTTCCATCGTTAATCCACAAGTAGACAAAGTTCAAGTTGCCAATAGAAAGAAGATCCATGGGAAACAATTTTCAATCCTAAGGAGCTGGCTGGCTATATTTAGGCGGTCTAGTTCGTCGGCATACCTAAGTATCCTGTCATTTTCCCGGAAGATATCAATGTCTTAGCCTCCAAATAGGCCGTTGCTCTTTTCTCCTCGGAGTACTATTTTTACGCTACCAGTTTTAGCCGACGTCTTCCTCTGCCAGACAGAAAGACAAGTTGCTGCCAGCATTGGTGAAGCGAAATTGTACAGACGATATGTGGATGACATTATAGTCTTCACCAGCAGGGAACATTTTAACCGGCTGCTGCCCATCCTTTATTCGATTCATCCTAATGTGTCTGTAGCTCATGAAGTGGAACAACACAATTACCTGGAGTGTTTGGATTTACCCATTAGGAGATGGGCTGAAGTTACATTGCAGCGCACTGTTCACCGTAAATCGACTTGGACTGGACAGTACCTACATTTTGCAATCTTCGCCCCGAATGCATTCAAACGCGAATTAGTGAGAACTCTCTTCTACCGTGCTAAACGTATTTGCAGCCCCGAAACTTTACAAGCCGAGGAAGAATTTATACGCAGGACCTTAATTTTTAATGAATATCTTGAGATGTTTATTCAGGTACATAGCAGACCTCTCAGCCTGAGAACACCGGTGTTAACGGCTGAGAAAGTTGATGTTTATTTGTTCTTGCCGTTCAAGGGGGACAATATGGAAAATCATATCTGAGGCAAGCACCGGTGCGCCCTAACGCGAACCTACACGACAGCGGTTTGCGACTCAGGTATACCAAGCGAACACTTGTTCTTCATAACCGTCAGAGCATCTCGTATGGTAGCTCGGGCTCCCAAGTTGTTTATCAGTTCACCTGCGGTTGCGGTGACCTTTGCATGGGCGGAACAAACCGTCAATTAGCTGAGAGGGTAGCTGAACATATGTCAAAGTGTTTGGGACGATTCATTACGCAACAACATGGGACTAATCCCTGAATCATTCGGAGCCCAGCATCGTCTATCACCAAGCATCTCAGGAGAACCCGTCATCACGTGAACCCCGAGATTGCGTTCAATTGTTAGTAAGTAACAAAAACCCGAAAATGCTAGCAATTAGTGAGGCGTTGTTAATTAAAGCCCATCAACTTTTGCTATTTGTACAGAAACTCCTTAGGCAATCAATTCGGTTGCCGTGGTCTTGACTGTGACATTTTGATTGGTGTTGCTTATTTTTCCATGTATATAATCCTTTGTATGTTTCTGCATGTATGGGGTTTTCCACTGAGGAGAACAATCGAGATGTTGACGTATCGCAGTCTCTGTCTTCTCCATGCCTTAACGAAAATGTTGAAGGGGATCCACCGTTTTAATTTTCTGAAAATTAAATCAATTTTTCAAATTTTGGGCAAACATCTTTTTGTAATCGCGCGCTTCATCACTGTCCGTAAACCATCCAAACCGCCTTTATAGGGTCCCGTCAAAGTACTAACCAGCAAGGAGAAGTACTTCGTGCTATACATAGAAATGGATGTAAAGGTTCTGTTAGTCTTAATCGTGTAAAGCCTAACCATGACAAACTGAAGTCGCCTTTTTAATCTACCGACACTGTGTTCCTGTACAGGTTTCGAGTTAATGAACCCATCTCGCCAAGCCGATATGCAACCCAAGAGTTTCCTCCTCGATCTACCAAAACTTCTCGAAAACCCCGATTTACCTAAGCACACGCGCATCAGAAGCACACTCATTTTTCTTCCTTGACGTACGACTGAAGAAAGTTAGCCACTATAGAGCGTTTACACCTTGTACTGACGCTCTAGAACACACTTTACCGCTACAATCGCACTATTTTAATCTTATTCCATTTCCAATCATTTATTTTGCAATTTGTTTTAGTTAGCTCTACCGTAACTATCTTCCTCTAATTCCATTCTACGTTGTTGGTCCTATCTGCTGCGTGCGCCTTCGTTGTGTTTTCTCGCGCTGTGTTCTACGCCCAAGCGGCTAGAAACTATCGCCTTGATCACGCAACGCTATACACCAGAGCTTGATATTTGTTTCGGGATTACTGAAGTCGGAAGCCAATTGAGAATCAGTGTCCATCGCACCGAGACGGGATCTTGACGCGGTGCAATTGCTTGTGTGCCCCAATTATCCACTAAGCTGCGCTGGGAAGTAAGTTTGCATTTGCAGAACCACACGTGTCAGATTTTTCAATGAATGGAATGCTGACAAAATCAGTTTCCTAGCCCTACAGGTTACGAGTTGGAGTGTGGGTTGCTCCTTGCTCTCTAAAACGGACTCTATTAGCCAATACTAAATCCCCGTTTTCTTTTTGAACAAGTAGGTTCGGTTATGCATATCAATTTTTCTTCTTTGTAGGTGTAACCAAATTGACTGGATCCTGCACAAGCAAAACAAAACAATCCATTGATGCTCCGGTGGTCTCAGTCGATAATAAACAGCGCCCTAAATGCAGTAACACGCGAGATCGATAGGCGTTTGGATATTAATGCTCAAGCCTTCCCCTCTTCTTACCGTCTTCTTGCACTTTCCTCCTTATCGTCCCGCTCCAACTCTATTTTTATGCGCCAAGTTTCGCTTCCCCCAATATGTACCTATTCCTCTTCTTGCTACAGCGGTCGCTTGTTTACTAGTATCAACATAACTATTCACAGGGCGTCGCTCCAGTCCAGTCGGTAAGTCTATGTTCAGCCAAACGGACAACGTGATTTTATCCGCTTTTATTTGGCGCCCACGATCCTCCCTAAGAGTGGCATGCATCAATGTGCCCACTTTGTGGACGTTTGGCTCACAAGTGTCTAAACGATTTCATTTGCAACCACTGCTAAAGTGCGCTCTTCCTTTGCTACCGTTAGCATCCCGGAAACCTTATGTACAGAGGATGGTTTAGGTTTTACCAGCGTTGAGTTTAGTATGTTTGTTACCAGCAGCATTTTAAAACTGTGCCGTATCACCCGACATCAAACTCCTAGGGGAATTTACAGTGCAAACCGTGAGACAATGCCCAGTAAACAGCGCGCTGAATGATGTAAACCAATAGAATCTCTTCCCATTTGCTCATCGTTCCACGCCCGCTGAGACCGTAGGTAAATATTTGCGGGAAAAATGTTAGGGAGAAATTCTAAGTCGGAGTTTCATTTGTTGTATTTGAAACCGCGTACTAGAATAGTTGAGCGACATAAGAAGTTTGTGTCTTCAGAGGAGCTAGAATTGAGTGCACGTTCAGCGAAGCCCGACTAGTATTCACTCGGCTACCGCATAAAAATTGCTTGCAGTCAGCAACTATACACGGTTCTGCAACTACTCAAAACGGGCTGCAATTGAAAGACGGCCGAGTCGTCCGCAGGCAATCGGATAAAGTACGCCCTCCGAACACGGACACGCCGTCCGAAGCAGGAATTCGAATTCTGTTTTAGCACAGAGCAAATTGCGGAGGAAGGAAAAATCGAAGCAACATGAGACACTAGTTCGGCGGTCCAACCGAATTCGCAAACCGGACGAAAGTTTCTAACCGGGACTTTGATATCGGCCACGACGTTGAGATGTTTTCAACTTTCACATCGATGGATTTCTTAGGCTGCTTCAAATCGCATGCATCTTGCTTTCGTACGCATGCAAGCCCAACTGCGCTTTTCATGCTGAAAACGTTTCTCATTATTTGATTTTTATACTATACTACTTACATGTTCCCAAAACCGTCTGGCTACGCGTCAACTTACTACACTTGACCTCTAGTCAGGAGAGGTGTTAGATTGACATGAAACGTGCTTAGTCAGACTGTATGATCTAGCGAATGGAACACCTCGATCAGATTGCCATCGACATTAATGCACTCAGCGATTTCGAACAATGTTTGTGATATATAGCTTAAGCGTTATTAACGAGGGTGGCATATGATATCTATGTTCATCATAATTGACATATGATGCTTACTTGAGCAATGCTTCAATTAGCCGGAACTTAACCGATTCCTCGTTCTGATTTGGTTTTTGCTTGCTATAAAATTTCCGGCAGTTCGCTCCAGGTAATAAGCTTTGCTATCCTAATGAGTTGTTATTAGCGTTAGGGATCATCAAGCAGTTTCAATGGTAGTATTTTAAACCTACTTTCGTTTATATGAAGGAAACTTGCAATCTTTCATTTAAGCACATTTTGATAACTTCTAAACCAGAGTCGTGTAAACTAGACACACTGGAGCGTGGGCTAAATTATATGCCTTTGCAACCATAATACAAATGAGGATTGAAGTGAAGAAGTTTTAAACATTCACCCAAGCCTCACGAATACCTGTGGTATGGAAGACCAACGTAAATTGTTCTTCTCTGTTTTCTTCTTCGGCCAACTTCGTAACACAACGCGATACTTGTTCTATTCCGCTTCATACAACTATTGTTGCAGCTGCCCTTAATGAATAGCATACCGACTTTCCATGAAAATTTTATGCTTGTTATTTAACGGTAACATTGCCAGTAGCATATGAACTTCAATTCCACAAGATTCTTTTATGTTTGTCCCCAAGGATGCCTACTATTGAATATTTCTCTTTGTGGATCAAACAAAATTGATAAATCCTATCTCATGATAAGTAAAATAATATTCCCGCAGGCATTTTCCTCCTGACGGGAAATGTTAGTATTACGCAACTGACTACGCAATAGGTAACCGAACCCTATCATTTGCATCTTTCGTGAGTTTAATGGAAGCAAGGTTGTTCTGTTCTGGTCAAATGGCTCGTCGGGCTGGTACGCGCAACCGACCAATGTCAGTAAAGAACACACCATTAACCAGCTCACAGTGCCATATAACGAAACTATGCTGAGTAGCAGAATTTAATACATTTGAATCCGAAAGTACATTTGACAAAGGATACCTGTGGGCTAGAAACATGTAATCAATTAGTCAAATTAGGTATGGTATGTGTTTATTGTTCTAAATGGTACCACCAAATTTGCAAAGTTTCTCAACAAGAGGTCAGAAATCGAAAATGCTCCCAAGATATCTTACGGGTTTGCACCGCGTGTGTACCCAACCTGTTATTCAAATGCATCATTATCCTAGTCCAAAAATATGACTGGTTAGCAGCAGAAGTTGAACAACGAATGAACGATAAGATTATAAACCTGGAAGCAAGCCCGCAGCCGGTTAGCGCGGCGGTTGCTACGAAAGGCAATGGCGCATAATTTGCCCACTTAAACCATGACGCTAGTTCCACCAAATTTGGAAAAAGACATAAAACGAAAAATGCTTGTGGCTTTGCTAGTCAAGGGGAACTCGGAAACAAGAGAATCTGACAACCCGAAACATGTGCTCGTGAAAATTCCGCTAGCATTGGCCATCATGGGCAGCTAAGCACTAGTCATCTGAATGTATAATGCAAATATTTCTGGACGAGTGCGATTCCCCCATGGACTTCAATCACAAATGTAATAGCTGGGAAACTCAAGCAGGCTGCCACACATGGTCTTCGCCATTATAAACACTGCCAACTTAAACAGAGGGATAAACGGTAGAACAGAGTTACTTGGGATAATGTCAAGACCAAAGATCACCCGACCTTGTTTCTCATCCAAAATAGGATTCAGAGATAAATCCCTGATGATTATGTGTACAAATGTCCTTGGATCTGTTGCCATCACAGTGGGGGGAAGTTGGTTAACGAGCAAGACAATTGGACTCCCTGTGCATTTTGATGAATGTGAGAGCGGAACTCATAATCGTAGAAGGAGTTATTCGCCACCCGAACTCTTCACATTAAGCTGAAACCACATTATTGAAGTGATATTAGAAAACGCCAGTAAGGAAGAATAAATTTTACACTCTACATTTGGACTGCAACACCGGACCTGTGAGATACGAATGTATTCTGTAGTCTTCTAGTGCACGCGACAATCGCAAACATCGCAGTAGGACAAAACTCAGAATCCTTTATGAACAATCGTTCTTCAAGACACGACGTGCTCCCTTCCCAAGACTTTCAAGAGGCCGGTACTCATGATTTGGAACAGTAGCGTTTCAACCGAGAAACACTTTTCTTGTAGAGGATGCGGCCAAAAATTGAAAAAAACTTTTGGTTCACTCAGAACATAAGGTGACTGAAATGATATAATATTTGCTGGGAACGCATTGAGGTCTTCTATTTGTACTTCGGTTAAAAGTTGTAGACGCCTTGCAAAGACCAGAAATGAGCTTATCTGAGAAAGCAAACCTATCAGCAATAACACACTTGCCATATTTTACCGTTCATTCGCTCTATTTTGCAGTAGATCCGGTTTAGGAGTAGGACACTTTGGTCAAAGCAAGCTGCAGACGATGTAACCTTAACCCATCAAAAAGGTGTAATGGCAAGTATCCTCCCTCACCTGATTCCTTTATTACTCTGTGGTATCCTGGAGACCGATATACAACCCTCCTTTGCTATCGAAATCAAGACCTTTTGAGTAACCTAGCCCAACTGAAAACGTCAAAATGTTAAGTCTTGCCATAAAATCGCTGTATCTGAAACATGAATACACACCTGAATGACGGACGCTAAAACCAGATGTCGGGCATGCTACTCATTAGTAAAGACAGGCTTAAATCTGGAGGGGAAAATGTTGTATATGGATCGACTTACAGTGCGAGACTTTGGGTGTTTTAGACTCGAGGTTCCCTCATTCGTTTGAGTGTGCTTACAAATAAAGGCAGAAAAATTTGCTTTATATTCTTGGTGTACCGAATCCCAACTCTATACCTGAAACCGACTGCTGCCTTCCGACTGATCTAAAGCGCAATCTAGTAGGAAGATACATTCACATCCTTATCATCAGTCATTTCAAAGTGCATTGTTAATAAATCCCTGCCATGATCGGGGAGCTGTTTAAAGCCAAACTGCAAGAGTTGTAACAAATGTTCCGCTTTACAGTCACGTTTGATTCAGACCAGGTAATAAATCATAGTTGCTAGATCTTGTGCATACCAATGACGAGTATGTGGTTGATGTGTGAGCTGCAGACAGCTCATTGTGTCGTAGCGGTCATGCACTCATTAGCAGGCTACTATCTGAGCTTCGGCTGCAGGCAGTCAACGATCTGCCTCCTAGAGGTGATATGACACTCAAAGAACCAAACGCGATGGGATCTATGAAAGAGCAACGCACCAGTAGTGTGCCGTATGAGCCCGTACAACCTGTAGAAGATGATATTGACCCAACAACTTACACTGTACATATAATACTAGACACGGGGTTAACTACGTTGACGATGAATAAGACGTTAAACCCTTCACCAGCTACACATATAAAGAACGATTTGTCGCCGGCCACTCACTGGTCGGCAAAACTTCAAGTATGATTTTTACAGTCTACGAACCATTACTTAAACCTGAGAACGTTTCATTTATATACACTAACGCCCAAGGGCTCCTCAGTAAACTTACTGAACTTCGGATACGTCAGGTTGCGAATGCTTGGGACTTAATTGCTATGCCCGTAACTTGGTTACACAAAGGGATGACTGATGCTGAGGTTGAGATAACCGGAATGTCACTCGTCCGTAACGACCGCCGCAGCAGAGGATGTAGGGTCCTACTCTATTCCCACGGCGGTCTACAATATGCAATAGTTGATCCTCTGGAAACACGTTACTGGTTCACTCTGTTGCCGTCTCCGACTAAACCACAAGGACACATGTCTTGTAGCTGTCGTTTACGGCCTCCCAACGTCAACTCCGGAAATGGATTCCCGCTTGATACGTGGACTGAACAGAGTAACACGCATTAAGTACAGCCACATTCTCATCTCCGAGGATATCAATCTACAAGATCTAGAGGTTTCAGCATCACCTAGTGAACCGTTCAAAGCAAAATTGCATTAACTGATCGCTAATATTCCCTTGCCCACCAGATTTGGGACAGCAAAATCCCGTCCATATTAGCTCTTTTTCTATTAAATGAAGCCCTCATGTTTGAGGAGTTATTGATGGATGGTACATTAGGTCTCAGTGACACTGTAGTAATAACCTTCAACTATGTGTGTTATGCACAGTAACTATCTGCACACTCGGAACTAACACATATAATCACACGCTACCACGCATTGAAAGAACTTGCCTACCCAGCTGCTTGGGAATTCTCAAACAACATTCCCCTTGAAAATGTTTGGACAGAGTTCGTTGATAGACTCAGCGACAACGTCACCAGAGCATCAGAGACCAATCCCCTTCGTCCAGCAAAAAAGTCTTCAATTATAAGGAGCAGGACTCGAAAATGCCTGGCGATAATAAATGCAACATGTTGTGCCTACCATACTGACCCCGATTCAGAGACTTGGGGCAATTTCCTGACCCACCTCAACCATTGCATTTCATCTGTCCGTGAGGACAAGTTACTTATCAAGAGTGTCTATCCAGAAAATTCATGGCTAACAACAAACTGCCGTGTAGGCATGTCAATAAACTTCGTAATGTGAAGCATGGAATCCCTTCACTTTTCACGACAGGCGGTAGAGTAAAAAAGCGCCGAAGAAGTAGCTAATGTCCTGCGGCTACAATAAGTCATAATTTTATAATTTGCAGCCTCTACCTGTCACCTAATATCATGCACATTATCGACTCTATTGGTTACACATGTAATTTCCAAACCAAAACTGTGCTATGAAACTTACTCTCACTGCGTGAACATAGTTCTCTGGGAGTAGACCACATGCGCCCGAAGGCACTGAAAGCTGTGGCCAACAAGCCAGCTGAACCACTGTCACAGTTCTTCCAAAGGTGCTTTGATGGATAACAAGTCCCCACTATGTGGACGCGTGGCATTACTAGCCCAATTTTTAAAGGCGGTATCCGTTCAGAGCGTGAAAACTATCACCCAGTGACTCTCCTCCCTGTGTTCACGAAGGTGATGGAAGCGGTCCTCGCTGAGGCTCTAATGTACTACCTGGAAAAATGCAACATCTTGGTACCGGAGAAACATGGCTTGCGTCAACCACAGTCATGTACTCAATTGAGGGCCGGTCATGTACTACCAACCTACTGATTACAAGCAGTTGTTGACCGGAAGTGGCTGATGATTGGGTTTCAGTTGACGTCATCTACCTGGACTTACCCAAAGCTTTCGACCGCCTAGATCACTGCATGCTACTTCAATCGCTACAGAGCTACACAATCGGAGACCCTGTACTTGGTTGAATTGGAAGTTGGTTCACCAACGGAAACTACAATTAAGCGTTAGGGGATCACTCTCTAACCAGATTGAGGTAGAATGTTGTGTTTTCCACAAGACTCGGTGCGGGACAGCGTTTATTCATAGTGTTTATCAACAACATGGCAAGATTTATGTTCTCAAAGTTCCTGGTTTTAGCGAATGACGTCGGGATTTGGCGAGCGATTAGTAACAATGAAGATCACTCGCTATTCTAACATGATCTAGTTTGCATTTATAAGTGGTCAAATAGGAACCTGCTTCACTTGACCATAGCTATGTGCAAGGTAATCCATCTCTGTAACCAACCGGTGAGCGCTTACAAGTTTGGAGGCCACACCTTGGATAATGCATCTCAGGAGCTTGACCTGGGAGTATTGGTATAGGAAGATCCCGGGTGTTCTAAATAAGAAAAGAAGGCGACGAGAACCGGCAAACAACACTTCGGCCTGCTTCGCAGAGCCTTCAGTGAGTTTGAACCATCAATACTTCCCCACATACTTAACGCCTACGTGCGATCGCAGGTGGAATATGTTATTCAGGCATGACAGCAGTGGCAGAAACAGGATATTGTTATTCCCGATGCTCCTCAACGAAGGGCAACCAATGACGTCAGGGGCCTCTATCATCTGTCCTATCAGCTTAGACTGAAATTTCTAAGAACGTACAACAGTCAATGTCAGCTTTTGCAGGGGATCTCATAATGCTTTATCAGATTCTGAAGAACAAAAACCATATTTTGCGTCCGCTGCTGTAACTAAAACACAACACTCACCTAAGAGGTTATTTTCTGGAATGGAAAATACCGTATAGTCGGTTTGAATGCTGTAGAAATGTCTTTTCCCTCAGAGTGTGCCAGCTGTGGAACGCCCTCCCCAATTATCTCCTTTCCGATCCCAATCTGATGATATTTAGAAAAGGAGTTAACGATGCTTTTTTACCTTTACTTTACATTTTATGACTTGTTAGCCATGGCCTACAAAACGCAATCAAACGGTGTCTTGTCTAACTCCCAAACAATGGATTTATGGGTTTATACTTTTAATATACCAACATCCCTGCTATTCTACATAAGTCTGTGTTGTGTCCATCAAAACGCGTTTCCCTTTATTGTACAATTCACTTATCGCAATAATTTCCATCCCACGCGACTTATTATTCAATGCAAAATTACCCGCAATAAACCATTGTTCCATTGTCCAACTTCGTCCCCTCTGCAGCATATCGGAATGAGTCGCATGAGACGGTGAAAATCATTGCACTTCTAGACTGCTTAACCTTACATGTCAGTGCCGTAACTTGGTGGTAGTGCGCCCAAAAACCTCAGCATGTCGTTTGAATCAAGTTTCTCAATATTCCGTTGAGTAATTATAGATGTTGCAGTGATAAGTGTTTGCAGTGTGTTTAAATCACTTTCTTTCGTTAGGGGCAGAATTCGAAACACGGTTAATACGCAGAGTAGCAAAGCAGGCATATAGAGTAGCTTAAATATCAGAAACTTGGAACATTACGTAGCATTACATAACCACTACATTCAAGAAGCAGAGAAGATGAAGCTGCATATCGGCGGAACACGGCAAATATATTCAGCGGTAACCACAAACTGATATATAAGCACGTCAGTGCCTTAAGCAAGGTAAGGCAAAGACTCCCTCTACTCTGGACAGCTGATGGCACAACAAGCACGGCTACAAAAGCAGCAGAGACTTGGTAAAGGCAATACACTGCAACCTTTCAGTGGATCTTGTCAGCAATGAATCTACCAGTTTTTGTCACCCCGCTGCTAGTACACACTGACATGTCTTTTGCCGCTGAAGATGTTTCGCAAAAGCTGGTGTCTATGCGCAACCACAAATCCCCAGCTGTTACTTGCATTCCTCAAATGACCCTGGAAGCAACAGCATGATAAATGACAGATCATTTGTCTCAGTTCTTCAACCGCTACTTTGACAAGAACCAGGTTCTTTCCATGTGGAAGCTTAGAATGATAACCTGCTTCAAAAAAGCGGCAGCAGAAGTGGGCCTACAAACTACCATCCATTGTTTATTCTCCAAGGTCTGGAACCCATTGTGTCCGAATTGCTAACGTTTTAACTACAAGCCTATAAATTCATTACTCTCGAGCAGCACAGCTTCCGCCGACAGCTGTCGTGTACAACAAAGTTACTACTCGCTCTAGATAGCTGTACCGAGATAGCTGCCGCTGGTGAGGAAGTTGACGTGATGAAATTGACTTTTCAGAAGTTATTCAATGGTCTATATCATTAAATACTCTATTCTTAGCTCCGGTATAAAGAGATCGGTGAATCAGTTCTTAGCTGGATCGCCAACTCCATTCCTCAACGGCAATTAGTGGTCCGGGTTCACATGGCTTTACTTGACCCCATACAAGTCATGTGTGGTGTGCCGCAACTCTAAGTTCTAGGTTTTACTTTGATTTTTGTGTTTGTTAATCATCTAGCGTTATAAATAGCTTCAACCTTCCAATGTTTGCCGACGATGTCAAGCTTTGACGAAGTATGCATGTGAATAATTCAGCACATCGACACACTGGTGGTCACTAATAACTTTACGGCATTTCAACGGGAGTGAATTTAATGTACTCTCTATACGACACCATCTAAACTACACAAAAAGACTCGGAAGGCATGTGCTGCAGCGAACTTCCGTCGAACATGATATGCGTGTGCTGGTTCAGGATGGCATAAGTTGCTCCACGCAGTTAAAAAGGCATCCGGGAAATAATGGACCAACATGCCAAGCTGTTGCTATATGAGTTCGGAAAAACTGAAATTTCTATTTTGTACAGATGCTCAATGCGCATGTTCGTACTCTTGTTAGCTACGCAATAGAACATTAACATGCATGGTTGAAGCACGACATTCATGCACTGGAGCAGTCTCAGCTTTGGAAATCCAAGTGCGCCATTGAAATGGGCAACCTCCGACATGTTCAGACGACGAACATCTTGAAGGCATTCAGCGGATAATTTTGCCGATTCCGAAGCGACTTGAGTTTACATAATCCAAACAACGTTTAGCCGTCTGGAGTGTCGCAGGAACTTCTACTCGCGTGTGTTACCTGTGGAAGGCACTCCTCGAAAAAGTGGTCTCTGCACCACACTAGCAATATGTGGAAGACGGTTTGCTGACGCACCCATCAACTTACTTTTTCTCACTTAACGCCATTTCTTCATCATACTGCCGGAATATATACCTTGGATTATTCTGCTGTTACCAAGAAGTGCGGTGAAACCATTTGGATTGCAGTATTGTAACGCAAAAATGTTAACGCCCTCGTTCCATACTTGTGCTGCTTAACGGCTATACATTCATTGCTCATTGTAGTTCGCCTGATGTTCCTGACGATCCGCTGTTGTTACGCGTGATCTATTATCATAAACTGCTAAAAGAAAATGTGTCCGCTGTTGCTCAGGCGATTTAATTCTAATGGAGCCGATGGAAGTGCGCTGATAAAGCCCGATCAGCATTTGTCAATCTGAGACACTTGTTGTGTCATCGAGACGTTTTTATCTAAATAATGGATAGCGATTATAGCTCCATTGTTTGTTTCGTTTTATGTTATGAGATCGAGTGTCGCCAATTTGTGTTGAGGACATGCACCGTCTTTCGGCCTTTGACAATCCTTCTTTGAGGAGCATCGTCCGAGTGTGGTGTCAACACTCAGCTCAGAATAATGATGTTAGATATTGCGCGCACGTGAATGCGAGTACCCTCTTCGACAAGCTGCTTTTGCTGTGTCAGTTAAGAAAGCTCCATCCCGTCCTACGCATGCCGACTGGGCACTTGCCACTTTGCGCTCTATTTACTGGTTCAGGTCATAGTTCGGGGCTACCACGGGAAGTTCAGCCTTGCATCTGGCGTGAAACCGGTATAATAAAGTCTAACCGCTGTTGGATCCGCAAAAAATATTGATGCATCAAATAGATTGCTAGGGGTACAACCCGGGTGTAAAGAAATCTTATTTACAGAAGACCGCCAGACCGCATAGGAGAGGGAAGGACATGAGATAGGTTCGAAAATATCTATGTCTTCACCAACGTCCCTTTTTGTGTGCTAATAAGAAAACACAGCTGCTTGAAATATGACATGATAGTACATTCTTTTGTATTTATTATAGAAAGAGAAGGGTAACAGATAAACAGCCACAACATTTGCACGAAGTTGGACAAGCCACTTGCATATGGTTAGAGCTTGTTGTGATTTCTCACAGCAATTCTTGAAACTAGGTTAACACATTTTCGTCTAGACCACGCTTGAATCCATCTACTATCATAAAGTTCAATAATACGACTGTGTTTATGTCTGCTAGGAAATAATGTTTGCGAAAAAACCTTTGCTAATCTATCAGATCTAAAAGTTTGTTCTATTAACTTTAGACAATGCCCCGGCAAGAAATCTGATGTAGCTTGTTCACTGGTATCATGGGGCCCGAGACTACTAAGGTGTTTCATGAATACGAATGCTTACTTCATGTTCCCGATAAATCTGTCTCCGCAGAGAAAACAGTTTTTAGCTGACCGACTTTCATACGATAACCACCGCTGGCTTTATGTTATTCGGGTATTCTGTCACTGCATATCTTCAATACATTGATATCCTTCAGATGGAAGGGAACCCTAGCTTGAACATAATATTCCACTCGTAGTCAAACCACTGATTTATACAATGGAAGAAAGACCTCTAACTTAATAAAACGCAGAGCTTGCCGAAGTCGAAATAACTGCTATTGTGCTTTGGTAATGAAAAGCTTACAGTTCGCCGACGACTTGAACTTATTCTCCACTAGGATGCCAAGACCATATGTTTCGGTTACACCTTGCAGTGTCCGGGAGTTAACGGGTGCATGCAGCACAACGTCTTCCCCACTCGGAGTCACGTTGTAAAATTTGCTAACCACTTTAAACAGTAGCGCAATCTTTTTACAGTGTAGCCCTATCATGAAATATTAAGCAAAGGCGTTAAATCCTTTATTAACACAAAATACGGTAACTGCGCGTGTATTGAACCCTGAGGGACACTAATAAGCACGAACTTCCATTAGGAACCCTAGCAGGAAATGTCCTACTGTAGAGGAACGCGGACAGCCAAGAAAGCAGTTGAGAGTGGAGACCAAACCAGGTCAGCTTTTCCAGCAGAAAGCGTTCCTTACTGTTACAGGCTTTTATAAACTCAACATATCCTAATTCTACCAGTATCTCTTCATCAAGACACACAGTTATTTCTCCAAGGGAGCAATACAGATTAGTGATGCATGACCTTTCCTGATAAAGCTATTCCACTCCGATCAACTAGTGGGCCATGAGATGTCCGTAGCTTCTATTCCTGTTAGATTTTGCCAGACACTTCAAAATTATGCTAGTGAGACTAGCAACCTTTAAATATTAGACGAATATTTAGTACCTCCTTCACGCATGGACATTAAAATACCTGCTTTCTTTCCTGCGGTATCCTTTCCTCACGAAAATACAAGTTGAACAGTTCAAAACCCGAAGGTAGTAAATATCGGCAGTTAGTTGGACAATGACTGGTTGCACTTTAACGGAGCCAAAGGATTTGTATTTGTTTAGATCTTTCAGAACAGATGGGATATTTAATGCAGTTAGTACGATTTCCTTTCTATCCTTCGCTTAATCAATTGCACTGCGAAAGGATTGAATACACGCTAAATGGTCGATGAACTTTATGGGAAACAAGCAGCAACTTATGCACTCTGTCTAGGTCTTCGGTAAGCTGATGACCATCTTCTTTGATAAGTTTACCAACAAATTCCCTCAAAAAAGTCTTCGAATGTACGTAGCTGTAGTAGCATTTCCGATTCGCCAGTAAAATACGCACCAACCTAAGCTCTTACGAATATTTTGTATAGATATTTTGTTTGGTAAACTTATGTTCGATATTACAAAATATAGTGCAACAATAAATGTTACGTTAGCTGAGGTACACATAATGGTGCACCGTAACTCAAAGCATGCCTGGAAGATTGAATGGAAGCATGGTTGTCAATTTCCAGATTGACAGTTAATTTACGATCAAAGCAAGATGCTTGGTAGCCTCAAAAATAAACCAAACTTGTGTGTTTGCTTGAAAGTCAGTGTTATACCGTAAAAACAATATATATGCACTATCGTTTCAAATATGCAGCGAAACCCGATGTTTAAAAACAGTAAGCAAGAAAAAAGTACAAGTTAAGAAAAATAGCGGTTTCTGAGACCATGCGCTATAACCGAAGTGTACTTAGTGCGTCCACATGTTTGAAACAAAACATTTACGTCAGCTAAATGTTTCTTTTGCATTACCTAATCTTATAAACTTTTCAAACTAGAACTGCTCATCTATAATATTTTGAGAGTGTCATTTTATCCTTAAATTTTACGCTAGAATTCATTAGCTTAATGCATACCAACAATTTAGCTGCTTGTAGCTATGACGCGATTAGATCAGAGCGTGGTTCCAGCCAACGCATGCTTTATCAAAATTTGTATCTAGCATGTTATGTATGTTGCTCTGCAAGAGAAGTACGATAATGCAGTATAAACGTTATATAAACGTTTCCAACCCAAGCAAAACTAAAAAGATTTTGTTGGCGTGTTGGTACCAGTATCATAAGAGAGATAAGTTACAAACACATTTGTGAAATTTTGAAGAGCTTCAATATATTTCACTTATGACATCATCTCTGAAAATATAATCAACAATGAGTAGTCACATTTGCGATTTGAAATCATTGTAATACTTTAAAATTCTGGTAACTGTTAATCCTTGTGTAAATTCGTTTCTTATAACAAGAGTAATCAATAAGCAGTCATGAAAAGTTGCAAGACTTTTTTGACACATTTATATCCTTGTCATCATTGGTTGATTAAGTATTTTAGAACGATTTCCCACTTCGTCTCCTTTTCTGTATACGCTAATTTCACATCTCCGGAAGCCAGTGACACTGCAACACCGTTTAACTTTTAGCTATATACGTACAGTTCACGAGTGATAATATTGTCAACACAAGTTACGATTTGGTAAGTTTAAATATTGGTCTACTGTTCAGTATAAGGCAATGCTTATATTGCAATGCTTATATTTGATATTACCACATTGGATATTATGCAATATATTTCGAAACTTTTGCCACGTCTTCTTTAAAACTACGTTATTTATAATTTACACGATTAAAATAGCTGAAGAAAATACATTGAGATTTATAAATATAGAGAGAAAGCACGGAGCAAGCACGAACACATACTTAATTTTGTGCTCTTAAACACATTTTTGAAAATGCGAAATCCGTACCCATGTTTATCCACGACCTAAGTTGTAAAGCATGATGCCTTCTATGACGGAGCTTTTAACGCACACGCCGACCTATTAATTTACGCCTCTGTCATCTTAAAGCTTTTGAAAATCCGTCCAGATGCCTTCCGAGAAGGTGATTTCGATGCAAGTCATAATGGGCAAATGGACCCCGATGAAATGTTTGCCGAATTACATTTGGCTTGTTTAAAAGTAAGCAACCAACTTAATGGGGAATTAGTCTCTTGGATGAATGAAGAAGAATTGGCATTGCGTGTCGAAACGATGTTCAACTCAGATGCTGTAGGTTGCATTACGCACGACCTTGGATATATAGCCGGTTTGGTGCAAAAATGTAAGCCTGTTATGTGTCTTAATTCTACGCATATTACACTTCATTCACCAAGGATTATATTAGCTTATTTGCGCTAAACGTAATCTCATCACCCAAAGCATGCTGTACCACAAACGTGGAACTTTTATTCCCTATTGTTAAGGGGCACATACGACAGTGGGAACACTTATTCAGACAATTCTTCACCAAAAGCAACGTATGTTTGCTTTAATGCAAGCGAAACCGCGGTTACTGCAATTATCGGCTTATAAAGCATGATAACGTATTTATATTATTGCGAACCATTAAAATATTTAAAAACAAGCTTAAGGGTATCCAAACCTATAAACCCATGTAAAGAAGTCCCAAGTTTGCAAGCATTCTGCATCCTCAAGCATCGCATTTTTGCTTTACGCATTACGTATGGCGAATTCAGCTCTGATATCAAACATTAATTAGTTAACCAAACTAACAACTAATACCTTAGGCTGTAGTATGAATAAAGTAAATATTACATATATTCTGTGAAAATGAAATTAGGACATATCACGAAGTAAAATAAAAACTTTAGGATGTTTTTATATTAACTTATATAACGGACGAACGAATATGTAATTTCATGCAGACCGTGTGCACGAAATACAATTGAAAGTTCAAAATTTTTCCTATGCTAATTTGTTGTAAAATATTTATAATGTCATAATTTAGCTAAAACCAAATATAAAATCACTGTGCAACTATTATTTTAACCTACCATTTATACCAAATCGGAAGTCTAACTAAATGTACGCTGATGATATTGCAGTCGATGTGTGTCGAAACGCTATGTTTCGCCTAGCCAGTTCTTATTTTGCCATAGAACATGAATTCAAAGTTAGCAAATAAATTTATTCATTTATTCATTTATTTTAGCTTTCTGGCCCAGAAACACAACGCTTGATATGCTACTGCAATCACTGTACGCGTTTAGACGTCTATGTTATTCTGATTTTACTTACCCACATAACATTTTAAAAGGTATAGGTCTGAAGTTATCTTTGATTACAAGCAACCTAAAGACGCGTACATTCGGACTGCGCACAACAAGGATAGTCAGGAATAAACATTAAACAATGCACTCAGATGGCTGACCGGCAGCGACGATATTCGATGAATTTGCTCACACGAAACATCGTCTTAGTTATTGAGATCTAGCCAACTATAAAATTCATTATTTTAGCCTTCTACGCTCCTGGACCATCGTCAAGAAATATGTGCAAAAAAGTGAGTTGGCTTATATTATTACAAGAAAATTTGTACTCTTGCCTGCGACTGACAACCTACGTGGCGTAAACGGATTGTTTTAGATGATACAAGCTTGCCTCAGAATTCTTGCTGTTCGCTAATGGTGATAAGATGTGGCGGACGACCGCCCACCCAGCCGATCATGCTGCACTTAGGCAAGACTTGGAGAGAGCGCATAGGCGGTCACTGCACAATCTGCCCCAGTTCAATTCGGGGAAGTGTAATTAGTTCATATACGCCACCAGCCGAACAGCACATGTAAGCTTGGAGATCATGTCTTGTAACGGTCACCTAGGAGCGCGACCTTGGCGTATTAATCCAGGCGGACATCGGCTGCTCAAAACCATCTGAGTAGGCGTCAAATGCTGGGAACTACTACGTTGTCATACTGCGGAGTTCATTTGGGCGGTTTGGCCCCTCTGTCTGTTCGCAGTTGCTTAACGCATACGTGCGGCCTTATGTGAAATACGCAATCCAGACTTGGCAGCCCAGGCACAAGCAAAAGTGCCACGCTCGAGACAACACAGCGACGAACCATGAAGCATGTCAAAGGGTTTTTTTAATATTACTTGTAAAGTTGGACTGAGAACCCTAAAAGTGTACATTGATCGATACTGGCGCCTACGTGGCTATCTTACCATGGCCTATCAGATTCTTATGAACTCCAATCACGTCTGCCGCCACCTAATACAAGTCAGGAATAACACGAAATTGGAGGCCACCATCTCAATTTAACCAATTAATAAGATCGGCTAGAAGGTCGACGGAAGTTTTAGTCGCTTGGTGTGTGTCAGCCAAGGAACACCCTCCTAACTTAGGTTGTTCCGCCTCGATTGTACTTGTGTTAAAAAGCGTCACGACGTTTACCTAATCAACCTATACTACGAGATTTATCCTATATGACTCGGCAGACGATATAAAGCGACGAAACTTGCACAACCAGAATAAACCTACACTGCTGTGGTTGACACTTCCTTCGTGCTTTTTTTAACTCTGTGGTGATTCTACCAAAACGACGTTCATTTTAACTCTTAATTTTCTATTCACCATGTTGTGGTTCTCCATCTGGCCATCAGATGACACTTGCTAGGCACCCGCTTTTCTGCTCGAAATGTATAATTTTTCCATTTTCCAAATATATTTCATATGATTTGCTTTGTTAAACCCCGTTGTTCCTGCTTTGTTATCAGATATTTTCCTGTGTAGATAAGGTAGTTGTATTTCCAAACAAAGTCGGAAATATTAGGAAATGTTTGCTTGGCTTTAATAATTTGTGTAACTATAAATAAATAAGTAATTAACAAATGTATAGTTTGACAGCGCGTGGCACAGTGTATTTAAGTGGAATAATCAATTTGTACATCGAGGTGGCATATAATATTTGCTCCTTTTCTTTTCTTACAACGGGGCACAAATGAGTTCCTGAAGTTCAAAGAAGCAATACCGTCATCCATGGAAGCGTCTACAGGGGACTTGTTTCCATTTAGGTTATTTCCTCACAATGTTTCTCCCGCATATCCAAACCCCAACTGACTATGTGACGGTGTGACGAAAGAACAAATAACTCATCATTAATTTAACAGCGGTTTTGTTAATCAAAGGCAGTTCTCTGCATATATTCTGGACGATGAATTCTCAGCTAGATCCTTCATGCGGATATTGTGAGTATAGCATCCCTTTTGCTACATAACGGCGAGTCAGGGACAGTAGGTTTTGGATGAACATTATTTCTTTGCATGGAAGCTGTAACACGTCATTAAAAGAGATCAGCCTTGTCGTGGCCAAAAGTATAATAAATTTATACAGGATGATGAACGAAAACGTATTAGGGCTTACGATCTTTTGGCGCAACGCTAAGCACATTTGATAAAAATTTTGGCGAACAACGACGACCATGCTGAGATTTCAGTTTGAAGGCGTAGCCCATCGCTGAACCAGTACATCAAAGGAAATAAAGACTGCTTTGTATAGACTGGAGTGCAGAAGTGATATCAATAAGTTTGTTTGTAAACACATATTAAGGAGTTCATCCAAGTGTATATAAATTTATAAAATTGGGACAATTCGGATATTTACATCATTAAGTGTAACCAAGACGTATTTCTTATAAAGCATCCAGATTTATCTTTTAGTTATGGTAATATAGTGAAAACCGTTATGTGAACAATGCCCATCCATTTAAATTGCGGATAGGTAGAGCATTTTCTGCTTTTCAATGGAAATTTATTTCATATCAACACTTATGTTACTGATAAACAACTTAAGTGAAGCTTCATGGCAGACCACTGCATACGCAGTATGCGTTCGTTGTTTCTTATTTGATAGCACAGGATGCATTTTGTGAATGGTCGCTAGGCTGTATAGCTTAAGTCGAATAATAAGCCGTATAGAAGGCAAAGATAATGTTTGAAACTGTGAAGTCACAGCGACTCCAGTTTAGCACCTCGCAACGCTTAACGCGTCATAATTCTAGGCATGTGTAAATACCTTTCTAATGCTCGTTGAATGTGTTTCAATACTATGATGTCCACATTTCTCAGATTTCCGCCCACCGTTGTACAGTATTTGCGGTTCGGTCAAGTATACGTTTAAAACAATTATAGTCTGGTATCCCTCAAGATTGGAGTTCGGTTTAAGTAGGCGGTTGTTATTCTGGCAGCAGTTAGCAAGAATATAATTTGCTCTAAAACATGAGGCGGAATATGTTAGACCAAGATTTCGGACTGCGACATACACAGAAATAGGAGTGTTGTTTAAGTTTAGCATGATACGTGAAGCGTCACAGCCATAGTACGATCGACTACAAATGTCAGTGACAAAGTGCAAAATCTAGGAGTTACTCCAGTGCACTAATGCTGACAAGTCCAATTGAGTAAGGTCTAAGTTAAGAATGCCTTGCCCATGGGCGGAACAACACAAAACTTTAACATCATCAGTGAAGAAGAATGACTTCCCGGATATAATTTTATAAAGATGGTTGAGGAAGCTTAAGAATGTAAGCAGAACAAGCACGCTTCCTTGAATCCATCCAATACATGTTGAAGTGGTTTCAGCTGTACAGTAACATATTCTGACTACTTGCTTTATACACTCCAGTTAGGAAGACAACCATTTTAGAAGTGAATCGGTAAGAAAAAAGCATAAGCTTCCTTAGCAATAAGTTGTGTGGGACACTGTCAAATGCCTTTTGGATACAGGAAATACTGAACCGACAAACCTTCATGCGTCCCTGGCTTTGGTTACATATTCAAGATAATCAAACTGACAGGTGGTGCAGGAATTACCTAGGAAAAACGGCTCTGATGTTTAATGACAAAGCTCATAGAAATCAAGCATTCCATTATGCGGTCTTCAAATAACTTTTCAACGATTTTTGACGTGATGGATATATGGTAGACTAGTCGGTAACATTTTTCATCTTGAATATAATGGTATAATAATCCATTTTTAATGCAGGTGATATTTGCTTTGATCACTAAAAGCGTAAAGCAGATACAAGAGGATGTCAGGGTTATTTTGACTAGAACTGGCGGGATGTAGTCAAGGACTGTTGAGTGTGAGAGAAGAATTAATCCGGTTTGGTGACTTTTATAACCGCTTGTATTCAATAATTTGGAGTTTCTTTGCTTGTTTATCAGCTTGTGTTGAGGTTCCTCCCATGCGTTGACATAAAGTGATAATTAATGCTTGAAGCTGTGATTTTTTGATCGTTCATCGTATTACAATCAGAAATTAAAATCTAGTTACTATTACCATTTCCTGTTAAGTTTACCATCTAGTGAGGGCAACTAAATAATGAAGAAATAAATGGTATAATTCTTGGCCACACGTGGCACCGTCGAACTATGTGACCCTAAATGTGAACAGAAAGATCGCACAAGATAATTTATTGGTCACTAGTTATGCAATGAATTCAAAGCGGACGTTAAATTAATTTTTAGTTTTGAATTAGTTAAGAAATTGTAAAGCTGTAAACTATAACAAATGTAGATTTAAACAAATATTCATGTAAATTAAATAACCAATCCGTTGAACCATCCCCTAGGGACTTGTTTTCATGCAGCCTGCCACGTTTGTTCCGTCTATTGCGATTATTTTCTTGGAGTATAACATTTCGTGATGCGTTTGGTATAACTCTCTTCGCATTCCGGTTTAGAATATCAGTAGGGTAAAGTCTTTCATTTTCCCGGACTTTTTATATTTTATCTAGTTTGGTGACTACCTTCTGAGATATTTGTTGGTGCGGCAATGTCTGCAACGTTTTAATGTTATATGGAAATAAGGATTCCGTGCTAAGCATTATACGGTGATAGAGTTTCTCACATGCAATTTGAACATCATGTGCTAAGAAAAATGATCCCATGTTAAAAGACCCTATGAGGTCTGAGAATACTGACCAATTCAAAGAAGAGAATAGGCAATATTTGGTCACAGATTTTATTGGGTTAAAATGAATTTAAAAATAACAACCAATAATAAAATGCTCAGTGATATGTGTGCATACATTTGAGCACTACATATTTAATTTTAGAACCATTGTGTTACCAAACCGGACAGGCTGTTTCACGCGCTGTACCCATCCCAGGCAGCCAAGTGTAGGCATACAATTGTTGCACTTTTGTGGTTCATTATTAAGTGACCATTTGAACTCGAGCATAACATAATCCTAACAGATAATGTTATATAGGCATGAGAGGACTGCAATAAAAAAGTGTCTATCAAGTTATCAGTTACGGTGACCGCAGCTTCGGTTGTTTTGTGAAAGCAACCTACGCAGATTTTTGTTGAATAACTGAAAATGGTCGTCTACAACGAATCAGTAATTATCCTTACGAGTGGTTCATTCGGAGGAAGAACCAGGCATGTCTTTGACATAGATTCGACAGCAACCAAGTTTACCAAAAGGGCAGACATTACGAAAGATGATATATCCCAATATCTGAAACAACGTTTTTGGCGCTCCAACTGAACATCATGTTTCCGCTATTACTACTACCACTACTACGTAAGATGAAAAGTGAAGAATATTACGCATGGACTGCAATGTTATTAACAATGAACTCGAATTAACTTAGCAAGGATGCAGTGTCTGGTTCTCTGTTTTTGGCATTAAGGCATCCCCAACATGGCGGGGTTTTGGAAACAAAATACTTAGTTTGCTGCATTATTGTAGTTTGGCAGTGTGGTGGGTAAAGCACCATAGGACCCCAAAATTTTAGAATGCCGAAATACC
Source organism: Dicrocoelium dendriticum (assembly GCA_944474145.2). NCBI lineage: Eukaryota > Metazoa > Platyhelminthes > Trematoda > Plagiorchiida > Dicrocoeliidae > Dicrocoelium > Dicrocoelium dendriticum. Next base: position 14,267,893 of record OX104070.1, read on the forward strand.
AGGAATTTTTTGAATCATTGCGAAATTACAGTTAGTTTTCTGTTGTACATAATCTAACTGCCTCTTAAGGTTATCTAAAGGTATAGGACGCTTTCGAGGATTTGCATGTTGCTTGTTTCTCTCGGCTAGGTTTATTTTCTTAACAAATAGCTCACAGTTCATGGAGTGTACAGAGTACATACTCATATGCTAAGTGGTTGGTGATATGCTGACTTTTTGTATGCTTGCAGTGATGACAGCGTTTAATGGTATACTTAAAATAGCCTTAAAGGCCCGTATATATTCCGTGAGAGATTTTACTACTTGTGTTCTTTACAAGAAATCTGTTTCTCATCATTTCGTTATCTAGAAATGAATGGTTTATTGTCAAAGAGGTTTTCGATTTCGTACTAGTGCCTCTATGCTTCCGTTTGGTGAACGAGAGAATGCAGAAATAGACTTTTGCACAGTGGAATTTTTGTATGTTCGGGGACGACTAGAGCAGTAATGGGGAGCTAACTCAACACTGAGTAGAAGCGATATCTTTACGACAGTTACTATGCAATTTCAATGCTAGAGTGTATTATTTTATGGCTAGTGTCATCTAGGCATGTGTGAAATATCTGCTACTTGATTACGTAGGTTTTGCCATGTGTTAGCTATGTTAACAGCGAAGTTTAACTCTAACCTTCTCATCCACATCTACCGCACCATTACGGGTTTGGGTTATTAATTGCATGTGAGTAAGTATTAGTAAAATGACGTCTTGGAGGTGTAATATAATAAGAGGTCGATGGGATACTATGTTCCAAACTGACAGTGTCGATTATCACAGTAGCACGGTGGACTTGTACTGCGGCGAAAGCGTAAGTGAATTAAGTCCCTCGCTTGGGTGGCGTTAAGGTGAATGAGCCCTGCATGCCAAAGATAAGTTCATAAATTTGTTTAAGTTTATTGATTTTATTCAGATAGTACTATCCACCTATATATTATGTTTAAAACTGATTTATCAAGAACATTGCTCTCAAATCTCATGAGTATTTGGAATGAATTTGCTTTTTCTCCAATGATTGTAAATGGAGAGGATTTTGGGAAGAATTCCACCCTAACCCTAACCCTAACCACCGTTTGGTTGCTTGTTATTCTCTTAAAAATTATCGTGCGTTATAAAATGTTTTTATCTGGTATAGATAAAAGAGAACAGTGGTATACCATTTCACGCACATTATATGTCGTGCAGCCTAAAACAAATTGGCAGTTCAAAATTTGGTGGAAATATCATGTCATTATATCGCTTGAAGTTCAAGCATCCGTTTTATGCTATTGATCAGTTTGTATACATGGATTATCAGAGCAAATTGATCCAAGGTGTGAAGCGACCCTACACAAGTTGCCTATATAATGGGTATTCTCAACTGGAGAAAAGTACGTTGCTTTACCACGTCGCGCTCATTTAATTACGGGCATTTCCTGTTTCACTCCTGTTATCAACGCAGGGTGGATAGTGCCAAAATGCAAATATCCAAACTTGGCTGACAAACTTGCTTAGAAACTCTAAATTTAGACACCACTCATTTGAATCGCCAATTTTGCCACATTTTTAACATTTTTTATGCTTAAGAACGAAGCTCAGTTTTGACGAAGATGACGAATAAAATATTAGCTTATTGGTTCACTAAGCTAATGCTTTAATAGCCCCATAGCGGTAAAGTGTAGTGTAAAATTTCAAGTATTGTTTCATTAGAGTATGAACTATGGAGACAAGATGTAATTACTCAGATTGAATATACCTACAAAGGCAACTACTGTCATCAACAGCTTTTCCAGTTACCTACTCATCTAAAGCACAATGAAGACGTTAAGACACAAATAATGACATTTCGCTACTTGCAAAAAGTCAATAGGTAACTCCAGACAGACAACTATTATCCGATTTCATTTGGCTTAAATCTTTTAATTTATTCCAGTATAATACAACTGCAAATATTCTCCTGACAACTTGCACACAATACTGACTTCAATAGTTAATGAAACCAATGAAAATCTGAAATCCATTTTGCAGTAAGTTTACGTGGTTATATGTTAACAGTTTTATTTTATTAGTCGTTAATGATGAGATGCAGTGCTCATATTGAACTTCGGTCATGCGCTATATATCAAGTTGGCAGCCAGACAGTCAAGCGAAAGCAAGCGGAAAAATAAACTAGAAAAGTTTAATTGATAGGTCACACACCAGAAAAAATAAAAAGGAGGCATGAGAAACTGACTAGCTAGGGAGGATATAAACGAGTTATGAGTGTAACAATTGGTGGTCACATCCTAGCGAAGGCAGTATGTGTGTGACTTGTGCGTTGCACAAATAAATGTAAGTAATATTTACACATGCTAGCCACCTTATACCCTAATGAATAAGAACATATAATTTTATACTATTTCCTTATAATTTACTTAGGCAGAATGATCCATGTGTATGTGAAAATAAGCATCCTATTTTGTTGCAATTAATGTACCTTCAGATAGTATTTTTTGAGCTATCTCGGTACCACAAATTTATTTCTCTGCCAATAAAACGCTTCGTAGTAAATACATGATGTGTGACTAATGAAACTTCCAGCACTCTTTCTCGCGAATATACTTTGTCCTACTTAAAAGGTGATCATCTTTTCAAATGGGCATTGGTAATGTGAAGAAATAATAGCTGTTGTATTGTTATTCACTTGACATTGTAAACTTCTATCGGACATGCTGTGTCTTAAAAAATATAAAGCCATTTTGGTCGCAAACTCTGCCTCATTTTCCCGTCCAATATCCCATTATCAAACAACTCTAGCACATTTTTCATAACTCTTTGCATTGATCTGGATCAACCAAGATACTGTTTCACAACATGTTAATCAAAACTAATGAGTGATGCGGTAAAATACAAATGATTGCAACAACATTCGTTTTAAGAGAAATATTTGATAGCTTGTTGTGTAAAGGTATTGCAAGCAACCTCTTCAAAAAATATCTTCGAATATGCTCAGTAAACTAAGGCACTCGACATTGGCTTAGTTTCGCAAAACTATGAACGGATTAAGTCTAATAGACTTTCCTTTAAACCCATATCAAGACAAAGCAGCCAAAAGCATATTCAAGTTAATTTGAATGTCGCTGTTTTATGCGCTTTCGAACGGGAGGTTAGCGGGCGTAAGCAGGCCAAGCTAGATAAATTTGGGTTAGACAAGCGAAAGGCGCTCAAAACACTTGAATTTTCCTCAAACATGAGGTATACGCAACCCATATAATAGAACAATGTTTTGACACCTGTAAAAATGCTAGTGCTTAACAAGTCCCGCAGGATGGTTTTGGTGAAAGTACGGTATAAAAATTGTTAGCAAAACATGGTTTATACAATAAACTCACTGAAGTATACCTAGCATAGACTGTAACTCCAAGGTATATCCATGAGAAATGAAATTGAAAAGAAATTGGTAAAATGGTACCTCCTTTTGTTGTAGACATACAGGAGGTGAAATTGTAGAACGGAATCTGGGATTTGACAGACAGTCAAATCTTACAGATACTTGTGCTTATCCATGGGTACTGGTTGATATAAGGCGCTGCAGAGACATAAGTGCTTGGTCAATTATGGACTTGTACTCTGCCAGCGTGAGAACACATGGAAGAGATTCTACGTTCTGCAGTCGCGTGCGGTAAAAGAATTCTTGCGGCAATGTGAACGACTGTGCTGCTGTTCCAGCTTGAGAGTGTGGCCTCCCAAATTGCCATTGTGCCTGAGCTCTAGCCAATAGCGACACGTGTGGTTTTGCTCTCTCAAAATGTGGTACATCAAAATTAGGTCCCCGCATAATCACCGATATTTTACGTTGAAGACCTAGAGCATTTGAATCCTTCGTTCATACAGCAACTTCTACAGACCCTTGACGTTTTTGGTAGTTTGGCGTTAGGGTATCATCAAGTCGGCGAGATCTCAGTAATGGCTGTCAGACCTGTAATGCGTACTCCATATGTGTACTCCGCACTCGACAAGATGTGGAAAAATCGAAGGGTCTAATCGTCCGTATGCACGCTTCGGCAGCCCCCGGTATTAAAGGCCGCTCCATGAGGCTGTTTCAGTCTGGGTCAAACTTTCTAAGGTCAACCTAGACAAAAGTCACAGTTCCTTCTCGCCAGAAGCTCCTGGTTGCCGGGTTTTGGAATTGAGCAACTTGCGCTGTAGATGCAATGCTCTACATTTTTCTACGTTGTATTGAAGTCGATTCTGAACCGACCACGTTTATACCCTCTCCAGAACAGCTTGACGTACTGTGATATCACCTGGTGTGTTGATTAAATATCACAACTTGATATGGTCGGTATACAGAACGCAGGTCGGGCATATGATCTTTGTATCAACCGATAATTAAGTTATGGGTCGATAGTTAACTGCTTTGGAACGACTAACACCCGTGTGAATAGGGCTAGGCATCTCGGGGCAATGGCTCAGCTGGACTCTGCGTCATCGCGGCTAGCTTTCTTGTAGGTATATTAAGAACTGCAAGAGAGCTGTGCTTGCGCATAATTAACAGCTCTTTTGTACAAAGTTTACTGTGAAGGATATGTGAGTGAGCTTTTGGGGGTGAAAAAACGATTGTCATTGGGTGATGTGGCCAGAGATCGCAGTGAAAATTTGGAGCATAGTGTAGGCGCACGGCATTCGCCGTCTCTTCCCTGTACGTGCATTTGCTGTTTGAATAGGATGAATACCCATTTCACTTTACTTATATTTTGAATTGTTGATACAGAAGCTTTGGATTCGGGGCCATACTCACTGCCAAATGCTGCTGGGACTTCATTTGCTCCTTGCGCACAAGCTGAGCATAGTGGTTATGTTGGGTCGTATAGGCCGTGCAGTTCTCGGTGCTGGGAAAGAGTTTGTATTTATGCCAGGCTGCGTTTTGCTTTGCAGTAAACTTGCTTGTCCTGCTTTGCAGAAACGAGTGCCTTTCTCAGCCGGAAGAATAAGGCGATGACTCTTCAGCAACCGGAGAGTTTAACTGATTGAAGGAAGGTTCTCCTGATCTAGCTGGATCGTCCTTCGCCAGAAAGGCCTAGTAAACTGTCTCACCCAATCGAGCGAAAATCTCCTTAAGCATTATCATTTTCGATGCATCTGGGATTTTCACAAATTCTGCATAGAAAATTATTTGAAGTTTTGGCTAAATGATCGCTGCGGCCCAGTGGGATGTCAACGATCATTCGTTGGACTATCAGTTCTGCGTTTGTGATTATCGTATTCATTATAGACGGCTTATCTTTGTCTCCGAATCGTGTGAGAGTGTTTATGTGGCAATACAGCGGGTAAGTGGAGACAAAATCTTGTAGACGCGCCTTAATCTGTTCTCCGGGAGCTGCTTGGGACTACAGCGCGTAGTTGTTTATAGCATCAGCATTGAGATGGTTTCTGTACGTTTTGTTTTAATCGCCATCATTTTTGCAAATGTAAAGTGGAGTCCATGTCTGGTGTAGAGAAAGGAGGGTGGTAAATAACCGCCATTATGCAAGTTTCGTCGCCATCCAAAGGTAGACGGCCCCAGAGGAAATGCTGTACGTTGCTGACCGGATGCTTATGAGCTCACATTGTAGGTCCTTACGGGAGTGCCGTGTCACCCTTCTAACTTAATTTGTTCGGTCGAGCCGAACGGTGGACATGCCTGCCAATGCCATCTCGATGATACAAAAGTCAAGGTGTAATCATATCTTCGTTATAGCGATGAGGTCACCGACTTTTGCTCCTTGACGCAGCCGCATTTCAGAAATTTTATTTAGTAGGCTTTGAGCGTCGGTGTACCTACAAGAAAGCTTGACGGATATCGATGATGTTGGCTAGGAGCACATGAATTATGTGGATTTGTGCCGACCGAAGAGAGGCCGTACATAATTCGTTTCGGGGGAATTGCCAAATCTCGACAGGAATGCAATCTGTTTTTGTTCCAATTGATCGCCCTGTTTGCAGTAGAACGACAGCCTTCTCCATGGCTATGGGCCTTAGCGCACAGGTATCTAAATTGCTGGTGCGGTTATATTGAGCTGTTGGTGGCGTCTTTTCCGCGAGAACAGCGCGTGACTGCGCCTCTGACCACAGTCTTTAGTCATAGTTCCGAAGTTTGTTGAGTAGTAACTTCCAACCAGGGAGTAAGTTCGAGACCATCTGTTGTAACTGCACTGTTAGTTAGTTAGTTAGTATCCTCAAGCCACTCCCTCTGTAGTTTGGCGGCACTGCTAACTGTATAATCGACTGAAATATGACGTCGCCTGCACAGAGAGCTCCTGCGATACAACGCTATTCTTCCACGTCATGAGCATGGGATTGTTCGTTGCTAAGTGTTTGTAGCTCGAGCATGCCAGGAACAAAAATAATTCATTTACTACTCTCCTAGTGATGGTTGTTTGATTTATTTTTCCCCGTTGGCTTTCACTTCATGGAGCATCCGGAAATATGCGTATTCTACTGTTTTCAGTCCGAAGGCGATATGCCGACAAAAGCGGCGTCCCGATATCATCTGTTGATCCTAATTTTACTCGCTATATCCGGGACTATCCATAATGCTTCTACGTTGGATGTCCTGTGATGCGCATTATGTTAGTCGGACTGACCAGAACCAATTTTATCACATAGGAAATTCCATAGTTTTAAATCATCCAGCTGTTTACCCATTAAGGAGTTAACCATGGAATCAGAAACGCTTGTGCACATAAGTGTCAGGGCACCATAGTTCCACCTGGTATTCGGTGATGTGAGAAGCACGGTTATCAAGGGATTTAGTGATGTCTCTGTAGGTTTGCACTTGCCGATTTGCCCGTTATGTGGCTGTATTTGGCGAGGTTAGACTAGATTCAGGACAGCAAACAACCCGCCCATATTGGACCTTGTGCTCACGAATGAAATGCTCATGGTTGACAAGTTAGTGATGGATAGTCCATTAGGTCTCAGTGACCGTGTAGGAATAACGTTCAACTATGTGTTATGCGGAGTATCCATCGAAACACTCGGAAGTAACAGACAATCCCAGGCTACCACGTCTTAAAAGAACATATCGACGCATCTGCTTGGGAATTCACAAACAACAGTCTCCTTGACAAGGTTTGAACAAATTTCGTTGATAGACTCAGTGATAATCTCAACAGATCATCAGAGACCAAGCTCCTTCGCACCGCGAAAATGCCTACAATTCAATGGAGCAGGACTCGAAAATGCCTGGTGATAAGGGAGGTAGCATGGTGTGCCTACAAGGTTAAACCCGACGCAGAGACTTGGAGAAATTTCCTGACCCAGCACAACCATCGCACTGCACTTGTCCATGAGGACAAAGTAACTTATCAACAGTGTCTAGCCGAAAAATTCCTAGCAAATAACAAACTGCAGTATAGACATGTCAACAATCTTCGTAAATTGAAGCATGGCGTCCCTTCAATTTTCACGACAGGCTGTAGTCAATAAAGCGCTGAAGAAGCAGCTAATGCCTTACAGCTACAATATGCCCCAATTTTCGAACTCGCAGCCTCCACCTGTCCCGTAGCGTCAAGCATAGTACCGACTCCATTGTATACACATGTCATTTTCAACGCAGAAATTGTGCCAAGGAAGTTACTCTTACTCCGGGAGCAGACAACATTCACCCAAAAGCACTGAAGGCTACGGCCACCAAGCTAGCTGAACCACTGTCACAGTTCTTCCAAAGTTGATTCGATGAACAGAAAGTGCTCACCATGTTGAAGCGTAGCTTAATAATCCCAGTATTCGCAGGTGGTAACCGTTCAGATCCTGCTATTGCCCAGTGACTCTTCTCTCTATGCTCTCGGTAATGGAAGCAGTCGTCGCTGAGGCTCTAATGGACTAGCGGGAAAAATGCAACATCCTGGCACCGGAGCAGCATAGCTTCCGTCAACACCGGTCATAGACCACCAACCCGCTAATGGCATGAGGTAGTTAGATGGAAGTGGTTGTTGATGGGATCGGAGTTAACGTCATTCATCTGGATTTTTCCAAAGCTTTCCATCACCTGGGTCACCACATCCTACTTCACAGGCTACAAAGCTAGGGAATCAAAAATCCTGTTCTTGGTTGGATTACCAATTTTTTTCACCAACGCAAGCTTCAAATGCGTGTTAAGGGATAACTCTCTAATCCAATTGAGGTGAGATGTGGTGTCCCACATGGGTCGGTGCTGGGACCGCGCTTATTCCTGGCGTTTAGCAACGACCTGGCAAGACTTATCTTTTCAAAGTTCCTGCTTTTCGCCGATGATGTCAAGGTATGGCGGGTGATTAATAGCAATGAAGAACACGATCTACTCCAACATGACCTAGATTGCATTTCTGAATGGTCAACGAGGAATCTGATTCAGTTGAACATAGCTAAGTGCAACGTGATCCATCTGCGTCACCAACCGGTGAGGGTTTCCAAGCTTGAAGAGCACACCCCTTACAGTGGGCCTCTCACGAGCGTGACCTTGGTGTACTGGTCCAGGAAGATCTCGGGTGTTTTAAACAATCAGGGAAGGCTTCGAGAATCAGATATCACGACTTCGGCCTTCTTCGTAGAGGATTCGGTCGGTTTGAACCCTCAGTCTTTCCCAAAAGGCTTAACGCCCAAGTGCGACCGCACGTGGAATATGTTATCCAGTCGTGGCAGAAACAGAATCACTTTGCTCTCGGGACTCCTATAAGAAGGGCAACCAAGAACTTCAGGGGGGTCTCTTTTATTTATCCTATCAGCTTAGGCTGAAATCACTAAGAATTTATAGCAGTCGATAACGGGATTTGCTGGGGGATCTCATAATGGTTTATCAGATTGTGGAGAACCCAAACCACATTTGCCGCTCGCACCTGGAATTGAACCAGAGCACTAAAAGGTCATCCTTTGGAACTGCCAATACAGTATAGCCGGCTGGAATGTCGAGAAATGTATTTTCCTAGCCTTGGAACGCCCTCCCTAAGTATATTCTTGTCTGCCCTAATCTGGTGATATTTAAATAACGACTTGACGATGTGTTTTCTTATTTGCATTTCGTTGTATAACCTGTTAGCCATGGACTACAAAACGTAAGCGGTGCCTTACCAAACTACCAACCAATGGATTTATATCTTTAATACGCGAACATCTCCGCTATTCCACATAAATAGGGAGTCCGACAAAACACTTTTCAATTTATCATGCAATTTTATTTCCGTAAATAATTTCCATCCCACGGGACTTGTTAAGCAATACTTTTCTACCCGTACTGCACCAATGTTCCATTGTCTGGTACGCATGCTTCGGGTTTACAATGGATAAAGGGGGTGTGTGTGTGGATGGTGTAGTGCAAACCACACACGATCCATCAGCAGGAGCAAGCGTCTTGTGGCTGTCATGGAGACCGCAGTGACAGGCAAACCCGGAGCTGGATGCCGCCACCCAAATTTCTCTGAAGTGTGAGAAACTGTTCCTAAAATAGGAACGGATCAGTATAGGCAGAAATGGTCATGCTGTCACATGAGTGAATATTGATGCTGTTTCTATCTTTCTGAATATTTTGGTTCATCGTGTAATATTTCATCAAGCGATTTGTCGAATGAAAACATGGATGATACCACTTACAGATCAGAGAAATTATCGAGTTTGGTTTGGAAGGATTAAGGGTTTTCACATGCACTGAGTACGGTTGACATGCTATTCCACAAGAAGACGTATTTAGCGTGGAAAAAGTAATAACGCGTGGTTGTTCTACAGCCATTGATACAAGGCTTTTTGGCGAAGCCTCATCCCTAAAATAGACCAGCAGGAGTATGTTTTATGATGTAGCAAATTGTGCAGGAATATCAGCTTTCGCTTAGCAGCTAGAAGGGCTAGGTGAAGTTGCTGGCAACGTTCGTGGTAGTTTAGGGTAGATGTGCGTGTTATCCGCAACCAACCCACCTCGAAGTGGGACGGAATTAGGCAGACACCTGATACAACCTACTCGCTGGAAGGAGCGCAAGCCTCATCAGGACAAGGTTCAGTGTGCTATATGAGAGGAGAATAGAGGTGCTGTTTGTGATAGAATTGTGTAAGCAAGCGGCTAGCGTGCCGCAAGTGAACAGAGAAGTTGATTGGACAGCTACGCATATTTCGCCTACGTGCTGATTGGTTCTTTGGAGCGGGTTTGTTTAACTGATGCAAAGGAGGAATCTCATGAGTGCAGCAGCGTCGTTAGGTGTGGAAATGACTTAGTTATATCGAGGTTCCTACATGCTTCTCATGTTTGTTGAGCTAGTTTTGCTGTATAAAGCGTTTGTCCCTGAAGGAGATGGTGTCGGAGAAAACAAAGCCAAGATCACCCAATGGTGCTTAGTTGCTGATTAGAGCGCAACTACCTGATCTGCTAAATATGGAAGCACAGATTGTGGTCAATAATTGGAGAATCTGGAAAAGCAAGTGGGTCGATTTCTGTGTACGGGTACGGCTGGATGAGCAACCGAAGGCGTATCGATTGGCGATGTTCAGACATACGATCATCGGAGATAAGCACGACACGTCTTGGAGACGATGCCGTAGGAAAAGGACGAAGACTCAGCTGATCTGCAAACTATCATCCGAAAATTCGGTGATTGCTGCGAAGGCAAGACTAACGAGACGTATCAACGGTATCTCTCTTTTACCCGAAACTGGCGCCCAAACGAAACTATTGAGAACTATGTTATGGGGCTGGAGATCCTAGCTCGTTCCTGTAATTTCTGTAATTGTATGGCTGACAGTCCCATCCGGGATAGAATTGTACTGGGAATCGATGATGAAAAGATCACCGAGCAGCTGTTGCGGCAACGGCAGTTATCGCTCAGACAATATCTTGATATATGCCACAGTGAATCATCCATTGCACACCACATCTAGCAAATGCGGTTTCCGACTGAAGCAGAGCTATGCGCCGTAACCAGTTTATTTGACAAGACTGCGAAGGTTGTTTTCAAGACACACGAAAATTGCAAATTCTGTGCCGCGCGACACCCGAAGGATCGCGATCAATGTCCGGCACGGGGCCGAATTAGTGCCAGATGCAGCAGACGGAACCATTTCGCTCGATGTTGTCAGTCTTCGAAGGTGATGAACTCAATCGTGACACAGCGCCCCTAGACTCTTAACATCCAATCAGCAACGTGTCGCAGATGGGACCAAAAAGATGCGTCTATGCAAGTTTATTGGTTGGTGACGAGATGGTGTGTTTCCGGGTGGACTTGGGTGCCACCAGAAACATCCTTCCAGTGAAACGGTGCCCAGGAATTCAGGAGGTCCTGCGCATGTGGAACGATTCCACACTCCAGCCGAAAGGTTTGGTCACAATCAAAATGATCAATCCCAAAGACGGCTCATCACATCAGTTGGAATTTGTGGTCGTGGAGGATGAGCTCGCGGCGATTCTTGACATTTATTACTTCCAATGTCTTGGATTTATTCATTTTAACCATGATCGTTTTGTGGATGTATGTGAAGTGAGGACAGATGTTCGTGAACAGTATCCATCCGTGTTTAACCCAGCTTTGGGGCGGTTTGAAGATTCCGTTCATTTGTCAATAGATCCGTCAATGGGACCGATTGCGCTGCCAGTTAGAAGGGTCCCGTTTGCATTACGTGATAACTTCGCCAGCGAATTAAGTAATTTGACGCCATTGGGCGTAATCGCTAAGGTCGACAGACTGGGTTAGCCAAGTCGCGATTGTTACGAAAAGGAACGGTGAGTTGCGTCTGTTCATAGATCCTAAGCCGTTGAATGAAGCTTTGCGTAGAGAACACTACACACTGCCAACGTTAGACGATGTTCTGCCGCGTTTAGATAAGGGGAAGTATTTCATCCACGCTGATCTCTCATCGGCGTTTTGCCACGTGATCATAGAGGAGGAATCCAGTTTTCAGACGACGTTTGCCACACCCTTCGGGTGTTTTCGCTGGCTACGCTTGCTGTGTGGTTTGAAGGTTTAGTGCGAAATATTGCAAAAGCGGTTATTGCAAGCTGTTGACGACCTAGACGGTAACGTGCGTAGCAAACAATGTACTGATTTAAGGCTCAACCGAACAGGAGCATGACACCAATCTACACCACTTTTTGCAGCGATGCGTACCAAGGAACACAAAGTTCAAACACGAGAAAGTTGAGTTAAAGAAACCAGAAGTGATTTTTCACGGGCATGCTTTAACATCTGAGTGAATAAAATCGGTCCCAGAAAAATCAAGACAGTGCAGGAGAAGCTACAACCTAAGGAATTCAAGGCTGTTAGTCGTTTAAATGGCATGGTGAATTCTCTGAGCCGGTTCTGGCCAAGAATTGCTGAAATCATGACGCCCATTCAGAGACTGACTCACAAAGTTGTAGAGTAGAGTTGGGAAGAAAAGCTGGAGGCAGCCTTTAGAACTATCAAGTCTTATTAGCTGTGCACCAGTGCTTGGCTACCATGATCCAGCCATACCTTAGGAGGTGCAGTGTGACAGCAGCCAAAGCGGAATAGGTTCCGTTCTCCATTAGGATGGTAAACCCTTGGAATTCCGCAGTCATGCGCTTAAAGCGGTGGAACAGCGCTATGCGCAGATTGAAAAGGAAATGCTCGCTTTCGTGTACGCAATGGAGCGATTCAAGGACTACACAATGGGAAGGAAGACTACAGTGTACACTGATCATAAATCACTCGTGTCAATAGCTAGTAAACCGTTGCACAATGTCCCTCGACGTGATTTTGAGGGAATGGCCAGATACAAAGGAAGAACTTCCAAAGGAATTAATGCCGTTCTCCAACTTTCGGAATGAACTAACGGTGTACGACGGTTTGCTGATTAAAGGAAATCACATTTTGATCCCACCGCCGCTTTACAAAGAAATGCTGGAGCCCACCTGGGTGTCAACTACAGTATTAGTAGAGCACGCAAACCGATGTTCTGGTCCGGAATGACAAGTCAAATCCGAGACCATATATGAAGCTGTTCAGTCTGCCGGTCCCACGAGGCTCGCCAAGTCAGGGAACCAACAATGTTGCGTGAGATTTCACATAGACCATGGCAGAAAGAAGCGGTGAACTTGTTCTGTGACAACGGGGAGGACTACTTAATCCCTGTGGAGGGCTACATTGACTATTTCGGGATTGATCCACTCACCGCTACCACCACGGAAGCAGTCGTCAGCAGGCTTAGATGTCAGTTCGCCAGACAAGGAATACTGGAGGAACTGATCCCCGACAATGGCCCACAATTTACAAGTGCTGTGCTCCATACTTTCACGAACAAGTGGGCATTTTCGCGTCGACAAAGCAGCCCATATCACAGGCAGTCTAACGGAAAAGCAGAGGCAGCGGTCAAACAAGCCAAGAGACTGTTATCGAAAGCCAGAGCTACTCATGTGGATCCGTATCTAATGTTGTTGGAGATTCGCAATAAGCCATTACCGAACATCGGTCTCAGTCCAGTGCGAGGTTTGTACAACAGGACAAGAACCCTAATGCCTGCGTCTGCTGAACTCTTACACGCTCACTTGCCATTGCATGCGCAACTGTAAAGGGGCTTAAGAAATCGCATGGCCGATCACAAACGGTATTACGACCGCGGGACCTGGGCGCTACTGGACCTATCAGTAAACGATGAAGTGTGGATCCAATCAATATCAGGTGTCAGCGAACGATGGAGGAAAGGTTTGGTGACCACAAAGGTTGGAGAAAGATCTTATGAAGTCAGTACCGGAGGGAAGGTAGTCAGAAGGAACCGTATGTAGATAAGGCGACACCGGGAACGAGGTGAACCCGCAGCGAAACACGTGACGCCTTACGGAGAGCTCACAACGACAGTGGCAGTAAAGAGGACGCGGAGAGGGAGTGTTAGGTCTCGAACGGTCTACTCCGAGGAAAATTGCGCTGTCTGAGTATCAAGTCGAGTTAGCGTCACTGATTCAGGGCAAATCTTGTAACTTGCATGGAGAAACAGAATTTCACACTCGAACTCGAGTAGAGATGAAAACGCGAATCAATGTGGGGTCAGCGGCAAGTTGAACCCTGAACTTGAACCGTGTGAGTTGTGTTAATTAGAATTAATTGGCATCTCCAATATCGTTGTGTTAGTAATTGTCTTCAACCTATTTATTGCGCTATGCTCTCCTATAATATGAATTCCTCAGTCCGGCAGATCTTGGCGTTCTCATTTCGTTGCGGGTTGAACCGGTTGGAGGCAGCACAACAGATTCCGGCAGGCTATTCGTACAGTCTATGGAAACCACAACAGAGCCTACGGAGTCTACTGCGACACCGATGCAGTTGATTCCGAAAAAGTGAAGGATGTGATAGGATTGTAGGTGCAAGCGGAAAGCGTGCCGCAAGCAAACATAGCAGTTGATTGGATGCCTGCGCATATTTCGTCTACGCGCTGATTGGTTTGCTGGAGCAGGTTTGTTTAACTGATTCGAAGGAAGAATCTCATGAGTGCAGCAGTGTGGTTAGTTATGGAAATAGCTTAGTTATTTATGACGAGATTCCTACATGCCTGTCAGGCTGTCATTTTTGATGAGCTCGCTTTGCTGAATAAACCGTTTGTCCATGAAGGACCGAGTTTTGCGACAATAGTAACCTCACAGGTGCTAATGCAGCTTGCTGTGTTGTGGTAGCAAAGTTAGCCAAGTAGACACTAATACTAACCGCTTTTTGGATGCGGGGTTCGAGGTCAAACAGAAATGAGAGGGAGAGGCTCGCGGGAACTGTGTTGGCAGAAACGAGGGAAGAATCGTTGCCAAACCAATCAAGAGAAGAAGTGGAAAGGCCACGGTGGACAAAACAGATGACGGTTTGTATCGATGCATGTAGAAAAAGAGAAAGCAGGAGCGAAAAAACAGGGTACAGAGACGCAGCGTAAATGGGAAAGGGACAAATACCAACTGCAATTGTAAGTCAAGCGGCCAGTAGGGCGTTCAAATCGAGCTTCACGAACTGAGACATGGCTGTGCAAATCGCGTCCAGCTGAAGACAGAAAGTACAAAACGCTTTTGTCACTTCTGTGTATAATAAAAACAAACGAACGTCAGTGAAGAGTTCAAATGACAAAACAAAAGTGCACTAGCTATCTAGCATTGTTAAGGGGCACGCACTGATCAGCAACGCGGAAAACCGAATATCAGTTCCCAGTTCCAGGTAGGTTAGTAAGTCCTGGTAGCACCCCAGACTGAATAATACCGCTTGCGGTTGCGAGACGACATCAAAAACCGCGGTGGACGGGTGGTACTTTGCCTTCTAATGACATGTATGACTGGAAACTCAAGTTAGAGAGATCCTGAAGGTAGAAGAGGAATAGTGGAGACTGTGTTCATCAATCACCAAAGCGATCCACTCAATGGTTAAAGTGCGAGTCCCTCTGTTCAGCAACAAGGTGAATAGTATCACTAATCAAGGTCGGAATAGTTATCTAATGGAAAACAACTACAATGATGTCATAATTCTGCTTAGTGAACAAACGTGTACAATTGCCAATGGTTGCCGTCGAAACAACACATCAATGAGGACGAAAATCCTATTTTTGTTCGTCGCAATCAGCCGACAATTCAGATATGTCGACCAGCTATCCGGAAAAGCACCAGACGGCCGTTTCGCCCTATTGGGGCTCATCAGTGGATGCGTCGGGCTATATCGCATTTAGCTAACAATTCATGATAGTCAGATACCGTCCTCCATGACGCAGTTGCATAAGCTGCGGGCTAGTTGGCAAGAGCCACTAGCAGTCATGAGTTTGATCCTCCGCAGAGGACCGAAGGATGCGCACCACGGATGAGCCCCAATAGGACGAAACGGTCGTATGGTGCTTTTCCGGATAGCTGGTCGATATATCTGAATTGTCGGCTGATTGCAACGAACAAAAATACTCACCAGAATCTTTCCATTCATAAGTGAACGAAAATCCTACACTGCAGAAAACAATTATGCATGTCGCTTCGGGCTAGGTTGTGCAGAAGCTGCGCCGTTCTAGTCTGCACTTCTTCCGCGGTTAAAAAAGCGTTCCGTTTTAGCGTAAAATTGGGTTGTGAAGAAGAGAAAATAAATCGCACAGTGCCAAATGGGGTGGGGTGAGAATAAAAGACTGGCTGGTTGGCAAGTGCCTTAGCGGTCATGGGTTCGATTCCCAGTAGGGGACCGAGGGAGTGCGCACCAATGACGAGTCCCAATAGGGCGAAACGCGTCTGGTGCTTTTCCGAACTAGGCCGTGCTATGTAGTTTCTGAGCAGCTGCGACGGAAACATGACAATTAATCCCTCCTACAAGTTAGTAATAGCAAATGTAGCCTCTTCTATTTCTAAAAATTCTATGGATGTAGCGTCTAGTGAGAGGAATACATGAACTTCCGAGGCTAGCCACTGTCATCTGCTAAGGTAGTAACGTGCGTGGCAGTGGAAAAAAGGTGGTGCTATATATCAATTAGGTTGCAAATGGTGCAGCTCAGCCAACGTCCCCCATGGCTCAGTGGTCTAAGCTGCCGGGTAGTTGGCATCTGCCTCTAGCGGTCATGGGTTCCATCCCCAGTAGGGGACCGAGGGAATGCGCACCAATGACGAGCCCCAATAGGGCGAAGTGCGTCTGGTGCTTTTTCGGACTAGACTGTGCTAGGTAGGTTGTGAACTAATGGGGTGGAAAACAGTCTTGCTGGTAAAGCATTGTGGGAAGACGCGCTGTCCTGTTGTAAGATCCATTCTTACCTTCACAAACTAGAGGGTCTCTTTCTAACATGCTCAAAAAATGTTTCAAGAAAGTTGTACACAATAGTATTGCTTAACCGTCCAATCTATACATGCTCTGACATTACAATTTCCTTGGATATCGGAGAGCATGATACGCAGTACGTTGAACTCCGAGAACATCATGAGTGCCATTTTGCTCTTGGGGAGGTCAGTGAGTTCCAGTGCACCGATTGTCACCTAATTGCAGTATCGGAGTTAAAAGTACACATCTCAGAGACTGCAAAAACACTTAAGAATGTACTCTGTTGAAATCCACTGTAAAGGGACGCAGCGAAATTCTCATCCTCTTCCATTCTATTCATGTGACAGAATATTCGGCAACATAAAAAGTTTGATCTGGAGTATCTGCCGAGTTGTCGGGTTGTAACAAGCAGTGTCTATTGAGATCTCGGTCATTACTATCACAGGGAGGGTATCTGAAATGGTAGTGATTCGGTGTTGTACCCCCCAACCCTGACCCCCACGACCGACGGATTCATTATCGTAAGTCTCTGCTGCCAGCGTTGAAATTCTTACA
This sequence comes from Dicrocoelium dendriticum, assembly GCA_944474145.2. Classification (NCBI taxonomy): domain Eukaryota; kingdom Metazoa; phylum Platyhelminthes; class Trematoda; order Plagiorchiida; family Dicrocoeliidae; genus Dicrocoelium; species Dicrocoelium dendriticum. The sequence continues at coordinate 14,285,137 of OX104070.1, forward strand.
CGAAACGATAGTAACGTGTTGATCATTGGTGATATCCCAGGTTTGCCGGTGGAACGGAATAACATGACCACATCCAACTGCTCTCCCGACGCAAGTAAGTTGACCAAACGGGTGAAAATTTCACTGCATAGGGAAGTTGCTGAAGGGCCGAGCACAGTGAACGTACGGTGAAACATGAAAAATGGCTCTTCAGTAACGTGAGCAGTCTCGCAATTTCGGGTCAGACCTCGAATATTTAAACTAAGAAGATCAAGCAGCTATATGTATCGTGTTGCCAGTTCCACAACAATGTATCTTACAACAAGTGTCGGAAGCTCTATACTCTTACACCAGAGACTGGAAAATAAGACACCGCGTTCCCGATGGACCTTCTCATCACCAAGACATTGAAATCCATGAGCAAGGAGTGTCACAATAGTTAGATCATCACACCTTGCGTGGGACACTGATTGTACATACACACAGTAATACGTAATCCCAACTGATAAACCACAGTCGTCTCGACTGATGGGACAGAGCATGAAGTTCAACGTTGGGAGCCAACGACAAAAAATACGAATTGCAGATAGATTTGTGGATCAAAATGGTTGGATTGAAAATCAAAGGTTGAAGTTTAACAATACATCGATTGCCCTCAAACACAAAGCCAAAATTACTAAACGCCGAGAGTCAAACGATACTTACAGAGATCAGTGATTTGGTTATCAAGGCGTAAACTATAAAACACTACGTCTCCGGTACCACTTCCAGCTCCAGTTATCGCTACCGTAAAAGCACTAACAAAGACGAAATTCCTCGTGGAGGCACAGTATATGCGTCGAGTTTCATCCACCAATGGTGTATCTCACATGCAGTATACGCGATCCAGATGACAGAAGTTGGTCTCAAAGTAAATCTCTACCTTGATTGAAATGGCATGTCGTAGTCCCAACACACAGATGCGTACACTTCACCTTCAAAAACAGCCTGGGCGAATCAGAAGCTCAGCAGAATGCATTCAAGAATTCGTAGCACAAGAAAAAAATACAACGATGCGGGTCAGAATGGGCATTGCGCTTAACAAAAGGGTTGGTAAAAAAATTTCGGGGTAACATTAAGATGGTAAAAATGATCAAGTGCTCAGCGAATTAGTTATTCCGTAGAAAAAGAGCAAAAAGAACAGCATACCCATGACTTGGCAACAAGCCTCAGATTGAGTCGATAGTGGGTGATTCTGCGAAGATGCTGCTGCAATGATCGATCCAACTCGGAGTAGCAAAGGTCTAGGAACTCTCGACACTCCCTGGCGGTAAAAGCGGAGCCACTGCGCGGGGTCACTGCTGTCGGTTGGAAAGCTGATTTCGGCGAATAGTACCAGTTTAGATGGCCCGACGTCACGTAGTCCGGTGCCAAGCGAACCATGAGCGGCGGTAGGCAACAGGGAAGGCATTCAGCATTCTGCAACAAAATGTCACCGAATAGAACAAGTAAGAGATGCCTAATAGAGAAACCTTAAGTTATGATTGATAGCAATGTGATGAGACACTAGGGACAAGGAGGGTAGAACTGTTGTGTCGATCAGCTTATCGGGGTGAGGAAGGAACGTGTAAAAAACGGTGGTACAAGTTGAGCAGCGATACGATCCGTGCGGCCACGCAGACTACTAACAGTTGCATGGGTCATGTACAATACAGCCCGCATTGCAAGTCAGAGAGGGGGGGCGGGGAAACGAAGACCGCCAGTGTGAAGAGCTGAATGAGGCAACTAGTTATTGCTGTGAATCAATAGAAGCACGGGCGTGTGCGCGTGTACGCGGTGAACAGCGTTCAAGATTCGCGTGGGGATGTCAAGAAACGTGCAATGACACGAACGCATACGCAAAGACAGACTACGACATCTACTGTTAATGCAAAACGAGGGTGCGTGATGCACACAGCGGAAAGTATGGGTGGGGTATGCAACAAAATACAGTTGGCTCCCATTAACACCCCACTATAGCTGGCGCAGTTAGAACTACTAAGACAATCATAATGTTGAGAACGCAGCGCGATATAGACGAGTTGCGTGTGAGAGAACGCACATCCAAGTGGCATATAATAGGTCGAACATAAAAAACAGCCGGGTTCATTTGCGCACTTCATCCACAACGCATCGGTGGTGGCTGATTTGTGCAATATGCGCTCGTCGTCCACGGGGATACATGATTTGCCTGAGTTTATCATGCCTACTCATTTCTCCCCATGCTACTCATTAATAGTGAACCACCACAGTACATTGACTAGCTTTCCGAACTATCTCCCCGTGGTGTCAGCGAGACGGTTCGGGTAGTTCCCGTTCCGGCGAATGGTCCGACGGCAGTGTTCCAGGAGGTGGTGAGTTTACGTCTGGCAAGCGTTCTCCATAGAAAATACCACAAGGATGTGCTTAAGAACACTACGACGTGGCGGAGGTGACTCGCTAGCAAATAAAGTCACTGCCCCTTGTCTTCCTTGGGGACACTGTATATTGGCAGGCAATCGGAGGATTAGATTCTGCCTTGGACTTCGGGAGTGTTGGGACTATGGTATAGCTTTTCGCAACCCGAAAGGCGTATGAACTAAATATTCAATCGATGGCTTCCAACAAATGCGAAACCCTTATCTTGCACTGCTCAATTGTAGATTAGGCCCTTTGGCCGTGGTCCCATAAGACAACCCATCTACTTCGGCCTAGGCAACCGGATGGTGGTATCTCGCCTATTGACGAAGCATGGAACCCACAGCTACGTGTACTCTCCTCTTCCGCTCTCATGATGATTCACCGCCCTGCTAGTATGTCAACCTTACAAATACACGCCACTCGCAATGTTACTTGATTCTGAAACGGTGAGCAACCCTACCTCTCGCCACCCGTCAACGCAACCACACAGCCTTCGACAGGAAGCTGTCATCTTCGTTACTGCAACTTGGAATGCAGTTGGAAATAGCAACATTTAACGTGCGTACATTTATGCAGATCGGACAACAAGCTGGACTTGCACGCACGCTGGAGACCTTCGCAATTGATGTCTGCTGCCTAAGTGAAACTCGACTCTAGGATTCCAATACAGTCTACCAGGTGTCGTTACTAGTCCAACCACACAGCCTCTTCTATCTTCGTCTTTCTGGTGACGCTGAGTCGGCTGCATCTGGACAAGTTGGTGTTGGGATCGCCCTCAGCGTTAGAGCTGATGCCGTTCGCTTTGAATGGATTCCAAACAATAGTCGCCTTTGTGCTATCAGGCTCCGTGGCTCTTACAAGTTTAGCAGACATCACGCAGACAAGCGTGCTCTTTTTGTGATCTCCGCCTACGTACTCACTGACCGCAGCTCGGATACAGTCAAGGACCAGTTCTAACAACATCTTCATGAGCTGCATTTAAGGGCGCCTGAAACACAGATCATCATTATGGTATGATGCTTAAACGCACGTAATGGTCGGTTGCTACCATGTGAACGCCACCTCGGTGGGCTGCATGGGTTTGATGATATTCGCTCTGACCACCAATGTTTCCTTCCCAATATAAGCCCTCGTCACCTTGCATGCCACCTGGCGTCCTCCGTCGTTAACCCAGCGCCGGTCACAAATTGATCACAGTCAAAAATCGCAGATGGCACGGCAGTGTACGCGGTTACAGAGCATTTTGGTTAACTTGCGTTAAAACTGATCATGCATTGGCGTGTGACAGTTTGCATGCCTTTCGGTGGCTCACCTAGGTCCAAACAAAGCCAACTGAATACATAGAAGTTGGAAGACCCAGAAGTGAAAACGCAGTATCAACAGAGCCTTCGTGAAATTCTCACTTTCCCCTCTCTGTACATCGATCAACACTGGTCTAGTTTGCAACAAGCCATGCTGACCGCCGGCTCGTCCAGCGGTGGCCTCACCCGCTGCACAGCCAAAAGTTAGATTTCAGCAAGATCCTTGGAACTGCTAGATCGTCGATGGGCTGTGCAAGCCGGTGAGAAGTACAATGAACTCCGTCGATCTATCTCTAAATAGCTGGAATCAAGTCTTCATTTGACCGTGGATCGTGGGGGTCAAAACGAGCTGTTGAGATGGAAGCCGCTGCATCGGCTGGAGACTAGCGCAGGTTCGTGTACATCACCAAGGCCAATGGTCGCAATCCACAGGTTACCAGTCAGACAGCACGAAAATGTCCAATTTACACAGGCGCTTGTGCCACTAGGCAGAACAGTTTGTTTTCTAATTTAACTACCTAGCACAGCCCACTGGGACACCTCTGTTTCCTTCGGATGGTGCTTCGCCAGTCCCCACAATTCCTCCTACGGAAGCAGAGATCCGAAGTGCATTGCAATCTTTGAAGCGTTATAAAGCTCCCGGGCATGACAACCTATCCCCGGCTCTATTTAAAGATCGCGAGAGTGCACTCGTCAGCGAAATCCTATCAATGTTCACGAAGGTTTGAACTGACGAGAAAGTTCCAATTGCATGGAGAGCATCGGTCATTGTCCCGATTCACAAGAAAGGTTCTCGCGAAGTATGCGCCAATAACCTCGGAAATTCGTTGATTTATGTTGCGTCAAAGAGTTTCGGGTATATTCTACTACGCAGACTTTCAGCGACTAGAGAGGGCGTTTACCGAGAGAAACAAGCCGGTTTTCGTCTGGGCAGAGGTTGTATCGACCAAATCATCAAACTGCGCGAACTTCTTGAACTCCGTCATGTCCACCAGCAGCCAACAACCGTGGTGTTCTTGGGCATCCGAGCGGCATTTGACGCAAAAGACCTGCGTGCCCGACAAGTTTGGAGCCTTCCCGAAGGAACTCCACAGTCACACGTCGGCCAAAGTCAAAGTTTAAATAGGCTTTCCTCTCCGTGTGCTGTCACCAGAGGCGTTCGCCAATGTTGTCCTATTTCACCTTCCTCTTCAATTTACCGTTGAAGACGTCATCCAACGAGAGTTGAAAGGCGATTACAACTGCGGTATTGAGTTTCTTTCAGGTGACAGAGTCGCGGATTTGGAGTACGCTGATGACATCACTTTCCTTGGGGACGATCCACAAGCCGTCCAAAGCGCTTTGAACCGCTTAGCGATGGAGGCGTCTAATTATGGCCTGTATTTCACCCAAGGCAAAGGTAAAATATGACTCCAGGATTGGTAGATGCTTGTGCCTACCCTCACCACCGCTGATGATGTCCTGGAACAATTCCCCCGGTTCACTTATTTAGGGAGTTGCGGCAGTGTTGGAGATAAGATCTCACAACGGATCGCAAAGGCCCGCCTTGCATTCATCAGACTGAGACAGACACTTATGACGTCGTCGCGATGTCAGTCTCAAGCTGAAGGGCAGGGCGTACATTGCCTCTGTACGTGCGGTCCTCTTGTACGGCTGTGAGACCTGGTCTATTCGCTCGTAAGAAATGAAGCGATTGCCAGTTTTTGATAATCGTTGTTCAGGTAGGATAGCTCACGTGTGATAGCAATATCATGTAAGTAACACAGAAGTCCGAGACCGAGTGTTTGGAGCAAACAGCTCATGAATGCAAAATGTTGTTCGCCGACACCGTATGCGTTAGCCCGGCCAAGTATTACACATGCCAGCCTATTGCATTCCCCGTCGAGAGCTATTTGTCCTCCCCGGAAACGAGTGGAAAATGTGCCGCGGTGGGCAACCAATGAGGTGAAGGAGCATGAAGCTAACCTCAAGCTTAGCACCAATCGGAGCTGTCCAACTTCCGGGGTGGGGACCAAGTGACTCGGACTGCCAGTGGTTGGAAACACTGGAGGTTATGGCGCGTAACAGACATCAGTAGCGACAGTGTAGTTCAGTCTCAAACTTTGTTAGTTCATGTCTAATCGAACACAAAAACTCAAAAACACAAAGAAGCTAAAAACGGGGTGTGCAAAACAAAAAACGGTTCGTTCTCCTGTTGTGTCCCGTTTCCCCTTTATTTCTCCACGGTTTGATGGCACATTGTCTGTAAATAGATTAAATATAGATGGTTGGCGGCATCCGGTTTCGGATTCGCCTGTCACTGTGGCAAGCCACAGGACGCCTGCGCCTACAGAGGGACCATGGATGGCTTGCGCTGCACCACACACAGCTCCAAACACACACCCCATATGCAGTGTAAACCGGAAGGAATAAGACCGGGAGGAATGTGGATGGGAGCCACGTTACATTAACAAATCCGATACACTCCTTCACAGGCAAACACAAGCATGTTTTATTCGGGAATCAATCACACACCAGGCGGTGGATGGACCGTCGTCCGCTCCACACTGAGTGCATGGAACCATTTTTCGAGCATAGCACGACAACAAGGACCGTGCATTCCGTCCCCTCCAGCAACGACCAACTGTCTCCTGGAGCCAGTATGGACGAGGTAGTGGGTAATAGACAGGTAGGCACCTTGTCAACATACACATCAAGCGCAGCCATACTGGGATGTCAAACAACAGTCAATCACTTGAAGCAAAGATATCAAGTAAAATAAAGCGAATAATGCATCCAGATACGGACATAACTCTTCTCTAAATGAGCGTATAAATATAAATTGGTTGCAAAAAAACCCGCGTCAGAAAATATATCTTAAGAGAATGCCAAAAACGCGAAAATGTTATCGAAGTTAACTACAATTAGCGTAAGCGACGTGTGCAAGTTTAAAGAAGATAGTTTGGATAAACATTAATATGAGATACAAAGGCATTAGGACAATATAGTAAACCCACCACCTGAAATGAAGAGACAGCATGCAAACACGCTGTCGGTAAATGGAACGCAGCGAACCTACAAACGCTGCACCGGTTCTGCCTACGTTCTCTGTAGGACTCGTCATCGCTTCAGTGGTGGCCCCGAGTGACCTCGCTCATGGCTAACTAGACCTGTCTGACTCAGACACTCGCGGCCGCATGTGCCACAGCACCATGCGCTCAGTGTTGAGGATGTAAAACCCATCGTCACCTGGCGGTTCTGCGATTGCCGGTTCTTCTCCTGCACCTTGGCAACTGCCTTCGTGATCAGATCGCGCCATGCACGCCGATCAAGCGCTTTCGATTCCCATAATCTGCAATAAAGATTAGAACGTGAGAGGCTCACTTTGATCATGTCCTGGTAACGAAGTTTCGGTTTCCCCACATGCCGCTTTCTAGTACTGCTGACCATATAATGCTTGTTTCGGTATCCGCGTCGAATCCATATGCCACACATGACCGAGCCACCTCAGGTGTCTCAGAAAAAGTATGTAGTCCATTGTATACATTCCACTTCGATGCTACACTTCAGTGTCTGCAACTTTCTTGTACCAACAGGTGCGCAGAATCCGTCGCAGACACTGTTGATGGAACCTCTCGAGATGTCGCACATGTCGCCGGTATATCGTCCACGTTTCGCTGCCGTATAGAAGAACGGACAACACCATGGATTTGTACACCATCAGCTTCGTGCCAACGGTAAGCTGATGGTTGTTCCACACTCAGTACTCAAGCTTCCCGAATGCCGCCGCTGCCTTCGATACGCGGATACGCAGCTCACTGTGAAGCTGCTGATCAGTCGACATCACACTCCCGAGGTAGCAGAAGCGGGAGGTGGTTTCCAGTACGTCATCATCGATGCTGATTCGCCGCACCAGTTTAGATTGCACCTCCGGTGAAGGCTAAAAGGAACAGACAGTTTTGCTTGTGTTGATGGTGAGCCCGAATTTGACCGCTGTCGAAACCAGAGCACTAGTCATGTGTTGCAACTCATCCGCGCTATGTGCAAACAGCTCACAGTCGTCAGCGAACAGCAACATACTAATTCTCGCACCGAAACGACGGATATTCAACAACCCACCATCAATACGGTGCCCCATACAAACACTGTAAGCACAAGCCACATCAAAAGCACAAGACATCATTGCATGAAGATAAAGAGTAAACAGGGCAGGAACTAACACACAGCATTGCATCACATCAAAGACAAGTGCAAAGTCATCCGAAGTCTCTCCACTCAGCTGTCTCCTCGCCCACATACCACTGTGCAGACATTCAATTAAACTTACAAACTTACGCGGGCAACTAAACTTACCCAACACCAGCCACAATGCTTCGCGGTTCACCGTATCAAATGCTTTGGTGAAATCAATAAAAAGCGAGTACAATGGCTGGTGTCGTTCTTTGCACTTCTCTTGCAACTGACGAGCCACAAACACCATATCTAGAGTGCTGCGACCCAAACGGAATCCGCACTGCTCTTTTGCCACGATAGCTTCCCCAACCTGAATGACGAGGCGGTTGAGCAGGATTCTGGAAATCACCTTGCCCACACAACTCAGCAAGTTGATGCCACGATAACTCGTGCGACATTGCTTGCTCCCTTTGCCCTTGTACTGTGGTAGCACAAGGGCATCCTTTAGTTCAGGAGACAACTCTTCCTCAATCCATACGCGTTGCATCAAGTGGTGCAGCGCAGCCATCAACGTAGGTTTGCCGTGCTTTAATACTCCAGACGGGATCCCATCGGCCCCGGCACACTTGCCGTTTCGCAGCTGTGCAAGTGCTCTCTGCGTCTCACCCAGTGTCGACGTGTCCGCCAAACTCACCTTCACATCGTTCTGCTTCAGGCCGTTCAAAGTAGGCTAGTCGATCTCTGAACGGTTGTTCAAGAGACGGTCAAAGTTTTTCCGCCAGATCTGCATTATGTCTGCAGTCTGTGTGCAGATAGCGCCTGAGCTATATATATATATATATATATATATATATATATATATATATATATATATATATGCGATTTGCTTTCATTAGCCTCAAGATCATTTTAGGTCATAAATCCTTGTTCGTCTTAGGCTGATCGATAACGAGCTTAATAATGACAATAATACACATACACTGGTTTACACGATACTCCACGAGTAACCTCCTCCTTGCTTGGATACTAACAGTCAGAACGGTTACTTGGACTTCAGAGGTGTAATGATTGCCGCGGGTGTCTTCGCCACTGGACGGCTGTGAGGAGTATCTAAGTTCCAGTTACACGATTACGACCCCAAAAACAAGGATGACCATAATAGCGGTTGCTTACTATGATTTTATATATACATATATATATATATATATATATATATATATCATAGTAAGCAACCACTATTATGGTCATCCTTGTTTTTGGGGTCGTAATCGTGTAACTGGAACTTAGATACTCCTCACAGCCGTCCAGTGGCGAAGACACCCGCGGCAATCATTACACCACTGGAGTCCAAGTAACCGTTCTGACTGTTATTATCCAAGCAAGGAGGAGGTTACTCGTGGAGTATCGTGTACACCAGTGTATGAGTATTATTGTCATTATCAAGCTCGTTATCGATCAGCCTAAGACGAACAAGGATTTATGACCTAAAATGATCTTGAGGCTAATGCAAGCAAATCGCATTTTGAGTGTGTCAACTTCGTCACAAATGATCAGGAAATTCACGTAGAAGACTACCATGAGAACTCAAACAGATCGTGTTAAGAGAAAGATAAAGACAGAACACGAGCGGCCTACGCTACAGATCAGTCCGCTTCGTTACAGACAAAGCTGAAACTACGTGATGGCGGTGAAAAGATGTCTTACGGCCGAAAGATCCAGGTGAATCGACAGCGTGAGCATCCAAACTCATGGCCTGCGCAGTGGTAACGATTCTTGCCATCGAGATGACCGAAGTGGTGCTCGGTGACCGAGAGATACCGCAGCCAGCAGAAGCATGAGCAAAAAGTGCAAGTGCTGTAAGCTGGGAATATCATCCGAATGTGGACCTCTCCTCTTGGGGAAATGATGTTGGTTGAACAATAAACAATGCACAGCATCACACTCAGAGAGATAAGCATTATCGCAGCAGGAAAAGATTGACAGAGTAATTGGGCTATGTTCTCAGCACGCTGTTTTGTACGGGTACCCTGCACACGCGCATGTAATCTCAATGGTTAGTGGTCACAAGATGATGGAGTCCAAGAGTGGCACACAACTGCTAATTCCACTGTAATCGAGGATTACGTAGTCTTGGCTGTCGAGAAGTGTATGGTTGAAAAAGATACTGAAGCGGAAAAAGTAAATGCACCTTAGTTGTACAACCATCCAAACATGATTGTCACGAACGTAAAAGGGATGCAGAACTGGGGATGAGAAAGATGGTGTAAAGAGCGGAAAAGAAGTGGGAAAGAGATAGAAAATAATGACTACCTGGTGAAGGGGGAAACAGTAAAAAGCAAGGGGACGAATTCAAAAGCATCACTGGCTCAGAACTCAAGCATGCCAGACAGGGTTACTGGTTCGGCCAATTCCGGGGCTGCCACTCAGAAATGTGGCATTTCGCCAACTCCTTGGTTAGTCACACCGTGACTTCACCGAATGAGGCGAGACGGCCGAAGACAACGCAAGTCAACAGGTACATGAATGAGGTAACCCAATAGTCGACGTGGTGGATTTTAATCCAAAAAGTACTTTAGCAGATGGTCTGCTGTTAAACGACGGTCGTAGTTATCACCAGGCACTGCTACGCACCTTCGGTGGTCAAAAATGCGTGATCATGGTCAACGACTATAGTATCTTTGATCGATACAGCTACACACAGTTGAAAAGGACCCGCGACCATAAGAATCTCGATGGAAGTTGCTATCGTTAGTCGCAGTCTAGGAAATCGGTAAGCGGAAGCCGACGTAGCTCAGCCACACAGAAAAAAATAAGTTTTCATTTAAGAACAGGCTTAAAACTAAAAGGTGTAGCATATTAAGACGCTTTTGACACTGTCTAAAAGAACAGAAAATTGGAGTTCCATGACCGGCCATGACTCAGCGTGAGTCGCTGCGACGCATCAACATAACATCTGATATGTGGTACAGCCTACTCGAAACTGCCATCATCACCATCGTCATCATCAAGTAACACGTTAGGAGGTGAGAAACACCTCAGCAACTATGCCGCAATACAATGGAGATATCCAGAAAAAGAAAACATAAAATAGGAATAGCACAAAATGCAAAAGAAAAAACGAAGTACACTATTATTATTATTATTATTATTATTATATTGGTAGTACGCATGGATAAAGAGATTGCGGTTGGGGATGGATGAGGGAGCACAGAGGAACTCCCAACCCAAACGCCATGTCAACAAGCGTGTCCAACAAATGAGTTCATCGTCTTTTGGGCCCCCATGGCTGAAATGCTACGGGAAAACACGCCCACATATTCATCATAACTAGGCCACAAAGACGTGGAATCGGTAGAGACGTAATCTAAACGGGAAAAATCAGACGGAAAGTGGCTCAATAAAAGTGAACACCAAAGGACGCAACAATCAACAGCGAGAACAAAGAGCGTCAATGACCTCCTGACTATGCCAAGTGGCGTTGGTCATCAAGGGGAGAGAGGACACGCGTACGTCAAATTCTGTGCGCTATCGGGTCAGGCATTACTTTCAGTCATATCATCGGCTGGCAGCCATGATGCTCTGCTCGAACTGAGCAAGAATAACATCGGCAAACACCGCGCACTTTGGCCAACAGGGATATGCAAAACGCAATCTAACTGTGGTAGACGGTGTAAGTTCGACAGAAAATTGGGAGTGGCACCGGTAGGTCCGTTACCAAACACTAGCTAGTAGTCCTCAGTACAACACACGGAATGCTCTCGCCAGACGAGGTGTTTGCATACAAACGTACGGAAACAATGAAAGATGAACAATGTCCAATGAGATGCATGTCCTAAAGAGCGATGGAATAGAGGGGGGAAGCGATAAACACGTCGACAGATAACTCACTTCCTTCTCCAGGGTAAGCTTCAGGTGGCAGCTAGCGTTCCATTCACCCGCATCCATACAGGTGGAATAGGTTTCCATATCATCAATGCAGGGCGGATTTGTGTTGGACTGCACACAGATGTGCAACTGATGAAGGTGTTCGATCTCGTGTTGGACAACCGGATTCAATCGCTCCAATTGATCCGGCGAGAACGTAGTCATTGGTGTAGCTTCGGGATCATACGACACGAAGGAGTCGATAAACAAAGAAGCTGAAAAGATGGGATAAAGTGGTAGTAGATAAACAAGGGGATGGAAACTTTAAATAAGTAAATAAGCAGTATATTCTAAACAACGCGAGGCATGCCTAAATAGGTATGATTATAGTAATGTCAACACGAATGATCGGTAAAGGTACAGTAATGTTGCAGGGTTAGCAGTATCATACTAGATCCATGTGGTGGATATATTTATGTATGTCGGTAGGAATGTTTGTAACTGTTTGCTTCGACTTGTAAACGGGACGTCGTAGCTGCCAATGTGTTCGGTCAGTCATCTGCTTGAGAAAGGGTGAAAGGAGATTTTCGTACTGGAAGACTAGCGTTCGTGGAGTGAGTACGAGCAAGAGAATGGGCAAGTGGCTGCGACTTTATTTAGTGGTGAGTCATACGCGCCACTAAAGTTACTGAAGGATAATTCTTTGAGGTTTTCAAAGCGCTTCACGCTTTCTTCGTGCTTTCAAAACTTTTTGATATTGATTGTTATTTTGGAAAATGGGAATGGGAATCTAAGCAAAGAACATGAACCGTATTGTGAAAACGCCGAGGATAACGTACCAGTCGGCTTGATTTAGTCCTCCTTGGTAAAGGAATCACAGCGGACTTTGTCACAGTGCGTCATTGTCGGAAGAACAGGCAACTTTGTAGTGCCAACGTTGTTGTCGATATAGGCAAAATTTAAACGGTTTATAGGTACTGATTCATGCTTCTCGTGGCGATCAATGACACCTACCTTGTCGTTCTGTTGGAGGAATCTGACATATCTTTCACATGGTGGAGCCAGGGATCGTTTGATGCCATCAACTCTTACGAATACATGCGAAAGTTGCATTCCGAAAAAGTAGCAGACCAGAGCAGCACCAAAAAGTATGTATGGAAAATACTCTCCGCACACACGGGCAGTACAATTAAATGGATGGAGGTTCGAATTGTAACCAATCAAATGCAAAAGCACACGATTGGCCCATGTGTGCTAAATAAAAGTGTGAGTAGAATAAGCGAATCTAGGGCGAAAACAATGCAAAGTTTTGATCAGGAAATTGTACCCACCTCTGTTCGTAAAAATATAAAAATACATGTCCATGAACAATCTAATTTAACGTATGCACCCTGTAGAATTTTCAAGTGATGTTATCAGTTAAAGCATATCGGCATACAGGCCGGCGTATCCTACCGGAACGTCGTATGTTTGTATTAGTTTGTACCAAGCACTGTGTTGTATGTGTGTTCGTCTGTTCAATAGCAAGTTGAGAAAGCGCTGTTTGTAGCCGTCTTGCATTCACCTTTGTCTCACAAGTCAACTTGTAAGTTCCTGGCGTGCACACAGATTCCACACGGGCCGAGGGTCCGAACCCATTAACTCAATCACGGGAATAGGGCAGTTTCACACGATCACATGTCGATGGAGGATATGTTTTTCCAACGCGTCTATATTTAGCCTGCTAAACAGTCCCTCTTTCGTATTCTCTGTGATCGGTGGTTTCTTTTGATGTAAAGGCTGCTTTTAATGGAGTTCGAATTGTTAGCTCTAGCATTAGCCCTGAGTCGATCCTTGCCGTTGCAGTATGTGGAGTGGCTCTGTATACCTCCAATGCAGACATCAGCGCATCAGTCCAGTATTTTCTCGAAAGCCGAAGAACTTGTAGATATACTTTCAAGATACGAATAATTTTTTCGAGGAGTCCATTCGCTGCGAGATTATAAGGTACAGTTCTCAGGTGTCTGATACCAGTGCGCCTTAAGAATTTAGCATTCTCGTTACATCGAAGCTGTGAGTCATCATCAGTTATTATTTCTTCTGGCAAACCGTACCTTGGAAACAAGCAACGGAACCACTTTATGATGACGGCATGGACTAGCCTCTGGCCATTTTCTGTGGAAACAAGTAGCGGCTAGCACGTTTCGCTCCTGCGGGGGTGTATTAGCAAACGGGCCCATAATATCGATGACAAATTTTGCCCATGGCTTCATTGGGTACACGACAGGTTGAACTGGAGCATTCAGGGGCCTCGCACTCTTATCGGCTTGTTGACAGGCGTAACATTCCCGAATAACCGCCTCCACACATGAATACATCTTCGGCACCCATTAGTTTTGTCGTATCCGAGCCTTTGTTCGCACAATCCCTGGATGACCTTCATGCACAAATACAACCACCAGAGGAATAAGGATTGAAGGGAAAACAAACTGCTCGCCTCTAATAATGCAATTGCTCACAGTAGAAAGCTCTTGTCATAGGGTATAGTATGGAAGTAACTCAAGTTGTATCTTAGTACGACGGGGCCATGAAGTGGATATGTAACTCGAAGCTTCGCTAGGACAGGGTCTTTTCAGTGTGCTCTCGTTTAAAGTCAAACGCTATGCTAGGTGTTCCGTCTGATAGTTGCCATATCATTTTTACCGCCTCTAAGTATTTGTTTACCCTTTTTTGGACAATGGGAATCTTGACAGGGCATTTGCACGTTTATTAAAGCAATATGGCAGTATTTTATTTCGGAATCATAGTTCAATAAAAGTGAGTACCAGCGACACAAGTGTACCAGCTTTTGGCATTTGTTACCGTGCGTTATTAGCCTTGTAAGCATATTGATCGGTGCGCAAAGTGAATCCACATCCGAATAAGTAAAATTACCCTTTCTCAAATTCCCAGTTGCATGCGTGGGCCTTGTCCTTGCCGGTGGAATAACTCCCTTCAGTATCAGACAATTTGCGCGATGCGTACGCAATCACTTTTTCATAGATATCGTGCAGCTGGAACAGAAGTGCACCCAAGCCAACATCTGAAATATCCGTTGAATATTGCTACCGTGGGAGTGGATTCCATCTTGGCCCGTATGGTCATGTAAGCATTGTCTTGTTCAGTGGCCTAAAGAAACGCTTGGTTTTGACGTGTCAGCCTTCGTAACGGCTCGGCAATAGTCGCAGATTTCGTTAATTGTCGAAGGTAATAAAACACAAACCCAAGAAATGTTTCATCTCTGTAACATTGCATGATTTTGGAGGATTAAGAATGACTCTGGTGTTCTGCACCTTAGGCTTAATATCCGAGATAGAAATAAGATATCCAATCAACTCTACCGCCGTTACAGCGAATTGGCATTTGCTGGCATTCAGGCGGAGATTTAGTTCAGTCTATGCAGCACATTATGAAGGTTTTCCTGATATTCGGTGGGGCTACTAACAGACAAATATCATCCATTTACGCAGCATATCCCTTGCGATTTGATAACGATAAGGTATTAAATTTCTTCCAAACTGCTGTGGCACTACCAAGGCCCATCGGTAACACTTTTCATTGATACAAATCGTCTTGCGTGAGGAAGGCAGTCAAATGTCGACAATCTGCAGTCAGTGGCATGTGGCAGTAAGCACTTTAAATATCAAGTTTTGGGAAGAGATTGGCGTTTGAAAGCCTAACCATCAACTGGTTGAAAGAAGGCAGAGGGAACTTGTCTACAATGATATGCCGATTGGAAGCTCACTGTTCGGTACAAAGACGAATAGAGCTATCTTTCTAATGAACGGCACCTAATGCATGAACCCATTCAGAACACTGTAAGGGTTCTATCAAGTATTCCGTGACCATCTTTCTCAAATCTTGCGACAACGCCTTTCGCTTGATCAGAGGTACAAGCCTAGGTAATGAAATGCTGAAGGATTTGTAATCCACGCTCAAACGAATGCGGTGTATTGCTTTTGAGGCTCTCCCAATATCCCAAAGAAAGCAATTTGGGTAACTGGAACCTAACGAATGAAGGTTGACGCTGACAATGTTCATCCAGTTGACGCACGGTGATACATCCAATAAAACCATGGCATTTCGTCGCAATAGGGGCATACTATCAGTTTTAGAGATGTAAACTTCAACTATACGCTTCCTACTGTTTATAAAAAACATTGAAACCGTAAGAAAGCAGAGTATGTGGACATCACCATTGGAGTAGCTGCTGAAAGTTTTAGCGTAAGGATGTAGAGTTAGGTGACGAAAATGCTGTTTGTAAAAACAATATGGCAAAACTGTGATTGGTGACGCGGAATCTAGTTCCATGTCTACACAAATGGTTTTGTTTTTATCTTCAAAAAACACACGACGAATATCTGGTGAAGTCAGTTGGAGTTCTTGAGTTGGAGACGTAATTGGATGTTCGCATTCATTAGCGCCATATATGGACTGTACAATGGTAACCCAAGAAGCTCTAGAGTCATTTGCAGAAGCAACTGAAAAATGACGCGGGACGACGAACCCGAGCAAAATGACGGTTCTTACCGCAATTCCGGCAGATTTCACTCTTCGCAGGACAACGTTTATCATTTACACTATGTTCAGCGTTTCTACAATGGCAACACCTATTTCTAACTGCGGATCGAGTCAGAGAGCGTGTAGAATCCAACCCGTCAATTTCAGTAACTCCTGTGTTAGAGAGGAAAACATTGTTTTGTTCCGTGACTGCGAACTTCGCGCGAGCCACGTCACACGTCCTGTCCCACGTGAGCTTTTCTGCGTCCTCTATTAAGAGACTCACTCTGATCCAAGAATCCATAAAAGCAGAAGTCAATTGTTGTATTAGCATAGTGTCTTCCAACATTTTCATAGGAATACTATTGTAGTCACACTTTTGAACAGAACAAAAGAGACGGGAAATGTGTGCATCCACTGATTCACCAGATGCTTGTTTCAGCTGCGAAAATTTGTACCGAGAAGTATAGGCGCTCACTCGAACACACTAATGTTTATCGATGGCTCATAAGGCCTCTGTCAACGTGGGTTTCACCCGCAATTCTAGAGCATTAAGTATACGTCGACCCTCTGAGCCGAGTTGCAAGCTCAAAAGCTTTAACTTATCCTGCGTTTGCAGTGTCACGGATGGATTGAGAATTAGTAGCACAGAAATAAAACCTGAAAAACTAAGTTTCCAATCTTCCCAGAATTCTGCTTCTGGGGTAACCGCAGAGTCAGTCCAAAACGGTGCAGAGGTAGTAGCATGCATGGACATGGGTAACAAGCGAAGCCGATTAGTTGCATCCCGAAAAAGTAGCAAACCAGAGCAGCACCATAAAGGATGTGTGGAGATACTCAGCACGCACGCGCAGTACAATTAAATGGATAGAGGTTCGAATTGCAACCAATCAAACGAAGCTCACATGATTGGCCAACGAGTGCTAAATATAAGTGTGAGTAGCGTGTGCGAATCCAGGGCAGAAATAAAGCAAAGGAATTTGAACAAGACAGCGCACAAGTTCGAAGTTCGGGAAGTACAAATATTTTCTCTCTCTCGACAAGGGTGTTAGTAGATTCAAAACGACGCACGCGTGACGCAACTTGTTTTGCAAAAGAAGCGTCATACATAGGTAACGGAACTGGATGTACAAATTTGATCAACCTTTGCTGCGTAGCAGCTGTTGCTTCTAGATCGACCTGACTAGATGTAGGTGAACTGGCTGGGGATAACAAGTCTGTGTCAACGTTTTGCGCTCCTGAAACTTGCCGCATATCTGACGTGAACCGTGAGACATAGTCCAGTTAGTGACTCTCTCTAGGGGTGTAAGCGTCTTCGGAGGAATCTATGGCGTAGACTAAAGATTTGTGGTCGATGAACACAATGGAGGCTTTACATTCAAATGAAAGTCGGAAGTATCGAGTGGCTAGATTAACTGTGAGAAGTGCTGTCCCAAACCTGTTGTAACGGGTTTCAGCTAACTGCGATCATTTCGAAAAGAAACTCAACGGTTACTATGTACAAGCTGCTGAGAGACTACTCCTACCGCTCCTTCTGCAGTGTCTGTTACCAGAGAAGTAGATGCATCTGGTTGTAGATGTGTCGAAAGAGTAGTGTTTGCAGCGCCTTTTTAAGTTCTACGAAAGATGACTGAGCAAAATCGGTGAAGACGAAAGTACGCTGACTACCACAAAGAAAGTCCGTTAGAGGCTGCATTATGTTTGCGCAATTAGGGGTGAAACGGCGGTAGTTGTTTACGATGTCGAGAATGCGGTTCAGTTGTTCGAAAGATAACGCTTTAGGAAAACCCCTATTTGCGTCCATTTTTCGGAAATGCATCTATATCGGATGTTAAGATCTAATGACCTAAAGAGTTGAACGACGGTTTAATTAGCTCATAATTAGAAGGGATAACGTCAGCTTCGTGATTGCACAGGCATAGAAATGGCGGTCGCAATTGTTCCAGACCTTCTGACTTTAAGTTGCTTGCAAACAAAACGTTGTCCTTGTAAGAATGCACGAAATTCAAGCGGCTTGTAACGTCGTGCATGAATGTATAAAAGGTTTGTTGGTCCTTTATCAGGCGAAAAGTCATGCGCGGAGAATCTAATGTAGCAAAAGGCATGATGACTGCAGTCTTAGGAATATCGCATTCATGAAGGCGAATCTAGTGATAGGCTCGTGTTAGATCGTTGCACTAAACAAATACTTACAGCTCAAACAGTTAGTAACATCGTGAATATGCGGAATAGGACGCTTGTTCAGTACTCGTCAATCGCCACACATTCGCCAGCCTTTTTCGGCACCAGCTGAAGCGGAAAATCCTACTGACCAGCGGAAGGGCGGATACTACCAAGTTCAATCATACAATCGATTTCTGCCTTAGTCGCTTTACTTTTCCAGGGGCACGATATCGTGTTCGAGCGGAGACTGATAGACCACGTGCTCATATTATTTGCGTAACATTAGGTACTACTGGAAGAATGCCGTTAGGAAAGCGAACCAGCTGTGGGAAATGGGCGAACAAATCTAGAATGGTTTTATCAGCCTTTGGCTGGGGATTCACTGCTTGACGGCTTCGGAATATACCTCGAATACGCAAATTGTAGGATGTGTTTCTTTGTCAATTGACATTTGACAATGTGTATCAACCATGAGATCGAAATGATGCAAGAAATCGATTTTGGGGCTGGCAAACGTACAGCAGCTACCGTAAAATCGAACGGAATCTGCATTTAGGTTCTAATGGTGAGGGAACGCTGGCCAAAAATTTCTAAGGGATTTCAGTTGGCCGTATCTAGATATGCTGTCCTCAGCTTAGTGGAATAATTGGGGCTAGTGGGAGCCCGTCGAATGCCGTCACGGTGTCGTCTAGGAAAGTGATCCCTGAGATTCGATCGGCTCTCTAGGGTAGACTACTTTTGATACTTTAGTACCGAAGACAGTCACTAGTACTTGTCGATCAGCTTGTTTCGACCCACCGTTAGTTGGCATCCGTTGACCATTGTGTTTATTCATTTTCGAACTGTGGAACTAACAACGTCATCGCTTTGTTCGGGCTGCGTCTTTCTTATCGGTGCTAATGTGCAACGTTTAGTGTAATTTATGACAGCGCCACCTAGCCTTGCGTGGTGAAGAAAGGTAGTATCTTGTAGTACTGCGAGCGTGATTACACGAATGCTGCTTGTTTAGACTCATACAAGGGACTTCTTGTTTCAGCGGGACGATTTCCACCATAATAGCGTGCGTTCAATAATTCACTAGTGTAAGATGGGACAAAATGCGTAATTTACTACATCCACAGGATAGATATGCAACAGAAAATTAAAATCAAAATGTTCCAAAATGGAACGTGAAGTATCAGTGGTTAAACCTGAATTTTATCAAACTGTTGTATATCGTTTATCACTTAGAAGAAAGTCTAAGAGTCTTTCGAATGTCGTCATGCCTGGTGTGATCAACAAATATATTTTTAATGCATTCCGTTGAGAACAGATTCAAAGTAGGTAAAAATACTTTCTAGAATTCAGACGGGAGTGTTGCTTCATTAGTTTCAGATGGTTGCGTCGGTTTTGTTTGTAAGTGGTTAGGGTCGACCCTGGTGTACATGGATGCTCGCTTTCAGTTAGTGTCCTGTAAGTGAGAGTAAGATCTCGACGAAGCCGTCAGTATTCTACTGAAAACACACATAGTGCGCGAAGACGCAGTTCGTTACTTGGACCGGATAGTCCACGTGTTGCCTTCGTGGCTCTTCTTTGGGTTTTTTTTCCAATGAGCGAATATCTCCTTTTAATCATGGACACCAAGCGTGCATTGCATATTCAACTTGTGGGAGAATATATGAGTTTATCAACAATGGTATTATTCGTCGCTCAAAGTGCCGGGAGCTCGCTTCAGAAGTCTCAAGTTCAAGTTCGCCACACTTGCTGTTTTCGAACATTATAGCAAATTGCCAAGACTCTGCACTTTCGGCGATTTTTGACAACGGTTTAGACTTGACAAGGGATAAGGCAGCTTGCACAGGTAAAGGTTGTAGCCAAAGTTTGCGAAACGAATATCCTATGATTAAATCTCTAAGGAGCCGGTGCACCTACATTGTTGACAGTTTATTGATACCCAACTGCCAACCGGATACATTTGAGGCAGACAAGACTTGTTTGAAGGTGTAAATCGGTTTGTGCGGCATCTTACCGAGCGCCATAACAATTAGTTGGATCAACCGTGAAAATCAGAGCGCAAAGCCAGAAGCTGAGTTCCATGCGCAGAAGAGACAGTAATGAGTTTATTAGCATATTCTGCATTAATGATCATGAAACATAAAGCAGTGCCTACATCCATAAACAGATGAACTGTCAGAGTGACTGGATGGACAGTCTCCTCATCTTCAGTATGCTTGGAAACGATCATTGTAAAAGGCAAATTGAAACTTAATGAAAATGAGATAAAAGCGTGTTACACCTGGTCTAGGAAAAATGGAACATATTCACTAACAAAGGCGAAGATAATTATAATTGGAGTCTCTTATCACGTGTTAAAATTGATTTAAATGAGGGCAAATAAACTATTGACGTAATTGGTTCATATCATGCTCTCTACTGTAGCCAGAATCATTTTGCTCGGTGTCAACAGTGTAGCAAGTGTGGTCAGCTTACGTTAAAAGACTTGATGTAAACAGCAGACTACTTGAGAGTACCGTTCCCAATTAGTGAAGAGAATACACTGTAACTACCGGATGAAAATGTACCGTGCGGATGATGGTCAAGTGTATTGGATAAAATCATGACACCGGCGGTCACGAAGCTAGCTTGGGAAAGATGCGAGGGATCGCGCGATAGAGCGACGTGCTGTATTCAGTCGTGCCGCCGAGGGTATTGGATGTGTGTTGGGTCACACAAACAAATGCAACACATTTAAGCACTTTGCACACCTCTATTCGCAGAATAATATGGTCCTTTAGCTCATTATTTTACAAAGATTACTCAGATGAACCGGGGAATCAAATTTGCGTTTAAAGAATTCACGGCTGCTAGCTACAAAGTATACTCACTTGCAAAGATTTCCCGCATGCACACGTAGACAAAGTAACGAATTAGCGGCACACGAGCTATGCGGAACCCAAAGGGCGCAGTTCACCGCACCAAAAACGAATCCGAACAGAATGTGCTATAAAATGATTCAGCGGTGCCATTGCGTACGCTAGATACGAGAAACAAAATAAACTTGTAGAATGTCAAAATACTTAGAGGAGGAGTAGGCGAAACAGATCAGAAACCAATCGACGAGGCGGTGGAAATAGCGAATGCCAAATTCGGCAAGAATAGAACCGACGGGATGGAGCTATCAATTGTGCGGCGGATACTCTCAACCTGACTAACGGGACAGAGTCAGGGGACGGAATGACCTGGAAGCGAACGCCAAACTATAACCGTTAGTAGCAGCCCCAAAAGAACAGATGAGCCACAAGTACGAATACCCTGAAACGGAGATCAACCGAAAACTATCCATGTCCGGTGCATCGTCTGAATGACTGCATCCTCTGACCTATAACCACATTTTCCCACTGACTATTGTTGACTCTCGTGATTATCATCATAATGTCTCATCAGGCTATACCAATAAGTCACTGATTCATCTGGCTACTACGCTCTTTTTCAAGCGATGCATCTCTATATTTTACAAAACCGATTTGCAATCAACTTCTTTATAATACTTCCACGTTTATACTTTGCCAATAGATTCTCCAGTGAACATATGATTATGCCTCAAGTATTCTGGATTTACGAATAAAAATCTCAACATTTTAGTTAAAATGCCAAGCTTTTAACAGCCACCGCTGTGTCAGGTTGGTATTTGAGCTAGAATGATCACCGCTTAGCAGAGTTGCCGTGAATTTACGTGTTCTATGCACCTATTGAATTGGTCTAATACTGTCCTAACATCAGTCCTGTTTGACTAAATATCGGTTAGCGTTTATCATAGATCTGCATAATACATGCGTTTATGCGTCAAATGCCGCAATGAATTAACTAGGTTGTTGGCTGTCTAATTGCATGTAATTAGTTGAACATGTGAAGATCAAACCATAGGTGCGGCTAGAACCTGAGAGATTTATAAATCGACACACAATAAATTCTTAGCTCAGAGTTAAACTGCTAATGCATCATTCATTTTGGCTCCTTTTGAGACGAATGCTGTCAACCTATGGTCTTAAGTATATAAAAATGCTAATAAATGGGATGCGAGTTTGATTTTAAATACGAGAAATTAATAGTTATTGAGACTTCTCTGAACGTAAAATTTAAGCTTCATCATATGATTAGGTAAAGCATTTGCCAATTGTTTTGCCAGTTTTTGCCAGTCGTTTTCTAACGACATAGGTGAGAACAGTCTAGAAATGCTTGATGGCCACTTAGACGATTGCTGCAAGCAAAGATCTGTGAGATAAGTGCCTAAGACGAGGTAGCATCGGCGCAGATACAAGCGTTAGCTATAATAGCGCTATTGCTTCGTGCATCTGACAACCCACTGGTACATGTCGTGCGTAAATAGTACTATGAAGCTTCCTCCGCACGATTTTCGCATAGTACGTAAAGTACCAAAAAAGTATGATGTGATATTGTACCTGGGATAATTAGGCAATTATTCATCGCATGTTCATCAGCTTTGTTTCTATACACCCATATCCAAAAGGTGACCCGAGCACTGCCTTCGACGCTCTCGGAGCTTGCTTTCTTTCCACTACCTAGCTGGCTATCCTTGGGTGTCCCTTAGCTTAGCTAGCATTTACGTCTCTGAAATAAACCTATACCCCACTGATTCTTATTTGCATTCGTACTATTTCCATCGATTGCGCCATAGTTGCTGACAGCGCTAAAAATGGCTACCCAGACTTTGAAATAGTTGCCTTTCTTCCAGTATCAGTTGTCTATTCCGTACATTTTCACGATTCCAACGGGAATGGTTTGTGGCTGACCCGCAATTATTTTGCTATTGACGGTAGCGGCCTCGGGTGGATTCTATCCTGGTTGTGTTAAAAGTTGAGTTCTTGTTAAATTTATACTTGCGTTGGAATTCTTTCCTGGGAATTACGTATAATTGAGCTATATTTCTGATTCTGAATTATTCGACCACACATGTGTCGTCTCTGATTTTTCTCGGGGATCATACCTTCGTTTGGTGATCCACAATTGGTCGCCAAATTGGTCCCGGAATTTCCACAAGGTCGAGGCAATCACCTTTTGTTGCCTGTTCGATACACTCACATGCGTCATTAGTCACGTTAAATTCCCCATTACATGCACTTGACTATCGATTGAGCATTGTTAGCGTTTTCGTGCAATGCAACATTAGTTCGTACAAATTTTGTGTAAAAATTTCCGAAACGAGATATGATTGAGAATGTAGAGCAGAATCACAAGCCGCCTTGAAAGAAGAATCGTTCCATTGCGAGTAACCCCATGTAATTGGCCGTATAACGTAGCCAGTAGCGCCTTCACGTTTCAGATAAACTTCTCTGTTCATCTCGAGCAAACTCGAGAGCACGAAATGTTGCCGTTGCCAGCAGCCTAGCATCACCTGAGGTATTTTTTACAAGTGTTGTATCGTACGGGTAAAGAGGTCACGATGTGTGAAGGTTTGTGTATTGAAGACAGGCAGCAAGTACAAGATAAAACAAGGCAGAAAAATTAAACGAGTTCATCCGTGCAAATCAACGGCAGGCTAGTCCACTTGATGCCCGGAAATGTCCTCGCGCATTATAGTCAAACTTGACCGACCAGAGGCGCTTTAATCTCATGATCCTCCATGCGCATAATTCCAGTAATTCCACTTCCCAAATGCGCAGCGAGTATGACGATAAGCTTTTACGGAGCCAGATGGACAGACTCCTCATAGCGGATGTGGAAGGGATGAAAGTGAGGTGAGTGATGAAAGTGAGGGATGAAAGTGAGGGATGAAAGTGAGGGATGAAAGTGAGTGATGAAAGTGAGGATGAAAGTGAGGGATGAAAGTGAGGAGTGAAAGTGAAGTGATGAAAGTGAGGGATGAAAGTGAGGGATGAAAGTGATGAAAGTGATGAAAGTGAAAGAATGGTGATCAACAAAGTGGTTCAATGAGAATACCCTTTGTGGACTGAGCTAACCCGAGGCTGATCAAGTCCCGCTTAAAAAGATAAATATTCTGAAGATTAATGTTCGTCTTGACCTGGATCTGTTGGATCGAGAACGGCGTAAATCTGCCGTCATCAAGCTGAGGAAACGAAATGGTGTTATGGAAACAGTTCACTTCATCGTAAAAGTTTGGGTGGTTTCCAAGACTCCACGATGCAAGATACACAGGTTGCTCCTGCTTAAAGCACTCCCGGGGGTTCCTGCTGCCGTCTGGGCGCAACCTGTACCAACGTCTGCATTATTATAAACAAACGCGAGGAACTCTGTTGTTTCGTTGCGTCTGAGCAGCCAGACGTATTTCGACTCGCAGAGACGTGGCTCTACATCCGGCCCTCCCTGTGTGGGACAGTTGTGAGCGTCTTCGGAAGTGGTGTTGGTCTGTGTGAGCAGTTGTGGTGCTCGATCCCTCTCGGACGCTTAAAGCTGCTCTTAGGTGCGTATTATCACAATCCCTACAGCCGTTGTTTAAATTCATTACAGCCTCGCCAAAGCCAAATCAGTCTTCTCTACTTTCTAATTATAAGTGAGTTCTGATGTTCTTAATACACTGGTCTGAAGTTCAACTCAATTCCGGACATTTTGAGGTCGAAGCAAACTACGAGGTATTAGTACTTGAAAATATAGCTGACACGAATAACGCCACGCTCAGCTCCGTCGTACCTAGCCTTGGTGTTAACAAGCTGTGAATAACAGGTGTATAACATTCAGGTCCCAAAAGTAAGCGACCACCCAATGCTCATAACCAGTAAAGATCAACCCTTACCGTATTCCTGCTAATTGGTGCAAACTTACCACTATGGGAAAGCTAATTTCGACGGTCTAACTAGGGCTGCCAGCCAAGTGGATTGATCTCTGACTCAAGTTAGAGCTGCAGAAAAATGCTAGAATATTACAAAAAAGAGAATGCCAATAATTTGTTCTCGGTTTGTACCATAAACGTGTCCGAAGGTTGGACCAGTCAAGCAGCATTGGCTCCAGATGAAGTATTGTACCATGGCTCAGCAGCTGTGCAAATTGTGAACCAAATCCCTCCTCTTCGGCTGATCCAATTACTAGTAGGCTGATAAGAGGCAGCAACATATTTGCAAAGGTACAAAAGTGAGCAAGCGCGTGCATTTCGAACAGCAGCAAGTAACTGCTGCAATGGCCGAGACGAAAACTGCTTTACCTACGTCAAGCGGCGCTTGTAGCACACAAGTGCTAGTGGGATCGGGCCGAAAACACCTAACATACATCATTGAGCGCGCAACCGCATAGGCAATGCATTTAATTTATGTGTTTGCAAATGCTCAAGTATCTGTGCCGAGTTCGAGGTTTACCGCACTTACCAAACCAAATAGTCAAAACTGTGGTTTTGAAGAGGTGCATCAACTACTCGGTAACATTGACGGCAGCAAACCTGCTTACTCAGGCGGACTTCACTCACCAATACTTATGTCCCTACTGATCATCAATCAAATCACCTGCTGTGATTGACTGGTTCAACAGATCACTGTCCGGAGGTATGGTGCCGGCCTACACGAGATGCTCAGTGGTAAAGCCCATCTCGTACGGTGGTGATCCCATAAAAGTGGAAAACTACTGGCCAATTAGTCTGACAACCTTTAGGCTAAGCTTGCTGAGAAGCTCGTGAAGAAATGTCTATCACAACTTTGACAATCAAAAGATCTACTGAGGCCAGCACAGCACGGTTTTGTGTCAGGCCGCTCATGAATTACCAAACTGCTGGTGAAGAGGAGCGAATGTTTTCAGGTAGATAACTAAGGGAATCTTGTCGAAATAATCTACATCGATTTCCATAACGCCTTCAACAATATAAACCATGAGGTCCTCCTACGCAAGCTTAGTGTGTGCGGTATTTGTGGATCACTTTTCCAGTGGACCCAAGACTTTCTCACTAGACAGAAAGTGATGGTACAACTCGACGGTCATCTAAATGACTGGTATCCCTCTACGAATCGCTTAGCCCCAGGCAAGGTGCTGGGGCCCAAAATGTTCATATTCCACAGTAACAATTTACCTCAGCATCTACTGCTACCATGTAGCTTGGTTGCGGGCGATGTGAAGATTTGGAAATGATTAGCATCTGTGACGACTGCGTTCCATTTCAACAAGACCACAAACGCTTCTCCATGTGGTCTGGGAAGTCCGCCTCCTGTTCAAGCAATTCAAGTCGGAATTCATGAGTCAAAAGAAGATTGGTGAGGGCTGAATTTACACTAGTGACGACCTACCACTGCATTCCGTGCTGCGATTTGAAGTCCGTTGACAATAATTACAGGCTACATGGCAACGGACTGCGCACGGTTTGGGCGCTCAAAAATAGATTCCATATTGGTCTGAAGACGTCGCCACTCGCCACTTCTTTTCCGTCACATAACCAATACTGAACTGCTGCTCACCTGGCTACTGTCCAATCACATGAAGCGATACACAGAAGACTGAATGCGTCCAACAAATCGTCCCGAAGTTCTTCCCAAGTTTACGAGGGTAAGTGTCAGAAACGAAGGCTCTACACAGTATCCTTTCCTTTGGATACGGTTGATGTCATTGTGAACAAGTTCATTTTACCTCTCCGTGGCTTCCCTATGTTTAAGGCGCTACTACGCCTGTAAGCGCTGTGCAGCAAAAGCAGACACCGGTACAAGCTTGTGGTGCCGGATATAAACCCATTACCTCCCTATGCTTCGAAAGGAAAGTGACAAATATTTGGAGAAGTTTGTAAGAACTAGCCGTGGAGGCCAAACCTGCGCAGCAGTTCAAAACATTTTTGGATTTCTATTTCACCACCGCACGATTCAAGTAACGATTGCGCACCAGCAAAGACATCTTAAATTTGTTAACTCAGTAAAACTGTAGCACAGACATTTTAAGATGCAAGATAAGAAATTGTAGGAGGATTAGATTACCATAGGTGGGAACTGTCCATTTGGATACGCCCTCTTGCTCAGAACTCAAATGTGAGATCGGACAAAACTGCAGGACCAGATGATCTTCATTCAGCCCTCTTCAAATTTGAAGTCTCTGAACTTGTTGATGATTTACATGAATTATTAGTGAAACTGCGGAGGCAGGAAACTGTCACAGCCCACTGGAGCCACTCGTTACTGCTTCCATCTTCCAAGGAGGCTCGTGTTCGGAATGCTGTAACCTTAGAGGAATAAGTCTGATCCCATCGTCCCCAAATTACTTACCTCTGTCATTCTTCACAGACTGACTGGTGCCCGTGAAAGCCAGGTTCGTGAGCAGCAAGCCGGGTTTCGTCGGATTTTGGCTGCGTCCACCACGAAAACACCTTGCGTCAGTTGTTGGAGCACCGTCACACATATTGGCGGTCCACCATTGTTGTGTTCTTGGACACCAAAGGTGCCTTCCATTCGGTTGAGCGAAGTTCCCTTTGGGCTATCTACTCAGGAAAGGTGTGCCCGAGAAATACGTAAATATTATCCGAGTATTACACACGCGTAGCACGGGTAAATTTGGGGCTTACGGCAAGTGTCGCCACCCTTCAATATCTCTAACGGTGTGAGATGAGAATGCCCGTTGTCACCTTGCCTCTTCAACTTCGCTATTGACGAAGACA
Organism: Dicrocoelium dendriticum; assembly: GCA_944474145.2. NCBI lineage: Eukaryota > Metazoa > Platyhelminthes > Trematoda > Plagiorchiida > Dicrocoeliidae > Dicrocoelium > Dicrocoelium dendriticum. The sequence continues at coordinate 14,313,100 of OX104070.1, forward strand.
TGGATATTGCATTTACAGGACACGAGTTAGAAGGTGTGTAGTTACTTCCAGGAGAACGACTTCTTGACTTGGAGTAGGCTGATGAAATTGCCCTCATCTATGAAAGCTCCCAGACGTGCCAAGCTGAACTGGACGGATTTGCACTGGCTGTCAGGCACTTCGGGCTTTGCTTCGCATAATTGAAGTGCAAATCCTTCCTCCAATTTTGGTAAGGAGCACCTCCTACGCTGACCGTTGGTGGGGATCAGCTAAAAGTCGTTCAGAAATTCAACTATTAAGGAAGTTGTGTCAGCGCCATTGAGATCGAAGATGAAATTACGAACCGTATAGCAAAAGCTCGAAGTGCTTTTGTAAATCTTCGCCAGCTATGGCGTCGGCGCGACAATATTCTTTCCCTGAAGTGTAGAGTACACAAGCAGCCATACGTTTGACCCTGATTAACGGTTGCGAAATCTGCCCCCTTAGCTTACCAGACATAAAGAGGCTAGTTACGTTCAACCATCTGTGCCTTCGCAGTCTGGCTCACACCTGATGGGAACACCGCGTGGGCAACGAACGTGTGCGACGCCTTCTTTATGGCACAGGAAAAGGAAATGAACGGCTCAGCGCTGTTATTTTGCGCACCAGACTCAGATTGCTCGTATAAGTTTTGGGCATGCCAGCCCACCGAATCCCGCGCCATGCGTTGTTTGCTCGCCGGGGATATGGATGGATGAAGAGGAGGGGTGGCCAAGCGATGACTTGGTCGAGAGGAATGAAGGCCCTCACCTCGGAGCTGGCCTCGGTTGGAGCGTCTTTGTTCTCTGGTTTGGGTCCAAAAGACGATGAGCACGTTTGGCTAGATACACTAGCTGACATGGCTAGGAGCCGACCTCAGTGGCGTACGTGCTGTGAGTTTCTTTGTCCCTCCCCATCCCTTTTAGCCCCCTCTACCAACCATCATCCCATTTCGTAGTATAATATAATTGTATATCATACTTTTTCTTGTTGCCTAGTTGCCGAGTGCTAGCAGTTGGGAACGATGCCCATGTGTTGCTGGTAGCTCAGCTGGCATGTCACAGTTGTATTTATTTATTTTTTCTTTCGTGCATTGCGGCACATTATCTGAGGTGCTACCCACCTCTATCTAACATGTATACTTATGATGATGACAGGTGGTGGATGGCTTTTATAATGTTTTCTTATTTTATTGTGATGAGGTTGCATAGAGTTAAGTACTAATTTCTTCCACAATACAGTAGACTGACGCTTCTGTTAGTGCTGCCATGACTCCAATTTTGCGTTTTCTTGAAAGCAATCCGAAAAGTTGTGCTCAAACTAACTCCATATTTGCGTTGCTTGAATTTAAGACCGAGAATTAATTGCGCATGTCGTAGGTCGTCGATGATCTCGGACAGCTTCTGGAATCTTGTGTAGCTAAACTGCTAACCGTGTTAAATCCGTTTACCACTTTTTAAAGACTCATGTTTGTCGAACTGTACTTCATTCATCCACTTATCAAAACCTAGTCACACGTTATGTGTACCACATATACCACATATGTATACCACACGCCACGTCAAGGCATCATTTTGACCTTGTCCAATATCACGCCGGCAGCAAAGCACGTGACACTTTGGAATGTACTTCAGGTGCATTCACTCTGATATACGATCGCATCATCATACATGCACACGAAATAAGCCTTCTTGCATATATACTTATTAGGTGTACATTATTATCCATATCAGTACCTAGCCTTGTAATCATTCACAATTTAAGCGGCACTATTATTCGGTGACGTCAAGTTGAGACATGTTGTAGTACCCTGATATTTGTCGGCCGGTAGCCGAGTGCTCTGCGCGTATGGTTTGAAACCAAAAGTCACCGGTTCGAATCCGCGTAGGGGTGGACCTCCACGGGGTATACTCAGCCCGCGCGCGACTGGTGGTGGTCGCGCGGCAGCGAAGCGCCGTTACAGCTTATAGCTGTTTATTTTTCGCCTAGAACACTATGACTGTTCCATCACATCCCGCTGGTTTCGCACATCCCTTACTACGAAACATTTACCTGGTTTCCATAAAAGTTCCGTGATTTTTGGCACCATGACCCACATATATGGTTCACTCCGGCATATGCACAATTAGCCCTTCGCAAAACCACCTAGAAACAAACCAGGTTTTATCACGTGCTAGCCTTATTGCCACCAGAGATTGTTGCTGACCTAAGATTTTTTGTCGTCACCGGATGACGGTAAGCCTTATTCGCTGCTCAAAATTGCACTCATCCAACGAACCGCCGTTTCTGAGCACAAACGTCTCGATCAATTGATTAGCAGCGAAATGCTTGTGAGATACACGCCTTCCCAGTTGATAACACGTTTTCACAGTGTATTAGGCGATCGCAAACTGGATGACGCGTTATTTAAGCCCCTATTTTTGAGGTGTTTGCCTACGCAAATACAGGCTAACTTAACCAGCAACGCAGACAGTGTTCCCCAGAAGCAACTCACTAGTATCGCTGAGAAAATTTTAGAAACCCGGTCTAGGGAAACCGACATTCACGCCGATGAAACACACAGTCTATCAAACACGATTAACAACCGTGTGGACGATTTTGCTTAACAAACAGTCGAACTTCGGTTAAATCGACCGACACGACGCCGCTCTTCTTGTACTCGTTTTCTCTACCAGAACAAGAAACCATTCTTTATCGCTTACTCCATCGACATCGAACGCATGGTACTGTAGCACATGCCGCCGCGAGTGTCTACGTCAGGCAGGCCTAGTGAGCCAGGAGCGAGGCCACTCGTGGCCACCACCTAAGCGACGACGGGTCCTGCAGAGAACGTAGGCAGAACCGTCACAGCGTTTGAAGGTACGTTGCACTCGATTTAGTAACAGCCTGCTTGCATGCCGAGTCTTGTTATATCGTTCTAAAGCTAAACTGTTCTAATGTCTTTATATCTCATACTAATGTCTACCTGAACTATCTTCTATAAAGTTCCACACGTCGCCTAATTTGGTTGTAGTTAACTTGGATAACATTTTCTCGGTTGTGCAATTTTCTTAAGATATATTTTCTGACGGCTTGAACGTTTAGCAGATTTTGGCAAGCAATGTATTCCATACGCTCATTTAGTGAAGAGTTATGTCACCATATTTGTATATATTATACGAGTTATTTTATTTGGTATAGTTATTCCAGATGATTGACTGTTGGTTAATATTCGCGTTGTGACTGCGCTCAATGTGTATGGTGACGAGGTTCCTACCAGTCTATTACCCACTACCTCGTCCATACTGGTTCCATGAGACGGTCGATCGTTGCTGGAGTGGACGGGGTGCACTGTACTTCAGGCCCTGTTAGGCTTGAAGACGGTTTCCATGCACTCAGTGTAGAGCGGACTACGGTCCAGCCACTGCGTTGTGTGCGCTTGAATCCCCGAATACAGCATGCTTGTGTTTATCTATGAAGGAGTGTGTGCCGGCTCCGTTAATGAAAAGCGGCTCCCATCCACATGCCTCCCGGTCTTATTCCTTCTGGTTTACACTGGATATGGGGTAGGTGGCCGGAGCTGTGGGTGGTGCAACGCAAGCCATCCATGGTCCCTCTGTAGGTGCAGGCGTCCTGTGGCTGGCCACAGTGATAGTCAAATCCCAACCCGGACGCCGTCCGCTATATATATATATATATATATATATATATATATATATATATATATATATATATATATATATATATATATATATATATATATATATATATATATATATATATATATATATATATATATATATATATATATATATATATATATATATATATATATATATATATATATATATATATATATATATATATATATATATATATATATATATATATATATATATATATATATATATATATATATATATATATATATATATATATATATATATATATATATATATATATATATATAGACATATAACACAGTTATCAAGATTCGTTGCTTAAAGATCCATCAGTATCATTGACTTCAGCAATTCATAAGGATGTCCCACTTCAACATCCGATGAGGAAGCAAATTTGCCCATGATTGTTAACACGGTCACACAAGACCCATAAAAGCCACCATAATCCTTCTTTGCTTAACCAAAATTGATAAAACTAGACAACCAAGCGGCTTGTGAAGATCTTCGATTCATTCCACCCTTTAATGTGGAGCATGGTGGTGTGATTTCTTACGTTTATTTATGAGTTTGTGCTGTTTTTTACTAATTTTATCTACTTTAAAGATCTGACGCACACAACACGGCCTTACGCCAGGTTGTTCATACAGCACACACCTGCTGGTGACGAGTCAGGAATCGGTGCGGACAGAGAGAAAACTGAAACATGTCCTCCTGCCTAAGCTAAGAAGGCCTTGTTTTGGCGAATCAGCACCACTGAATCAAGGAGTTTATCGTTGGACGAAAGCGGATGCTACAAATAAATGGTCATTTGAGGGACCGGCGTTCTTCAACCAGCGGTAAACCCCAAGGCACTGTGCAGGGGTTTATATCGATCCTGATTTACATCGAAGATCTATCAGCATATTCCGTTGCCGTGTGCTTTGTTTGCAGACGCTCTGAAGATTTGGAGTGTAAGTTGGCCCGCTGCCCTAAGGATCACAAGCTTGCCTCGTAATCCAAAGGCGCGGGTTTGATACTGCGTGGGGGACCAGGCGACCGTAACAATCTCCTTAGCTCATGTGCGACTGCTGGTGGTTGGATAAAAACGAAGCGTCAGTACTACGTACCGGCGTACTGCTGATGGCTCTCTTCATGGTTTTTAATGCCACTAGAAACTGCAGACCGCTTCAGCAGAACTTCAACCGCCACTCTATGTGGCCGGCAGAAGCCTACTTCCGGGTAAACTCGTGTAGGTCAGTATTCATGAGCCTAAGGTAGGTTGATGAAGTGCTATTCTACCCCCTGGATGACCAACTGCTACATCCTGCATTTTCCGTGAAGTACCCAGGAATCTTTTATCTACGTAATTTGAAGTTCATGGACAACAAGATCAGGCTTCGTGGAAACGGGCTGCTCAAGCTCTGGGTGCTTAAACACAGTTATACATCAGGTGTGAAAATCTTGTCACTCGACTCTTGGCGAACATCTAAAGATAAATGCTAGAGTACGGCTTGCACGCTTATTGCCTGACCACTCGAGGCAAGGTGTAGTAGATGGAACGGGTCTATCATGCTTCTGCCAGGCTCAATGCAGCTGGTCCGCGGATATAAGGATCACAAGCCAGTAGCATATGATCACCCTCGCAGTATCTTTAGCCCACGTGTGACTGATGGTGGGAGCGAGGCAGCGATGCGTCGATGCAAATGTTGATGATCTTTTACGATAACAGGCTGATCCCATGTTTACTGAGATTTCGGCACGAAGATGGGTGCGAAAGACTAGTACGGTACATACTGCCACAGCGTCCGATGCGAGTCGACGTAATCATGACTTACTTCATAGTGCGTCTGGGTGACTAACCCATATGAAGGCCGTGATTCCAGTTACGAACACCTGTAGCTTACACGGAGGAAGGTACACACACTTGTGGAGCCAGAGTACAAACGAGTCCCGGAGCATATACTGCCGCAATTTAAAACATTGTTGGATGTGCATTTCTGCAATGTCAGATTCCGAGTACGATTAAGAACTGACATGGATAACTTGCATTTATAAGTCCCATTACATTGAGAGTTACACGTTTTCAATTAGATCACGTAAGAAATGGAAAACCATCATCAACATCCACATAAACATAAGCCACCTGAACTGATGTTTCGCTGCTGTGAAACCCCAATGGTCTCTAAAAGGAAAAATAATAACATGGGTAGAAGTGGGACCAAGCATGAGAAATTAATGGCGTATTCAAACGCTGAGCGTCAAGACGCCGACATCCACTCAACAACACGTCGTTATAAACTGATGGCTATCGTGTAAAGATAAAGCAGCATCAGCGAGATAGTATCCTTGCGGCTTTCACTGACACGCGTCAAAATCATTCAATACCCTTCAGATAACTCAGCGCCAAGCACATGTTAAACAGGCAGTCTGACTAAGAGATGATAGCGGACTTGGCACTGTAGTGGATTGTGGGTCAAATCCTGTAACGTCTCGGGCCAAGTGCAAGACAATTCACGTGTACTCCAGCTTGGAAGGCGAGATTGACCAACAGTACCAACTTTGGTTGTCAGTGACTTAAATTCCTGCTATCAAGTCAAAAGCTGGGCACCTCGGGCTTTGCGAAACCCTACATATGGCAAACAAACAACGCCCTCGTCGGTAAGCCGTGACCAGGCATACGTAGCACGTGCTCAAACCAACACATCTCATTCGGTACTATCAGTTGCTCTAAGGAACTAGCATGGTTATCACTGTCAAGCACTATCTTACGCACATCACGTTGGTGTCACATAACACAAACAGTGCTTGGCAAACAGCTACGACCAAACACTTGTAGTGGTCTCATGTCCTGAGATCGAAGGAGCAAAATCTCACTACTACCACAGATTAAGTAACGGAGACAATATTTCCGCGTTGTAGAATATACTCTGTTGATACGGACGGACGTGCAGTTTACTGCCTGCAAACGGCATACCAATCAGCTGTTTAAGTCCTCCGGACGTGGAGGAACTACAGTGGCTTGGGCACCAGTGTCCAAGAGGTATCGCATACCAAGTCTCACGTTTCGCAAATAGGACAGCGATCTGGCTCGCATATTTCCGCTTGCGTCAACGCATTTACGAACTGGCATGTACATTTACCACGCTGCCAAATCGACACGGCTTTACCAATTTCTGGAACCTGCTTCGAAACCTACGGTAGTAACAGCATATGTCAATTTAACGGCTGACGCTTTGGATATAACATTGATTGGATCGATATTTGCTCCTTCGGTTAGCGAAGGCAAGGCAGGCCTGTTATCTTAGCACGGTGCGCACGGCTTGTACGAGCGGGTCGTCAGTCGCACCAAGCGAACAGTTTGAGATCGTTAGTACTTGTATCTCCACTAGTATATCAGTCATAAAGGCCAGATCATTCAAATCGGAATCCTGAAGAGCGTTAACAAAGGGGAGCCATTGCAGAAAGTGCTGTTTAAAATATCCTCTGGGTGGTTATCACCTACTAGTGTTTGCATGGCCCGCAATAGTTGCGTAGGAGTGCGATCGCTTAATTGTTCCTGATTAACTAGTCGGTGCTGTTTCTTACGCCCACTTAGACTAAGCTCGCGAACTAATAAGTCCCTTAGCTGTTGGTAAGTAAGACTAGTCTTCAGGATATCCTTCGCCAGGAGCAATACTTCCGGTGGGAGCCCGCGAATTACATGATGAACCTACAAGGCTTCCTTATGTATGCGATTAATTCCAAAGAAGCACTGAGCCTGAAGAAACCAACACTGGAGATATTGCATCCAAAATGATGAGAAACAACTACTGTTAATTTCCCTGGTTGTTGGTCGGTCTCATTCGTATGCAAGAAATAGTCAAAGACGAAAATATACACGACTCATAGGACGATGCAAACTGCTTCCGAAACACCAGACTTACGTAGTGTTCGCTACTTAATAGGTACTTTGTAGGTGATGGATTCAGCTATAGCGCTTCGTTGTTGTATATCGCAAAGAATTGAGGGCTTTTAAACCCAATGATGTATTTTGACACGCCCACGCATTGATATTGGAAGGACACAAGGAAGCTTTGATGGATGCAGTGTTGGCACTTGTATGCCTTAGTAGACAGAGTTCGAAGATGATGCACCTAATATTTAGGCTGGGGCTACTTTTCAGTGGTACTCAATATAGCTGGTAAGTGTCAGCTGCCTTGTTGTCACCTGGAAATTGAAAATCGATCAGTGTTAACAAGTCAGGCAGTTTTTGTTTGCTGATTAAGGCTGAAGCCATTGTAATCAGTTGGCCGCAGCCAGAACAGTGTAAGCAGAGGACTTCGTTGCCAGCAATTATCTTAGCATATTTTTCTAACCATGGGTACATCGCGGCGGACAGGCGGCAGTGGTTCCAGAGGGGCAGGAGATAACATCACCGAATAAGCTGTGACTTATACCTAAACATGAAGAGAAGTGGAACCAAGATTGAGTGTAGGTAACCCAACGGGAAGTCGCCGGTCGTCTACCAAGTTACGGCAGTGTTCACAGGAGAATAATACAGATGCGGAGTCAGTCAGCTGTAGCAGTGCATACAGGTCTGGGCAAGTGCCACAGCAAACTATGTGAATCCGCCCATCACAAAGAGAGCATTGGATAGCCTTTGAGCGGAACGTGACACCTTTATGATAGGTCAAGCACTTGGCCTCAAAGCGACCCGAGAACCGCACTAGCGAAAACGCTGAAGAATTCCTTCAAGATGTGCTGCACCCCATCCACTTACTCCAGAAATGACACAAGAAGGAACGAAACGGAAGGGAGGTCGCTATAGATCGTTGCCCGATCGACCTATGAGAGTGCACCGTTCTCATTTTTCGACGCATTTGTAAACCTTGTATTTATAATGATAACCCTGCGGTAGCCTTACAGTTAAAAATGCAAAATGCTGAAAATACACCCATTTGGCTATGTAAAACTTATACTGAGTTTGTAGAAAGTAAAAGTCACGATTAAAGTTCACGCAGAATAATATGCCTCGACGGGGAGTCGAACCCCGTTCCACGAATTTCCGGTCCGCTGCTCTATCATCTGAGCTACCGAGGGCTGACGATTAGGTGCGCAAATTTTAACACATGACTTCTGCTTGGTGCGCGACGTATTGCCAATGGGCTCACAGTACCTGTCCTGATGTTGCAGATTGGCTCACTCACACGTCACTTCCCAATGGACCGAAGTAACTGTCCTTCAAATGTCCAAGGGACGATGGTAGATAAACGTTGGAAGTTTGTGAGTAGGGTAAAGTTTGTAGAAAGTAGATGTTGACTAAATTGAGTTGCCATAATTTCGGCATGACGAACATCTCACCGCCTAGAGGTCCAGCGTTGTTTTGCAGTGTTTGTTGATCCTGTGTCCAATCAGCCTGGGAAAGCAACAAGCTGGCCATACAAACAAAATATAATTGAAAAATCTAGTCTGCTAGCTCTTAGTTTATTCCCAGACAGTCTGTTTAGAATCAGTAATAGAGGTGGCTGAATACCCTGTCGTGACGCTGTAGCGAAGCTAATAAGACAATGAGGTGGTGCCCGCATTGGTGACAGTTAACTATTTCATCAGAAGAGTTTAATTATTGGTCGGTTCTGCTTAACATTATTATCACTAGCAATATTATGGTATTGATGTGTCCCGAAGGAACCGTATCCACTAAATATCGGTATAAAAATCCTATTTAATAACCTGAATTGAACCGGGTCCTGGAATATCGGGGGATATCCACTACGAACGCGTGCTAAAAACGCGAAACGGTCTTTACTGACCCGGATCAGTCAGTCTGGCAGGGAGTTGACTAGGACGAGCAACTTCAAAATGAAATAAACTTTGCTAGTACTACGTAGAGCATCACAAGACAGACGTTATAAGAGAACAGTGCGAAAAGGAGATATTTCAAGGCTTGGCTAAGTTATGTTGCATCTAATGAGCGTGAAAATATCAGACCTCTAAACAACGTGGCTGTCGTTGAACAGAAGTGCATAGGTGGTAAAAAGTGAAGCGTTGTAATCTCAAGTGTTTAAAACTATGGTCACATGAGCGTGCTTATGAATCAAAATAACATCAATCCAGCAGGATAATCATCAATGCAACCACGCATGAATGATCATCGTACGCTGAGGAAACGTGCCAAAACCGGGATACCGTAGAAACAGAGACCAACGGCAAACGGAACACTATCACTAAAACTCGAAACACATTTCCAGCTGTGGCATGTCTGATCCGTTAATAGGTCTGCAATAAGTAAACTACAACCTGGTGAAAAAGAAAGTAGGACCTGGAGGCATGTTGGAAACGCCATATGGAAAGGGAAAAGCTAACAAAACGCTGATTAAAAACGCCAGCAAGAAAATTTTGCGTGGCGACGTTAACATGGAGAAACGTTTAGTTTAGTTTAACGACGAACAATCGCAGCCAACTGGTAAATTATTTCAACATCCTCTGAACACTGTCGGAACCCGGGAAGGATAGTCAAGCAATAAGAACTCTCGTTCCGTTTTATATAACTAGCACGTTTGTCAATCGGTGAAAGTGCAGAAGACTAGTTTTCCCGACGCATTCGCGTAAGCTGAGTACGCGAAAATGAAATGCCACATCATCAGTGTCTCAGTAACCAAATTGAATGCACTGACCAGAGAGCAAAATAAAATCCGATGACGATGCACCTGTAAGAAGTAGGAGTTCGAATAACCACCCTCATCAAAATGCTAACAATTATTTTTGTGATTGAACACGTTCACGCTTGGGCCAGTGGTATGCCGGGATGACGACAGTGGTAACACCAAATCCAGGGCACCGTGATAGATGGCGATAGTGTGAACTAAAGCGAATGTTTCGTTCACATGAAGGGACCAGGTAAGCCCCCTGCATAACGTTACTCCCAGGTATTTTAAAGAAATGAAATTGGTCAAACATTCACTATCAGTTCAAAGTTGTGCACACTTTCAGGATTTGCTGGTATCGATTTCCTTGTGACAGCGCAAAAGTAACATCGTTGCATTTCGTGGTGTTTAGCGGTAGACAACGAGACTTGGACCAAGCTGTGAGGATGTTCAAGACGGTTTGTAGCTTGGTCGATGGCTCATTGCTAGGATGATGGACGCTTAGGATTACGTCGTCCGCATACTTTAACAAGATGGCTTATTCAGGGACGGGGACTAAGGTAAGTTGAATAGAAAAGGAGGCTGGGTATAGTATGGCTACTTGAAGAACGCCAGTCATGGTTGTGATTGAAGAAGTGATGTTGCCATAAACCTGATAAACTGGGTAGGCCTGGTGAATAAATCTTTCAAAGGACGAGCAACAGAAGTTCGTACTGCGGAACCTAATCGATCTCGCACCAGTACTTCACGGTACACACAACAGAAAGCGCTGCCAAAATCCAGGAAGCAGATGCATATAGATTTGTTTTTATTATCCAGTTACGAGGACACAGTATCTACCAAATATGCTGCCACCTCTGTAATGTGGAACATGAACTGCGACATGCAAAATAAAGTCGGTCATCCAATTGTGTCTTTGCTGAGATCCTTTTAATAATTATCGTCTCAAATGTCTTAAATGCAACCAACGGGCAAGCTGTTGGCCGATATTTGCATATTTCTTTCTCTGGCATTGACTTGATGCTTGCCCTTCGCTAAATATCACCTATCTTACACTGCTTGACGCACAGTGTGTACAAGTGGGGGAGCGGCTCAGTTAGGTAAACTGCACACTCTTCGAGAACCACAGGATATGACTTCTCCTGACCAGGTGCTTTGTTCACTTACAGCCCAATTCATTCTCTGTATAATTCTAGGCTGTTCACAGTAAGATGTTGGCTGTAACAGCAGACGATATATCTAAGCATGAAGTACTATATTTGTCACAACAATAAAGTTTTAGTTTTTCACATCAGGTGCCTAGATTGTCACCTGATCACCATGAGAAGGCTCCATGTTAGACCAGGGTCGATGAATACACTTGGGAACAAGAAACGAAGGAATTCGTAATTATTGTGGTTCATAAATTTGGAAGCTTGGGTGCAGCATTCATTTTTGTGCACCTAAGATGCGTCACTCTTACGTGCTTATAAAAAGACGTAATGGCTGTGCCATTCAAAGCACCGTGCATTGCGAAGCCATCTATGGAGGACGATATAATTATCAGACCACCTAGCTCTCCTTTGCCGCGCATGTCTGCGCAGATATCGTTTGTATATCTCCTACTTCGTCTAATTTGCGTGCAAACACTGCCTTGCAAAACCGTTGTTAAACAGGGCCTGGAGAATTTGTAGTCCGTACTCACCAAAGGTTGAAGATGAGTGTTGATACGATAAACAACTTTGCAATGCCTGACCTGAAGGAAACATCCAAGTTCATGGCAAAACCTCAAGAAGAGATGGTGCCAATGCCTACGGCCACGAGAACGAGTGTTTTCCTATTTCTACGGTTCAAACAGGATAGATTTGCGTACGGTGTTTGACGATAAATTAGGTCTACCCTACGGGGGATTTACACCACTGAAGAATCTAAACCATTCTCGTCGTCACCTACTAAAGATGAGTCGCAAAACAACACACAGAGGACACCAGCTAAAGCTGGCCGCAAAATAAAACCGCTTGGAATGCCGCCGAAATTTCTTTTCCCTTCGTGTGTTTCAACACTGGAACGCTCTTCCCACATATGTTTTCATTGCCCCACACTAACAGTATTCAAAATACGTTTGGATGAATCGCTTATCCACCTACATTAAGCTATATAATCAGAGATGTCTACATCAAACAAATGCGAACTAAACGGTGCTCATTCACAGATTTTGTGTTTCACTATGTACACACTGCTGTTGTGGAATATAGTTTCGGATTTATTATAACTGCATTCATCAATTACCTCAGTCCAGGAAAGCGTCGCACGAGTAAGCGCTGTCGTTTCTTTTGTTCTCAAGACATGCCTTCCCCATATTACTTCCCATATTACTCTACAGTAAAAATTCAATACACATTCTACAATGTTTATATGAATAAGGTGCACCTAAATCACTAGACGCTGAAATTGACGATTTACACTTATGTTTACTTTCACTTCAACCATCCTACGGGACTTGTAAAGCAATCGCTTTTTTACCTGTAAAATATCATTTTTCATTGACCACATATCCTCTACACCACTAAAAAAGCATTGTCATCCAGGAAATCCAGGGGCATTGTGAGACAGTTAAACCACCGATTATGGTCAAGTTCATCAGTTTAACTGATTCACCAAATGGCTGAAGAATTCCCAATTTAGTTAAAATGATCACTGAGGCAACAAGATTAAGTAGATCACGTGATGAACAGAACCCGCGCCGCGCCCATCCCCAATCCTCTTCTGAATACCCATTGAACTCGTTCATGTTGTTATTAAGGAACCGGAGTCGGAAACTGCTTGCAATCCATGAGTCTTTGATGATGAAGACGATTCCTCGGGTGTTATGCGCACAGAAACAACCAGTACAATCAAATAGACTGCCTGTTCCTCCTTGTGCAATCTCCATCTGTTTGACAGTCCAAATGTCAAACTTTGAATCCCTTTAAACCGCTTCAGCATCCCAAGCAGAAGACTTCAGTAACGATATGAATACATTTCGACTAAGCAGATAAATAAGTAGGTTCCTTAGTAGCCCAAGCACGTTCTACACTGGTGAGTGGATGTGTTGAGTATGGACACAATGCAAAATGTTTCAAAAGTAGTATCAGGAATGGCTTGGGCAAAAGCAAAAGCATTGTGCTGGCTAGCAAATAGGACTCAATCGTTCTCCATTGAACGAGGTGTAAATTTCGTTGGGACTATCCAGCAATATACGATCACTTCAAGGGAAAATGGATAATTTTGAAAGCAATTTGCAGCGAAGGGAAATTATGAATGAAGGTGTAGTGAAATTTCAGGAAACGTGGTCGCATACTGATATTGACGGTGTAGTCGATAAGCTCAATGGTTACCGCAAAGGTCACAAGAGCGCGCTTGGTTTGGTCCTTCCCAGGATCCAACTCATCATCGGTTTGTGGCAACAGTTTTATTGCACAATTAATTATGCATACTAATTGGATCGATATTGAAAAGACTTCTAGAAGTGTCAAGCATTTAGGATTACTTCTTACGGATCGTCATCCATAGATAATTTAGAATTTCTGTGTTCAGATTCGCCAGTGAAAATCTTGCACAATCAACACCAGCAGCAAATTTGGTACTAACAAGAAGGCTAATCTGAGTGCTTCCTAAATTGCTTCCATTTAATTCATTCAGTTGGATTACAGTGCAAGTACTGGAATAAACCGCTTCTGTCTATATGGCCACTGCGCAATGCTGAAACTTGCGTGCATTCTCGCCTGCGTCGGATCTCTATGCCATTATCCACACACCTTACACGACTCGCGGTCGACAACATCTTGTATTTACTTCGGCATTAATCGATAGCCTTACGCCCCACCAGGCGCTAGTCCTTGCGGTGATTCACACACTAGCATAACCCATTTCCCTGCATCAATTGACAGTGCTGTGGCCTCTGGCGGCATTTCCATCAGCGAGAAGCCTCGAAAATTGCAATTGTCCGGACCTAATGAAAATAACATCAACCGAAAGTAACCCTTACTATACCGATAGGGAAAAGTAAAAACCTGTTGGTTTGTATCAATTTCCCTTAGTCCGCGATGATAACGTCCCTGTAGCTCAAGCACCTAAAACATTTTCTTCATCAAAGTTCTCAAGCACATTCATCTATACTATTTCACGCAAAGTTACCTAAGAGGTCCAAACTTATAACAAGAATGCGCAAAATTTTGAAAAGAAAGGAAAATTTTCGCAAAGAAAGTTCAAAAGGTTGCAAAACCCTGTGCGATTCGCCAGCCGCTCAGAACCAATCCTCTGACCTTAAGTGTGTTCTCATTGGTCCGATGCCAAGGTTCTGTGCGTTAGTCAGGGGAGGTGAGCGCGCTGCGCATTGACTGGTTGAGACTTGTGAATGAACATAAGAGGTATGCATTTCGGTGGTGCAACGTGCTTGAATGCGCTCCATTCACGTCTGAAACTGGGGATCACAATTGGTCTGAGAGCAATGAACAACCGGAACAAAAGCACACGACATGTTATGAATCGAATGTCGTCATGCCTTCGTGTGTTCGACAAAGTATCTCATGAGCGTCTTCAAGTAGGGCACGAGAAGTGTGCCTGTACATTCTGAACACAGTTATTTTAACGATTCAAGTAGCTTCATTTACAACAGCAGTCTAACATTAAATCTGCGATTGTTGTTATGTGAAACGAAATATTGAATGACAATTTAAATTATGGGCTTTGAAACTACGAGAGCGGCAGCAATTGTGCGTCCGCCACGGACAGCAAAAGTAGTTGCTGCGCCACTTTATCCACGCCAACTACACCCCCATTTTTTACGCACGATATTGGGTCAAACGAGGGATCATCCCAAACGATCAAGACAGTATCTAAGTCGTACTGGACAAATATTCGGGCCTTTCGGGCAAGCAAATTAAATTGGGCTTGCTTTAGAAATGTTCGCATTTAAATCTGAAGTACAGCTTCCGAACCGGCTGATGTGGATTCTGAACTTGATAGACCAAATTCCAATCGGGTAACGAATTAACGCGCCAGTGCACTCAAATACAGCGGACAAACATCGCACAGAGACAGTTCCCATTCGACACGCGATTCATTCGTTCAGCTTCAATGATAACATCTTTTCTGGCAAATGGAAGCGTTTGCGAACTAGCATCTGAGCACCTATCAGTTCCTCTCACTCTTGGAAAAGGCTGAGACGACGTGCGTAGTAATTTCATATTTACTAGTATTCAATTATCTACGCTGATATCCCATACTGTGATATATCTGACGGTTGCTTCACCCGATCAGCTCACTTGGTCCTGCAATGCGCTTTCCAAACTTCCTAGTTTTCTGAACAAGGAAACTGGATCTACATTATCTCAGGTTGATCATGAAAGAGTACGGCGTAGCGAATACCAGCATGAAAAGGACCATAGCTTGAACATATCACTCGGGCATGGCTGACTGGAAGCTGGTCGCGTGTCAATCGCTTACGCTAGACATCAGATATCGCTTCAGCCCTCGGACGAACACACAAACCTACGTATGTGCATACGTATTTTGATAACACTGTGAATACTCACATGTTCATACGCGCTGCCATTACGTGCCATACAACCAAATAGGTAAAACATATGCCAGCAACGTGATCAAAACATGCATTTTTGCTATACAGTTAAGAAAATGTGCATGCCGGTCGAATAGAAGTACGACATCCCACAACGCTGATATCCTTGGTGGCAGCTCCGGCAATGCATTCAAGGAACTGCAGCCTCCATTACATCTGCGTCATGAGTTTCTGGGGATCCCTGGCCAGAAGTTCCTCGTAGTGCCCTCTCATATCCTTATTCAATCTAGCCTTAACCACCTGTCAAACATTCTCCGTATGTTTTCTCCTTCGTATCCATCTAATGATGACAATGCTTCCAGTGTTGTGTGACATGGTACATTAGCACATACCACGACAAACTGCCGGAGCTCCATCTCCCGTTTCAGTTTGTCTAAATAGCTTCGCATTCATTCGAGAGATAGGGGACCTGTGAATGTGCCTATCCGGGTGATCATCGACACGTTCCGCTCCATTGTGAGTACGTTAGCAATAAACGTTGAAGTTCGCTTCGTCAATCCTAATGAAGAACTTGTCATCGCTCTCAAGTTGTAGAAATGCTGAACGAGTTCCCCTCGTATCTCTTTGGTTCGCTCATTGCTCATTCCATCGGGAACCTGATGGATGTTCTTCATAGTTATCAACCGACCATCTAGGTGCCTTGCGAGTGTTGACTTTGAAATGTCCTTGTCCATTTCTGCTCGTACTCGTAATAGCATTTCCGTAAGGTAAGCGTTGAGTTCCTTGCGAGCCAATGCAGGATGTCGTCCACGTCTTCATCCGACAGCGTACGCTTATGATCGTGGGCTTGCGTAGTACCCAGCTCCTGATAAAAATAACGACGAATCCAAGAGTACGCTGTTTGCTATTTGACGTTGTTAACAGTTGCCACTAGCTGCCAGTCATCACCGTTGACGAAGGCTTCCAAAACTAGGTCATGAATGTCTGATGAGATACTTTGTCGAACACGTGAAGGCATGACGACATTCGATTCATAACATGGTTTCCGTTGTGTGTTTTTGATTCGGTTATTCATTGCTCTCAGACCAATTGTGATCCCCAGTTTCGGACATGAAAGAGGGCATTCAAGCACGTTGCACCACCGAAATGCATACCTCTTATGTTCATTCACAAGTCTCAACCAGTCAATGCGCAGCGCGCTCACCTCCCCCGACTAACGCACAGAACCTTGGCATCGGACCAATGAGAACACACTTAAGGTCAGAGGATTGGTTCTGAGTGGCTGGCGAATCGCACAGGGTTTTGCAACATTTTGAACTCTCTTTGCGAAAATTTTCCTTTCTTTTCAAAATTTTGCGCATTCTTTTTATAATTTTGGACCATTTATGCAATTTTTGCGGGAAATGCTATGTTGTTCGCATCGGTGCATTCCACATTATCCAGTTACCTACATGACGTTGCCTCGCTTGGCACTCAAAATTAGCCTCTTTTTACATCGCGCGAACAAAGCCAATAAAATCCAAGACCCCAGATTATTTGCAAAGCAGTCCTGATTGCATTACCACACTGCTTTCAGAACGCAGTGTTTAGGTCAATTTCCAAGAATCCCAACTCTTCGAAATGAGAAGAATAGTGACCATCATCGAACCAACCATAGATAACCGGATTTCTTACCATTATCTCAGTATACCATGGAATAGCCCTGATCTAGCTCTAGTGAGAAAGGAAGGATAGTTTCTCACCTCAATCTCGTGTGAGGTACATGACTGAATGCATAGATTGAAAAAGCTGATCGTTTTTCACATTCCTGTTAGAATCTGTTTGGGTGACGCGAAAACGACAATGCTTATGGCATACAACATATCCGAGATCGAACGCAAATGTCTTCGTCTGCGCAAGAAATCACTGAAGCACAGTTGCCCGATAGTTGTAGTATTTTCAGCTGGGAAATCCCTGAACCGACTGTAGAATAATCAGCTCACCATGGCCCATCGGACCGAGTACAAATAGCTATTGATTAAACCAGATCACACGCCTTTCCGGGGGTCCAATAATAATCGTTTGTCACCATCAACAGTTCAAACGGCTACTTGGGTTAGGTGTTCTCCGACCAAAACTCAAACTGACAAATTATCTAAAGTGATAAATGGGCAAATATAAGTGAAATTCGACACCTCACTTCATATAATACGGAATCCGAGCCCCACCGTTATTGGCGGTACTGCAGTGTTAACTGAGCAAACCCCTACTCACTACTACCCAAACTTGACTCATGTGGGCCAACCGACTCGAATTCACGATGTGGAAGTGATGGCTTAAGTCCTAAATTTTAGGAGGAGCTGAAGATCGAGGGACATATATCAGTGTTGCAATCTAAACGCAAGGCCCAAAAGACTCCCATGGTCAGTCATTATAAGAATGCATAAATCTTACGGCCACTCATCGGTTTTAACATAGGCTTTAAACCTATAAAGAACATGGTAGAAACTGATAGGTTCTCTCAAAGTACTTCACACAAACACTATAGAAAGCGACCTCCTGAGCCAACAATAACAGAAACCATTATCTTTTGGATACGAACGCCATAATTCAGTCCCATTCTACGAACTCAGGCACAGTAATGCTCCAATAAAATTTGTCACCAGGACAAGGTTACCTCACATCCCTTCTCATATGTGGGCAGTCCTTCCCAACACAACTCCATACGGCCCTTTTTAGTACAGGAGGGAATGAATTTTACAACTAACATGCCGTGCAGAAGCCAACTACCAGTTTCCACAATTCCTGCACTTTTTAAAAGGGACTCGGTTGGTCAGCTGCTACACAAGCCACAAAGTTGACTTGCCACATGAACCACTTCCCTGCCAGAAGTGTTCGTCCCTCGCCTGAATGGACGCTTGATTGCCAATCGAACCGGAAGTCACTGGCCCCCCACAGGACAGGGAGAAGACGAATCGGACGAGCAGAGCAACAGGAATGAATTAGCAAATCACACCGTTCAATATAAAGGTAACATGGAAAGTTCGTGAATCCTATATTTAAAGCGACCGTGCAAAACTCTGGAATGGTTAACTTGCAGCCGATAAGGGAACTCCAACCTAGCGTTCATTGGCCGCTTCTCCTGGTTGGCTCAATGTTCGCCCCAAGTAGGGCGGATGAGTTTGGATAGCCGGCCGAGGCGATGGGGTCCTGGCTTGTTCGACTCGTGTATTCCTTCCTAACAATTTCCCACTTCGAGTTGCGTTGTACGATTTCAGCTTGGGGTTCGCTTGCGTGGGTGACACGAATTTGCCTCGCCGCTTCGGCCGCTGTGCTGCTAGGTTTCGCGGTGAATTTGTGCTTGCAGTGTTGTGGCATGCTGGGGAGTCTTCGCTTCACCGGCGTCGACCAGGATGTCCAGAGGTAACTGCGTTGCTGGTACTTGTTGTTGCACTTGTTTCCCAGTCCGTGCCTCTAGCAGCTGATTGGCATGTCTTACCCAAACAGCCGTCCCAACCTGGATACCGTAGATCACGTTACCACGTTTGTATAGCACATGGCCCATAGCCCATTTAGGATAGTGGATGCGATAGCCTCTCGCCAGAATTTGTTGACCAACATTAAAGCTTCGCTTCCGAGCACCGTGTCGGAAGTTTAATTGTCCCCCCATCTGATAGTTGCGGGACAGCAACTAATCCTTCCTGGGCCTGAGGGCATCATGCGGCACACGGATTTTCCTTTTAAACAAAGTTACAGCCGGAGACAGGGCGTTCGGTGTTTGCGGATTCGGAGTTGTGCGATACGTCAGCAGAAATGTGTCAAGAATCTCCTCCAAGATCCCTTCCCCTTAATCATTAGCAAAGCTCTTTAGACGGTATCCACAAATCGTTCCGCTTGCCCGTTTGATTGTGGGTGGAAAGGTGGAGACCTTACGTGGACGATCGCGTTTCTGCGACAGAAGACGACAAATGCAGATGAGGTAAATTGTATGCCATTGTCCGAAACTGACGTGCGGGGAACATCGAAACGAGAAAAATTTTTCGGAGGGCGGAGACCGTGGCTGCTGCTGTGGTTCTCACCATTGGAATCACCTCCGGCCATTTACTGTGTGCATCGACAACAATGAGAAAATGGTGACCATCAATTGGACCTGCAAAGTCGATGTGTACTCTTGACCATGTTTCCGTTGGTATTGGCCAGGATTGCAATTCCGTCTTCCTTGGTTGTTTAGATACACTAGCACATCGGGGACAATTCTTGGTTAAATTCTCGAGCTGGGAATCCATAAAGGGCCAATACATATAGCTTCGTACCAGCGATTTTATGCGATCCGTTCCCGGGTGGCCATTACGAAATTGTCGGAGGATTCTCTCTTGAAGGATGTGTGGAATGACGACGCGATCTGACGACTGATAGTGCTTCCTTCCGTTGGTGGAATTGTTGAAGCTTCGGCGTTGTAATTCTCTTAGGCCAGCTATTGTGGTGGAAATCAATCACTTGTTGTTGGGTAGAATCATGCTGCGTCGCTTCCTGCACAACTTCGAATGTTACTGTTAAGGCACCGAAAATCTCAGACACAACTTGATGTACTTGGGGTTCTACGGAGATTTGAGCAACTACCAAATCCTCTAGTAGTTGATGCTTCGTACCAATTAAACGAGATAACGCATCTGCTTGACCAATGTTGCGTGTAGATTGATAACTGACGACGAAATCGTAATCAAGTAGAACAGTTGTTTAGCGTTGGAGACGACTGGCCGTGCAGACCGGGATGCCTTTCTTTGATTCGATGATCGCGACCAAGTTTTTGTGGTCAGTAAGCAGCGTGCATTTTCGTCCGTAGAGCATTTTGTGAAATCGCTTGACTGCAAACACTATAGCTAAAGCTTCTTTCTCGATCTGTCCAAAGTTACGTTCCGCTGAGGTGAGTGATCTGACCGCATGCGCCACAGCTTTCTCCGAACCATTGAGGAAAATGTGGGATATGACTGCTACAATTTCGTAGTCTGACGCGTCAACAACAACTACGACCTTCAGCTCCGGATTGAAATGCGTTAGCAATAGGTCAGAACACAATATAGACTTGACATTATCAAAGGCGGCTTGACATTCAGGAGACCACACAAATTTGCAATCCTTTTACCAGAACTTCATTGAGGGGTTTTCGTAGCCGATGCATTTTGGGCAAAAAAGAGCTGTAATGACTGATCAATGCCAAGAGTGATCTGAGCTTCGCGACATTGTCAGGGGGAGGCATCTGTCTTATGGCGCTTATGTTGGAAGGATCCGGACGGCGGCCATCCTTATCGATGATGAAGCCAAGATACTTTACACACTTCATGCCGGTATTGCACTTTTCTGCTTTCAAGTGGAAATCGTAGTCGTTAACGCGGTGGAGAACTGCTTCCAGTCATTCCGTCAGCTCTCGGATGGTAGCCCCTTCGAGTAAGATGTAGTCCAAGTAAGCTGCGACTCCTGATAACCCAGCTAACATCGTATCCATAATTTGTTGGAAAATCGCGGCAGCTGATTTGACACCAAACGGCAAACGGTTTCACTGGTAAAGACCTCGGTGTTTATTGATTGACAGCAACTCCTTCGAAGCATCGTCGACTTCATTTTGCAGCTAAACATCTGATAAGTCTAGCTTTGCAAAGTAAGCGCCACCACTCAGCTTAGCAAATAAATCTTCTGGGAGTGGCACAGGATTCTGGTGCATTTGCAAAGCAGCATTCAGTCCCGTTGAGTAGTCAGCACAGATACGAACGGCTCCATTAGTCTCTTGACGACAACAATAGGTGCTGCCTACGCTGAATAGTTCACAGTTTGGATGACGCCTGCCCGCTCCAAACGATCAAGTTCCGCATTAACAATCGGCAGCGCAGGGTACGGTACCGGTCTTTTGGGTCGGAATACGGGTTTGGCACCGTCTTTGAGAGTAAGGCTTGCTTTGGTCTTTGTGCATCTTCCCAAGTCGGTGCAAAACACAGACGGGAATTTCCTTCGTAGCTGCTCGATCAAGTTGATGTTTACTTCATCACTTTCCGAAGAGAGTCACGTATATCCGAGCCTGAGGGTATTGCAGACTTGACTCAGGCGGATGTCGAACAGGTGGAGCTTCTGGATCCAGTAGAGTCCAAGAAGATTCAAATGTAACAGGCCCGTAATGTACACGAAACCGTTTGCCCGAGCAGCGCCAAAAACCATTTCCCACTGCGGCTCACCAATGAGATTAAGTTGACCTCCTGAAGCGTTAAGTGCAACATGTGTCGTTCGGCTGATTGCCGGAGCACCAATATACTGCCAAGTTTTGATGGAGATAATTGTGATGTCCGAGGCTGGATCTAGCTGAAGGCGCACTTGTTTCCCGTTCAGATGAACTCTGATGTATTTCTGCGAGCCACATGTTCATCAGAGTAGGCCGCTTAAACCGTACTATAGTTGCTGAATCTTTTGGGACAAATTGAATGCGGTCGCATATGTCTAGCACGCTTGAACTGCGGTCTGCATTGGCAGTGCGTTTCCTTATGACTCCGTTTATGACACTTGTGGCAAACATGTTGCAGGAAAGGACACACTCGAACAAAATGCCACTCACCACATCTCCAACTGGTAGTCGACGGCTTGGTATTCTGTCTGGGCTTTTCATGGCCTGTTTTCACTGGAAGCGATTTCTTTAAGGTTGTTTTTAATACACTAAGACCTGGAGTTGATTGTTGTTTCACCAGCATAAGCGTGTCGTGCTTGAGGTACAGCAATCGTTGAAATTCAGTGGTTATGTTCTGTACAGTCATTTGCTGGTCTTGTTCAAGATTACTCAGCAGCCTGGTGCGAATCTCTGCATCCCGTGAAGAATATAGACCAGAGATAAAAATCAGGCATTTGAACTTATCTGACGTAATGGATTTGATGTCGAATTTTTCGCACTCGCGATTGACTATGCCAGGGTAAGTAACGTAGTCATCAGCGTCCACCTTGGTGAACTTTGGGCATTGATATCGCGTGTTGAAGATGGATGACTGCTCTCCAAATATTTGGCCCAAGCATTTGACTGTCTCCTCAAAAGTGCAGTCTCGAGCGTTCTTAGGCAAAATAAATTTGACATACCTGAAGTGCTCTGCTGTTCCAAGTTTTCTTAACAGCAATCGGGCTTCCCAATCATTATTCTGGTCTCCAAGTTCAACGCAAAACGCATCCTCAAGATCCAAAAGTTAGGCAAGTATTAGGGTCGTACGAAAATTCGGTAATTCTGTTAGTGACGGCGTCTATCGATGCGGACGGCTTGACGGTTGTAGACAGTGAACCGGTCTGAATTGAGAGTTGACGCGTAAGAATTTCGAGCAGCCTGCGTTGGGAGGTCTCAAATTGTGTTGTTGCTTCAGCAGAATGGCCTTGAGCTCCTCAACCGATATGGACATCTTGATTAGGGTGCAACCCGTCGCCAGTTGAAGTGTTCGTCCCTCGCCTGAATGGACGCTTGATTGCCAATCGAACCGGAAGTCACTGGCCCCCCACAGGACAGGGAGAAGACGAATCGGACGAGCAGAGCAACAGGAATGAATTAGCAAATCACACCGTTCAATATAAAGGTAACATGGAAAGTTCGTGAATCCTATATTTAAAGCGACCGTGCAAAACATTGGAAAGGTTAACTTACAGCTGATAAGGGAACTCCAACCTAGCGTTCATTGGCCGCTTCTCCTGGTTGACTCAATGTTCGCCCCAAGTAGGGCCGATGAGTTTGGATAGCCGGCCGAGGCGATG
>OX104070.1:14336742-14470774 GCA_944474145.2 Dicrocoelium dendriticum
AACTTATCGATGCTCGCCGGCACATTCCTGCTGGAAGCGAACACAACGAGACTCGCAAAGACCTGACGGCAAAACTCAGTGCTAGCGTGAAGAGAGATCGCGAATCTTGGTGGTCTCATCGTGAGTCAAAGATGGAATTGGCCATTGCCCTTGGCAATCATCGGAAGTTATTCCGTCTGATACGGGAAACAGGCAGCAGGAGACCTGGTGTTAGTGAAACTATACGTGAAGAGAGTAGTCAGCCTATCCACAAATTGTCAAAACGTCTGGATCGTTGGGCCGATCAATTTGAAAAGCAATCTACTAAGCAGGAATTGTTAGATTCCTCATCGGCCAGTGATCGCCCTGTTCCCTGGGCTGTCCCTTTGGATCCGCCCTCTCGCTCAGAAGTCAAACGTGAGATCGGACTGTTGAAGTTGAAGAAAGCCGCGAGACCAGGTGACCTACATCTAGCCCTATTCAAATTCGGGGGCCGTGCTCTTGTGGATAATTTACACGAGTTACTAGTGAAACTGTGGGAGCAGCAAACTGTCCCAACCGACTGGGGCCGCTCCCGTTATTGTCCCAATGTTCAAGGGAGGCTCACAATCGGAATGCGGCAACCACAAAGGAACCAGTTTGATCTCCATCGCCTCCAAATCGCTTGCCTCCATAGTCCTTCACAGACTGATCGACACTCGTGAAAGCCAGATTCATGAAGAGCAAGCCGGATTTCGTAGAGATCGTGGCTCTATAGACCACAGCTTCACTTTGCGTCAGTTGTTGGAGCACCGTCACATATATTGGCGGCCCATCGTTGTCGTGTTCCTCGACATCAAAGGTGCCTTCGATTCGGTGGATCGATATGCCATTTGGGACTGTCTATTCAGGAAAGATGTGTCCGAGAAGTATGTAAATAATATGCGAGCTCTTTACGCACGTAGCTCGGGCAGGGTGAATGCTTACGGCAAATTATCGCCGCACCTTAAATATCCCCAGCGGTATAAGACAAGGATGCCCGCTGTCACCTTTTCTATTCAGCTTCCCTATTGACAAAGTCATGGAGATCGCGTTCACAGGACACGACTTAGAAGGGGTGGAGTTGCTCCCACGTAAACGACTTCTAGATGTGAAGTATGCTGACGATATTGCCCTCATCTGTGACAGCTCCCAAACGTGCCAACCTGCACTGTACTGATTGGCACTGGCTGTCTGTCACATCGGGTTTTACTTCGAATCCGCGAAATTACAAGCGTTCCTCCAAGATTGGCAGAGACCACCTCCTATGCTGATCCTTGGACAGGACCAGCTAGAAGTCGTCCAAAAATTGAACTATCTGGAAAGTTGTATCAGTGCCCATGGGATTGAAGATGAGATCACGAACCGTATAGCAAAAGCTCGAAGCGCTTTTGCTAACCTTCGCCACCTGTGGCGCCGGCGCGACATCACTCTCTACCTGAAGACTAGAGTGCACAATGCAGCCGCACATTCGACCCTACTGTACGGTTGTGAAACCTGGCCCATTAGATCAGCCGACATAAAGAGGCTAGTTACGTTCGACCACCGGTGCCTTCGCAGTTTGGCTCATATCTGGTGGGAACACCAAGTGAGCAATGTGCGTGTTCGACGTTTCGTTTACGGCACAGGGAAAGGAAATGAACCGCACAGCATCGTTATTTCACGCACCAGGCTCCGATAGCTGGGCCACGTGTCACGCATGTCAGCCCACCGACTCCAGTGACGTGCGTTGTTTGCTCGCCGGGGGTGTGGATGGAAGAAAAGGAGAGGTGACCACATAATTACTTGGTCGAGAGGAATGAAGGCCCTCACTTCGAAGCTGGCCTCGGTTGGAGCGTCTCGGCTCCCTGGTTGGGGACCGAAGGACGATGAACACGTTTGGCTGGATACACTTGCTGACTTGGCTAGGAGCCGACCTCATTGGGGTTTCGTGTTCTGTTAGGTTCCTCTTTTCGCCGTATGCGTCTGTGCTCCTCCCCTCCACGTCTACTCATTTACCCAAAGCAATAATATGAACCTATAAATCTCATACGGCACATTAAGCGGCGGCTGGTCGAATGCTCGTCGATGGAACGAACCTATACGTGTTGTTGGTAAGCTAACTTGGTGAGTGGGGGGTTGCGGGTTTCTAATTCCGGTTTACGTAGTAATTTGGCGGGGATGGTCAGTGTGGGATTTAGCCCTGTGAGTGGGGTGGGGGGAAGAGGTTGGGGCGTGGAGATCTCGGCGCCTTAGCAATGGGCGGCTTTCTCCCTCGGAGATAAAGATCAACCGCCTGCACTGTTGTCCCCAATTTACCCCGCGACATCCTACGTCCTGGCAGTCAATTCAACGGCCTTCGCCATCCGTGAATCAGAGATCTGCCGCGCGCGAGCCTCTCTCGACGCCTAGTGACCGAGTGGCCTACGCTTCCTCTACCCAGTCCTAGCCGAAATCCTCGGCACGGAGCGAGTCTTCCCAGCCTAATCAATCGCAGTCTTGCCGACATTATCCGTCCCCCAGAGTCGGTCCCCCCACCACAAGTATCCAAACTTGATCCGTCAGCCCATCCGCCTCTGCCTCCTCCCCACTTAATCGCAGCTTACACACGTTGTCGCAACTCCTGTGTATCCCGACCCGCAACGTTTTGCCCCTAGTACGGTAAGCGCGTATCGTCATCCTCCTCGGGAGCGTCAACCTACGCCGTCCAGTCACTGTCCGTCTGCCTCCCGAAGTCATCCGGGCACAATCCTTATTACGTCTCTTGGCCTCCGAGTCAACGGGCCAAAACTCTAATACATTCGGACCCCAGCTCCGTTCTTTCCGACTCCCCCCGCCTCAGACACGCTCCCGCGAGTCCGTTGGCGTCGGAGCCTCCCCCCATCTGGAGGGAGCCCACGGTGCACGCTACCGTCCTTGTCTTCTCCTGGATCTCACCCCCGATGGGCCACCTCGAACGTCTCACAAGTGTCTTGAACTTATCGACCTGCATCTTCTCACGCTACTCTCGAGTCCGGGGTCCCTTCCTCCGGCTTCCCGGCGTCTCCAACTCTCATGGTATCACCAAATCCCCTTGGGCTCCGGGGTCGTCCGAGTGCGTCTTCCCTGTCTATCCTCTGACTCGCGATGGCTCCCCATGGGTT
The DNA here is from genome assembly GCA_944474145.2 of Dicrocoelium dendriticum. NCBI lineage: Eukaryota > Metazoa > Platyhelminthes > Trematoda > Plagiorchiida > Dicrocoeliidae > Dicrocoelium > Dicrocoelium dendriticum. Next base: position 14,339,862 of record OX104070.1, read on the forward strand.
GTTAAAGTAACTGCGCCGCGCTTGTCTTCACACTACTGATTGCACGCATCCGCAGATGATGACGCGGCAACCACTGGCCAGGCAGGATTTGACAATTATCCAAGGCTGAGTCATCGTTGGCTGATTGGATTCCGGTGAACAGCCGTTTGTGTGCAACCCATTTGAGGATATCAGCTAGGGTTCACACACGAAGTAGCACAAGACACAGTTTGGTTGTGATTTCCGCTTATGCGTACACCCACTTCATTTCTGATGTTTCCAAGTCTACCTTCTGCCACTAATTGAAAACGCTACTACACATTGTTACCAATTCAGATATTTAGTAATTGCAGGAGAAGTGAATACACAAGTAGGTCGGCTGGGCTCTTCAGAAGCACAGCTAGGCGGTAAGTATGGGTTTAACTACGAACAGATGCACAACAGTGATCGTCTGTTGCAACTGTGTGCAGAGAACCGGTTGTTTCTTAGTAACATTACTGTTAGACATAATGGGCGCCGAAGTGCTACGGAGCGTAATTCTGTAGCTGGCCAGTGATTGGCCCAAATGGATTACTTTACGGCATGTTATAGGTGCATGGTTCCATCCCGGATTGTCGCTTGTTCTGGAGTGATTGCGTCGATTCTGGCCATGGCTTGATACGCTTCCTTATTTCCACGAACTATACCGAGAGGTTTCTCACTAGATTGGCAACTAAGAAATTATGTCAGTCCTCGGTCAGGCAAGCCTACCAGGGTGTGCTGCGTCCTGAACTTTCGCACCATTGTCCTAATGTCACTGATCTGCAATGGAATAGATTGTCTGCCGTCATGCACGACGCAGGTGCATCTCCTTCTGGCCCCAAAAATCTTTACCACACTAGTCACGGGATTTCCGAGAGATTGGTTAAACCGTTAGAATTCAGAACAGAACCGCCGCCTGGCTCTGCACACACAGTTACTAGACGGACTATTAGACGTGCATTGAAGCGGAGCCTTTGTGCTGAAAAGAACCTTTGGTAAAACAGTCCGGCCCAGAAACGGAGGAGGCGGGAGTAATAGTTAATTATCACAAGCTTTACTAGCTGATGCGCAATAGTGTTCCCCAGAAAACAGGAGTCAAGGGGACAATCGGAGTCATAGCGTATACACTGAGTCACAATAACGAGCGCCTTGTGGATTGTTAGGCGGACCAATTTCTAGCTCACTTTAGTTGCCCCCTGCTTCCAAACGTTTTCCTACTCAGCTGATGCAGGGTGATCCATGAGCGGTTTGTTTAGAGGCTCGGGCTCAGGCTGAGGTCCACAACGCGATCACAGCCCTTAATCATTTTCGCACTGCTGGCCCGGATCCCCTGCCACCTGCCCTACATAAATATGGTGACGAGGTCCTCTCCAAAAACCGGACCTTCCTGTTCGAACATGTCTGGAAGGAAGAGTGTCCTGGCTAACTGGAGTGAATCGATTATATTGTGCAGTATATTAGAAAGGCAGTCGCACCGAATGTGCTAACCACAGGAGTTTAGACAACCGCCTGTAGTGACAAAATTACTAACCACAATTCTCGTTCATTGCCTCAATGAGGGATGAAACTCCCGGATTAGTAAAAAGCAGGTAGGTTTCCACCCTGGACAGGTCTGTATAGGCAATATATTTTCTCTGCAACAGGCGCTATAACAGCGCCACATGAACCGCAGATCGATAGTAACTGTGTTCCTGGACTTCACGAGTGAGTTTCATTCAGTGGATCAATGCGCGTTCTGTTCGACGTACTATACCGATGGGTGTCCCACAAAATATTTGAATAATTTGCATGCTCTATATTCGAAAACTACAGAACTAATCAGGGTTTAAGTTGACCTATCGGGTAGCATTCCGACAACCAGCGACGTTAGTCAGAGATGTCGAATGTCCACATTTTGTTTAATTTCTTCTTGGAATAAATCATGGACCGTTCCCTTATGAAACCTTACCATGCAAGCGTTGTGGTAACTCTTGGTAAAAGGCTACTAGATTTTGATTTCACGGACCACGTCGTCTTGCTGTTCAACGACGTTGGAGTGACCCAATCAGCCCTGGATAACCTACCCCGAGTGGTCCCGTTAGTTGCTATGCGCTTCGCAGCTTCAAAGTGCGAAATGTTGCTGCACCAACAACAGCTACTTGATGACCCTTTGATCCTTGATGACAATGAACTCGAGGTAGATGATCAATTCGCTAAGCTTGGCAGCACCATCAGCAATGACGGACGCGTAGCAACTGAAGCCATTTCAAGTATTACGAAGTCAGAACTGCCTTTTACATTGGCGACAATTTGTGACGTCAGATTGGCGTTTTGCTTCGTCTAGAATGCCGTGTATTCAAGGCTAGAGTGAGAGCAGTCCTACTCTATGGCAGCCAGACGTAGCCCCATCGAGCCGAGGAGGTGCAGCGCCTTCGAGTCTTTGAGCATTGTGTATGGGAAGCGTTGTCGATGTCAGGTGGCACCAACGTTGTCCATGACGATGATGTGCTTAAGCGAGTAATCCACAGTGAAAACAAGACTAGTTCCTTAGAACAAGGAATAGCACGGAGTACGTTGCGTTGACTTGCGCACGTACTACGTATGCCTGGTCGCCGTTTATCAAGGAAGGCGTTGTTTTGTTTGCAAGATGTAGGGTGGCGTAAGGCCCGTGGTGGACATAGCAATGTGTATTAAAGTTACTGACGGACAACTCGGTGTGGTCGGCCCGCCATACCTTCCACGCTGGAGCTCACAGCAGCCAAATGCTGCATGGTTCGAGAGGTTACAGGACATGGCTCGCAGTCGACACCAGTGACGTGTCTGCTGTCGTCTCGTAGTCGGAGTGCCTCTTTAAGAAATGTTCAGTGGTGAGTTGTCTGCTGGTTATTGGCTGAGTATGGCGCGGGACAGTAAAAGCTCTAAGGTTCCTGCAACTTTAGCGACGGCTTAGTTTTGCACGGCAGAAAGCCCTTTAAGTCCGTATCTTATTGACGAGGTGTAGGTGCCTTGATCCTAGGTGTGGCTAAATGATCTCCGGCAAGTCTTCTTTCACTCCCACTCGTTAATCTTTGCACCGAATGAAGTTACAGTTATATGGCAGCGCAGCATCTATTCCAGTGGCTGATGTGGTGCTATTGATGAAGAAGACGTTGGTAGATCCGCGAGCTTTTGTTATCTACCGTCTAATGGAAGCATGAATGGCACAAGAAACGTAAATACATTAAAGTGGATCTAGGTCTGTTGTGTGCTAACAAGGCATGTTACATGTGTGCATTAAAATATGCATCTTTACGTGAACAATCCTTTCAAATGAATTGAAAAGTACAGACAGACTACAGACGCAGATAACGTACACTGATATAATTGCGATGCTAGCAAATAGCCAACGTTCGAAAAGTGATGTGAATGCAAGGACATGGAGTACTGGAGGTTGGGTATTACCCGCGCGAAAACACTGCACAACCACAAAGACTTTCGATGTAATATCATCTCAGCAATTGGCGACAGCAGTCCTTGAACCCGCGATCGCAACCTTCACTCATATATGGCTAACGGGTCACGGTGGGCAACTTTTAGCACAACGGGAAATGTCTACTTAGTGGGTTAATTTTGGACTACACATTGTGCGTTTGGACTGCGACGCGTCATCTCAACGTGAACCGCGATACACATCGAAATGACCCTTGGTCAGTGCGATCAATTGGGCCGTATCCGAAACAGAAGCGATTTGGTACTGCACGACCGAAAACGCGGCACAATCTCAAGGCGTTTCGATGTAATTTCCTCTCATAAGGTAGAAATAGCAAAACTCGAAACCGCGGCCATTGGAATAGCAGCTGAAACTTCTACCCGTTTGGCTACCGGACCACGAGGAGCGACGCTTTGCACAATAGTGAATTTCAACAACGAAATGAGAAGACGAATACCGGCAGATGCTAGCATTTCGTATTATCTCGTCCGTATGCATACAATAACAGGGAAATCCTTGTATATACCAAATAGGACACAGTCAAGCCAATCAAATTTATGGTTGTGGTCATTGTTGTTGGGAATAGAACCACGGCAGCCGCAGGTTAACAATTAATTGCTTTTGAACACACAACGCTGGTCTAATTCGGCTTATCGTGACGCCCTCGGCAAATCGCAAAATGTATGAATTAGTACGACGTAACAAGATCCCGAACGCCTATAAGGGATTGACCCGGTGACGGGTCGGTAAAATGTGCTTGCCCATGGAGGTCGCTGGCGACTTACACGAGCACGTATCGTCGGTGGTGAATTGAGTAACTTCGTGATGAACCCAGTTCGGCCATTGTTCCTTCAATCTGGAATCTAAAGCCCTTTCGGTTCTGCCGATGTAACGAATACCGCAGTCATACACGAATTGGTAAACACAATGTAATTTGGCGCCGACTGGTTCATCTTCCTTTACTGAAGGTAACGGCAACTTTCGGGTTCTGTTGTTAATTACCGCCTCCACAACACAGTTGGTACGCTGAATAGCCGAGACCATGCGCTTGGTTATCCATCCAGCTGCGGCGTCACCCTTGGATGGTAGCTCAAGGTACACCTTCTTCTTTGGGGCTGGGAACACCATTTCTTTGGGTAGTATAACCTGGCCATGTTTGTCTATAAATTGCTTGGGTAGCCATTTCCCATAAGCGTTTTATTGATCAACTCAAACTCCTCAGACAGGCAATCACTGGAGCAGCTGCATTTGGCCCTAGTGAATACTGCTTTTACCAGCATTTACTTGTGTACCTTCGGTGATAAGCTAGTGAGGTGTAGGTATTGGCCGGACCACGTTGGCTTCCGGTTTACAGATAGCTTAAGCAGCTTATTATCCCCGCGATTCATGAGAATGTCGAGGTAAGGAAGACGCCCATTGGATTCGAATAAAAAAGACACTTTCAGGTTAGTATGAACATTATTAAGTCGGGCTACTAGTTGTTCGATTTGCATCTTCCTGGAACCAAAAACAAGGATATCATCTAAATATCCTTTGTAATACGGCAGCTGAGAAATCTCACCACTTTTTCCTCTCAAGTATCAGTATAAAAGATCAGCCAGTACCGGGCCCAAAGGACTCATCATCATCATCAACAGCAGAACATCAACCATTTGAACTGATGCTTTGCTGCCATACAACAGTGAAGAACTATGAAATAAAGACTAAGAAGCGGGAGAGAAAGGGAGACTTACCTGAAAACCTTAATGCCCTAAGAAAACTTTCAGGGTCAAGGCGCTTACACCTTGTGTAAACAACCTACCGTCACAAACAGCTGGCTTTCGTGCAAAGATAAGGCGGCATCGGCAAAACAGCTTCCTTGCGGCTTTAACTGCCACGCATCATAATCAGCCATTACCCCGCAGATAACTCAGCACCAAACACACTTTAACAGACAATCCGATTAGGAGACGGCAGCACACGCGCCACTGGTGTCGGTTGCAAGCTATGTCCTGTAAAGTCTCGAGCCAAGTACAAGTTGAGTCACGTGGACTCCAACCCGGAAGGCGAGACGGACCAACGGCACCAAGTTTGGTCGTCAGTGACTTCATTTCCCGATGCCAAGTAAACTTCTGTCCACCTCGTACCTGGCGCCATCCTATACCTGGTAGACTGAGCAAGGCCCTCCTAGGTAAGCGGTGACCAGGCATACGTAGCATGTGTCCGAGCCAACGCAACTTATTCAGTGCTATCTGTTGTTCTAGGGAGCTAGCATTATTATCATTACCTAGTACACGTCTACCCACATCATCGTTGCGGACACGCTGGTGCCATCCGACACCAGCAATGCTTCGCAAACAACGATGAGCAAAGACTTGAAGGCGCCTCAGATCCTCAGACGGATGGGGCCAAGTTTCACTACCATACAGCAGAACGGCCCTCACTGTGGCCTTGTATACACGGCCTTTCAGTCGATGGGAAACTCCATTCTGTCGCCAAAGATGACGCAAGTTCAAGAAGGCAGCTTTGGCTTTTGCAATGTGTGAGCTCACGTCAGTTTCTATGCGCCCATCATTGCTGATGCAGCTGCCAAGATAAGTGAATTGATCAACCACCTCGAGTTCCTCGTTAGTGAGCGTCAAGGGGTCATCAAGTGGCTGGTGGTCCTGCAGCAACACGTTGCACTTTGAAGGTGCAAATTGCTTACCAAATAATGTACCACGCTGGACAGGCTATTCAGGGTTGATTGGGCAACCCCAACATTGTCGAAAAGCAAGACGATGTCGTCCGCATAACGTAGATCAACTAACCATTCACCAGGCAACACTTTAACGCCTACATCGTGAGATTCCGCAAGGGAACAGTCCAAGATAGAATCCACGACGAAAATGAACAAAAACGAACGCCACTTGTAGTCAGAAAGCTATCCGATAAGACACCATAGACCCTGACGTGGCCTGTAGTGTTCGAGTATAGAGCACGAAGGATGTTCACATATTTCGTGGTAACACCTTTCCGCGCAAGTATTTCGAACCGAATCGATCGATATACTGAATCGAACGCACTCTTGAAATCGAGGAACACAGCTATTGTCGGTCTGCGATACGCGTGGCGCTGCTCTAGCACCTGCCGCAAAGTGAATATATGGTCTGTATAGCCACGTCCTGGGCGGAAACCGGTCTGCTCTTCCCTAATCCGAGATTCCTGTTCTGCAGTGAGGCGACGAAGGAGAAACGAGGCCAGTAATTTTGTCACAACTGGAGTTAGGCTAATACCCCTGTGGTTAGCACAGTCTGTGCGACTGCCCTTTTTGTATATTGCCACTATAATCGATTCGCTCCAATTTGCCGGCACATTCTCTTCGTTCCAGGTACGTTTGAATAGGGAGGTCAGTGCCCTGCAGAGGACCTCACCTCCGTCATTAAATAGTGCAGGCGGTAGGAAATTCGGGCCAGCGGCACGAAAACGATTAAGGGCTGTGATCGCGTTTCGGAACTCGGCCTCCGACGGAGGTTTGAAACTAACCGTCCATGGCACGTCCCGCATCACCTGAGAAGGAATACGTCCGGGAGGAGGGGTTCAGCTAAACTGATCTTCAAAGTGTTCAGCCCAACGGGCCATAGGGAGCTCCTTATTGTGTATCAGCGCACTCGCGCTGTCTCTGATTGTCTCACTGACGCCTGGTTTTCTGGGACCAGTGGTGCGGATTAGCTGGAAAAGCTTGCGTTAATTGCCTACTGCTCCTGCTTCCTCCATTTCTTGAGCCCGTCTGGTCCACCAGGCTTCCTTGTCAGCACGTAGGCTCCGCTTTAGTTCACGCTTAATAGCCAATCTGGTCACATTGTGTTCAGAACCAGCCGGGAGGTGTCTTCTAGAATCCAACTGGTTCACGGATCTCTCGGATATTCAGTGACTGGTGTGGTGACGATTGATAGTGCGAGAAGCAGATTCTCCTGCGTCGTGCATGGCGGCCGAGATCCTATTACACAAACGATCTGTGTCATCAGGACAAGACAGCGAGAGTTCGCTATGCAGTGCTTCTTGATAGGCTTGCCTTACCAAGGACTGATACAATTTCTTAGTTGACAATGGTAGGGGACGCTTTGTGCGCCTTCCGGTAAAGCTCATAGAGAAACGACAGCGCACCAAGGCATGATCAGAGTCGACACAGGTACTCCAGTACGAGCGGCAATCCAGAATGGAACCGCGCCACCTGTAACTTATGGCTATATGGTCAATTTGGGTCAATCGCTGGCCAGCTACAGGTGGACGCCAAGTGGCACTTCGGCGCGCACTATGTTTAAAAGTAGTGCTACTAAGACACAACTGGTGCTCCGCACACAGTTGCAGCAGACGCTCGCCGTTGTCCGTCCGTTCGGAGTTAAGTCCATACTTACCACCCAGCTGAGCTTCTGAAGAGCTCAGACGCCCTACTTGTGCGTTCATATCCCCTGCAAGTACTATAATATCTGAACTAGTAGCACTGCGTAGTAGGGCGTTCAGTTCGTGATAGAATGTGTCCTTGAATGCATTAGAACTGCAGTCGGTGGGGGCGTAAACGGAAATCACAAACAAACAGCGTTTTGTACTATTTCGCGAATTCACCTTAGCTGATGTCGTCAAACGGGCTGCACATAAACGGCTGTTCACCGGAATCCAATCAACCAACGATGACGCAGACTTGGAGCTGAGAATGATACCCACACCAGCTTGCCCGTGAGTGTCGCGTCGGCGTCTCCGGATGAGTGCAACCAATAACGAGAGGAGAAGCCGGGTGCAGTCAATTCAATAACCCTGTTAGGGTCATTAATTCTAGGTTCGGACACACAACAGACATCAACACTAAGTGTGTCCAAGGTGCGTGCGAGTGCAGCCTGCTGACCTGTTTGTCTTAGAGTGCGGACGTTGAAGGACGCTATGGAAACGGGACAGCGTGGCCTTCTAAGGGACTTTTGCCGATAGGCGTCCGATAGTTGCTGTGCGATGGTGGCTGCAGATGGTACTACTCCAGTAGCAATTCGGTTGCTGTCAATTAAGCTGTGAATTATAGAAGGAAGGTTAGTAATGGGGGCCGGGATGGGAGTAAGAAAAAAGGTGGAAAAGAAAGTAGGGAGGCGCCAGCAGTAGCATGTTTTCGCTTATCCGCCCTGCTGTATGCAGCAGATAAGGCGACCCTTGATAATCTGCGCGACGGCCGATGCAGGATGAAGTTTATGTTTGAAGAAAATGTCATGGTTATATGTGGGCTGGTATACTGCCAAGGTCCCCAGACCTAGACAGGAGGACGATTAGGGTCCTCATCCAAAGCCTTTGTCTCAAAAAGCCTGTCCGCAAGGCAGCGGGGTGGCAGTGATTTAGCTTTACAGAAATGGACGTCATCCCATTTCAAACCCCCAACCTGGAGGACCAGGAGACTGAGTTTATCTGACCTCTCACCATTGACCAACCTGGTAGGAGTAGCTCTCAAGTTGCTCGGAGGCATCACACAGTATAGCTCAATGGGTCAATGAGGTACCGAAACCGTCGCACCACGTTAAGGTCCAGTCTCGTTTCGACGGGGACCAAAGGACTACCCATAACCAATCCCTCAATTTGGCGATATGGAGTGTGTGCTGGAATAGGAAATCAACATTCTCCATGTAAAATAATAGGTATTGTCTCAGGAGGTCTGTCGGTATTTGTAGACGGAAATTCACCTTATTTATCAGGTGGAAAATGTAATCAACTCTCTCTAGCAAAATGATATTTGCAGATAATGTCTGGACGTCCACTGAGCGCATAACCTTGTCTGCTAGGCTGATTTGGTCTACCTTTTGCAATAGTAAATGACTAATTGATGGGCCAGTTTTGGACTGCACGTTTTGTAATTAGGTTGCGGCGCGTAATGTCAATGTGGGCCGAGATTCACACTGAAGTGAACCTTGTTCACTGCAATAAATGGGACTGAATCCAAAGCAGATGGAAACTGGGTGTTGTCCGCCTAAAAGCACTGCAAAGCACGACGCGTTTTGATGTAATAATATCTCATCAGGTAGATGTATGCCACAAACTAGTGACAGTTTGTGTAGAAGCAGAGAATTAAACCAAATATGCTACCGGGTCAAGGCAGCCAACACAAAAATTAAAAAACCTACGGACACGTTCCCAGTGATCAAAATGCCCAAGCTTTAATTCAACGTGAATCGCGGCCCACATTTCAATTGTGCTTCAAAATTTAATCACATAAAGTATAAAAAGATCCCCAAATACTCATTCACTGATGTTCAAAATGTCGCCAGTCGTGAAGCAGTAGCCAATGGGTAGACGTATCCGCTACTATTCCAATTGTGGCGGCTTCGAGGCCAGCTTTCTCCACTTGATGAGACGTAATTACCTCGAAACGCGTCGTAGTTGTGCAGTATTTTTGAGCGGGCAGCATGCCAATACTCTACGAATACTGAATACTGAATACTGTATTATACAGCAAGTAGAAATGGATTCTGTACAACTCTTTCGAAATATGGCGAAAAAGGTTATAAAGTTGTCAACCTTGAACATCATTGTCTTTCTCATGTAATGTTTAAAATAATCGACTTACGATGTTTCAGGATTCACAATTGTGATATGTCATCGTAAGTATGCAGTCGTTCTCTGAATCGAATAGAGGCAAAATGCAAATCTAACAACGTTTTGAACTGTTGCGCAGATGTTGCCTCAATCACATGTTCGGGCAAACTATTCCAAATGTTTACCACTCTCCGTTCGAAGCACAGTGGGTGGGGAACACATTTCATATCCGGCACAACAAGTTTGTATCTGTGTACGCATCTGCTGCATGGCCCTCGTAAGTGCAGCATTGGCCTTAACATGGGGAACTCACCGAGATGTACAATTCGGTAGGTCATAATGAGGCCAACTCGCACCCGACGGTAGGACAAGGTGTAGAGTCCTCGTTTCTCTCACCGGTCTTCATACCCAAAGCCACGTAAACTCGGGATCAGCCTGGTAACAACGTGTTGGCCCCTTTCGATCTTTGTGCCTCGCCTCGGGTAATCGGAAAGCAGGCGGGCGAACCATGCTCTGGTATTGGGCTGATAATGGAAGAGAAGAGGCGAGTGACAACCACTTGAAACCATATGCCGAAGCTACGTTTAAGCGCCTAAAGCATACACAGTCCGTTACGATATGGCCTGTTCGTGTTGTCCACGGACTTCAAATCGTAGCGCGAGCGTACATCTAGGTCCTTCACAGAGGGTGTGGGATAAAGCGGTTGGCTCTCAAGGTGTTGGTTCGGCCGTCATCACCCTTCCCCATGTTCATAAATACAGACTTAGTTGGGTTGACCGGGAGATGTCCTGCTGCAGACCATGTGGATAGGCGGTTGAGGTTTGCAAAAGTACGCCACAGACCTCGGGAGCGTCAATTTCTCTCCAAATCATCGTATCGTCCGCTAACAAGGCACAAGGAAACCGGAGAAGCTGCGGTAGATCGTTGATGTGGATCAGGAACAGAATTGGCCCCAGCAAAGTGCCTTGAGGCACGCCACTGGTAGAGGGACACCAGTTAGTTAAATGATCCTCGACCTGTACCCTCCACTTTGGTCCAACAAGAAAGTCGCGGATCCACCGGTGCAGTAAGCCAGCGACATCCTGAGTTTGTGAAGGAGAACCTTATGGCTGGCTTCGTCGAAAGCTTTACTGAAATCGATGCATATTAAGTCGACAGACTACCCCTTGCTTATTGCCTTCAACCACTCATACCTTGTCACAAGCAAGTTTGTAATGCATGAGCTGTCTTGCATAAAACGGTGCTTTGCGGGCGTCAGGAACCTTTTGCCTGTAGAAATTGCAGCTATCCCTTATACACGATTTTCTCAGCAACTTTTGATAAATTAGGTGTCAGAGAAATTGGCCTGTGGTTGTCTACTTTGCTAGGGTCGCCGCTTTTTAGGACAGGCTTCCCCGCCGAACTTTGCCAGTCAATTGGCAACGGACCTTTGGACAGCGATCTGTTGAATAGATCAGTCACGACAGGAGTGAGAATGGTTGAAAGTGACTTGAGAACCAGTGGGTGAAGCCCATCGGGTCCGGCATGTTTGGTGCCGTCAAGGTTGGCGAGTAGTTGAGCTACCTCTTCGACGCCGCAATGCAGATTATCGAGTTCGGTAAAAGCGGTACACGTCGAACTCGGAACAGACACCTGGTTATTCGCAAATACAGAAGCGAAGTGCGCCGCCAACGCGGACGCACGCTCAGTGCTGGAGATTAGGGGCTGTCCGTCCGTGCCATCCAGCACTGGCACATCACCCGCCGGCTTCAGGCGTCGCTTCACGTGTGCAAAGATTCTCTTTGGGGCCGTCTTCGCGGCTAATGCGAGCTGCTCTTCAAAGTGTCGGCGTTTATTCTTTTTTGCACTCTTGCAGAGATTCCGCTGACATTTATACCCTTCGTAACCATTGGCAGAGCTCGAGAGAAGGAATTTGTCCCACAGTCTGCGCCGCCTCCGAGCCAGGTTTCCATACTCCTTGTCAAACCAATGAGGCTTAATCGGCCCAAACTTTCGAAATTTCAGTGGCACAAATTGGGAACACAATAATGTCAATCTCTCTTTTATAAATATCTAACAATCTTCCACAGGTGCAGCTTGTGACAGAGACCAATTCAGTTGGCTCGCGGCTCGAGCAAGACCATCGAAGTCCGTTTTCCAGTAGTTGGGAGCTGGTTGCAGCGGATATGAATACGGCAAAGATAATTCCCTATCAGCTATCAGTACTGAGTGGTCGCTCGTAGCCAGGGGCTCCAGGATCATAACGTCACGCACTCGTTGTTCGTAGCTCGTTAACAACATGTCGAGACAGGACGAGGTTGAACTTGTTGATATGCGTGTTGGCTGGCATATGTGTTGCGATGCACCAGTTTCAAGTACCAGATCCACGAACTTTGCTTTAACCTCACTATGTCCTGGCATCAAATGCACATCAGGCCATCGTATTCGAGGACAGTTAAAATCGTCCATAAGCAGAAAGTGTGGACAACTCATGTGGGTCCGATGAATGGGCAGCCAATCCAAACAACGACTCAGGGGACTGCGATAAACTGCGCCCACAAGCAGTTCTCCGCGCCTGAGGCGGATGGAGCACCACAGTAGCTCACACAGGCCATCGTCACTTCGGTAGGTGCTCACAAGTCTCCCACGCAGGGAAGACCGGTTGTAAAGTAAGACACCAACGTGGGCGTTCTTTAGTCTATCGCATCGGAAACACAAGTAACCGTTGAGTTCAAGTTCTTGGGTGTATAACTCTGCATGCAGCCATGTCTCTGCGAGTCCCACTACGTCTGGCCCCTCAGACGCAACGAAACAACAAAGCTCATCGCGCTTATTCACAATACTGCAAACGTTTGTGAAGGCTACTCGCATATGGCAGCAGGAGCTACCGGGCGTGCTTGAAGTGTGAGCAGTTTGTTTATCCTGATTCGCGGATTTTTGGAAACCACCCTAAAATTTAGGATACGAAGATTTGTTTCCCCATCACCAGTGCGTCTTTTCAACTCAATGGTGGCAGACTTGAGCCGCTCCCTGTCTACTGGGTCCAGGTCGGGACGAACATCGATCTTCAAACCTTTCAGCCTACTTAGGCGAGACATGATAAGTCTTGGACTGGCTTCGTCCACAAAGGTGATTCTCATAGGCCGATTTTGTTGATTCCCTTGCTTTCCAAGGCGGGTAATCTGCCTCACTTTTACCGATTCCTCACCGGCGTCGAGGAGTCTATCAATTAGACCCTGTAAAAATTCGACAACGTGATCGTAGCGCACTTGGGGTGCTGGATCACTGGACTCCGGTGCGTGAAAGATCACGAGATTATAGCGCCTCTGGTCGGACGAGGTTGGCCTTGCGGGGCGAAGTTTACTACCAGCCTCAAGTGGTTTGGCTAACTGTTGACTTACAGAACGTAAACGCCAAACATTCCTTCGTAATTTCGTCCTCTGATCTTTCCACTAGTCTTCAGCACTGAGACTTTCACCTGCTGTGACATCAGTGTCCGGTGGACACAACAAAGGTAAACAATTTAGCCCAAGTGCAACTGGGCTTCTCACAACGGTTGGACTTCGTGTCAGGGAGTTTGCACGGGTAGAGGAGGACGACTGAGCCGAAGCCTGAAGGCTCTTCGCACTAGGTTGTTGGGCCAAACACACGGAGCTGTTCGCAACGAAACGCTGAGGACTACACATCGGCTTTACTCTTTCTGGCTGTATCTGATTTCGGCAATTTTCACATATAGTTTGGACGAAATCGTGTTGGATCTCGCGAAGACTATGAAAATGCTCAACTGATAATCCAACACATGAAATGTGGTATTTAACTTGGCACAATGCACACGCGATGGCATTTGCACGGTATCCGACTAGTTTGGAGCAAGTACCACAGGATGACTGCTTCGGCATTGCGAATAATCCAAAAACAAGATGTCGGCCAATTGAAGAAGTAAGTGGCGATAGCAAGATCGCCGAAACCAAGCGATGAAATACAAGTATTTCTGGTCGGAAATTTCAGAATCGGAAATGAAACTGAATTGTAGTTCAATTTCCACGAAATACTTTCAATGAACGCAGAAAGTTAACACAAAGTGATCTTGTCAACACAGCCAAAAGTAACTGACCGGAGGACGCTATCCGCATCGGTTACGGTTCCAGGGATGGCAGTGACCAAGTTTCGCATCATTGTGCATCGTGGCCCACATTGCCATTGCGCGTCCCAATTTAATCATGCAACGTGCAGTCCAAATTGACATACTAGTCAGTCATTCACAGTTGTGCCAAGCGTTGTCCACCGTAAACCGGTAGCCAAACAGGTAGACGTTTCTTTTGCTATTCCAATGGTCGCAAGTTCCAGGATTGCCAACTCCAGCTGATGAGATGAAATTATATCGAATCGCAATTGAGGTAGAGTGCGGCGTACCACAAGGCTCGGTGCACGGGCTTGATATTAATAAACAATCTGGCAAGGGAAATTACTTCTAATTTCCTATTGTTCGCTGATAATATCAAATTATGACGAGCGATCAGAGAACCGAACGCTCAGGAAAAGCTGCAGCTTGACCTGAACACTATTTTAACCTTGTCAGTTTTGTATACGGTACCGTTCAATGTGGAAAGAAGTCACGCTGTGCGACTGCGCCATGGACATGACTACGTGATAGGTTTGGGTCAAATGTATTGCAAACAACTTCCCAGGAACGCAACCTTGATGTGCTCATTCAAAGTGGACCTAACTGTTCATACCAGTCAGAGGCAGCTGCGAAAGGAGCCAACCAGCACATCGGCTTGCTTCGGGGAGCAATCAGAAGATTCGACTTATCCATCTTTCCCATGTTGCACAGTCCTTACGTGCGCCCTCAACTTGAATACGTCATCCAAGCTTGGCAACCTTGGTGGAACCGCGACTTAGAATTACTTGAGAAACCCAAGTTAAGGCCACAGAAACGTTAATGAGCCTACGAATTCTGTCTTACCATCAAAAGATGAAGTCACCGGGAGTTTTCAGTGGCTGCTACCGAAGGCTGCGCGGTGATCTCATATTAGTCTACCAAAAATTGATTAAAACCAGTGACGCATGCCGTCACTTGCTGAAAGGCAGCCAGAACACCAATCTCGGAGTTAACTCGCAGAAATTGAGTAAGCAGTATAGCCTCTTGGACTGCCTGCAGAATTAATTTTCTCTTCGGTTTTGCCAACCCTGGAACTCTTAAAATTCCTTGTTTCCTCCTCTACCATAGGTAATTTCAACAAAATATTTGGATCTTTCGCTTGACACCCATCAATTATTTGCCCAATCTGTGCCACTCTGGAATATATTAATTATTCATTTAAATTGCCTTATTATACCACTCAAAACTTAGGATATGCGACAGGATTAATTATTCTCGTTTAAAGTTCGTACGCTGCTCACGGAGTACAATAATTATAACTGTCCATATTTGGTCTCGTCGTTCGCATTAAATTCTCACTTACATTACTATTACTCTGGGGAATATGTGTTATATGCATGCTCAAGAAGACAACTTAACTATCTGAAGATAATTAATTGAGGTTCATCGCAGCCAGTTTCCAAATCAGGTAGTTGTCCACATGCCAGGAAATGCACTAGACTGCAGTTTTAGCCAGTTGAGCATCGTCAGTAGTGCGCATCCATCGGATCCATCAGGATTCGAACCCATGACCATTAGCGTCTTGAACCGAAGTCAGAATTTTATGCCACTGGGTAAAAAGGGACAGCTTCGGACCTTCATGATCTACAAACAAACTGCGATATAACGCGACTTATCCTCCACTGCCATGCACGTTACGAACGTTGCATAGGACAGGGTTGGCTCCGAGAAACACGACGTCTACTATCAGTAGCCATGTACGACATGTCATTTAGATACTGTCAGGGCGGATATCTTTCGAGGTACTCATGAATAGGGGATTTTGATGGAACTAGCTGAGGTTCTTCGCAGCCAGTTTCCAAATCAGATGGTCGTCCACATGCCACTAGTAGGGACCACTAGTGGTCATGGATTCAAATCCTGATGGATCCGACTGATGCGCACTACTGACGATGTGAAACTGTCTGAAGCTGCGGTCAAGTGCATTTCCGGGCATGCGGAGGACTATGTGATTTGGAAACTGGTTGCGATGAACCTCAATTAATTACATCAAAAGCCTCTATTCATGAGGATATCTTAAGCTAAATGTACTTTTATCCTCACAAATGTTGCGGGACACGTTAAGCAACTGGTTTTTCCCCAACATGCATCATTGTTAATTGTTCACTGTTGCTGGATGTTCTTATTGTTCGGTCTGGCAGCAGACCATTTTCTATCTTCTTTGTGTAAAGGGAGAGCAATGGAAATGATCACGGTTAACTTCAATGTGATCGCGGTCCACATTGAGATTGCTCGACGCAATCCAATCATACGTGTAGGCCCAAATTGACTCCCCAATTAGTCAATCCGTGTTGTGCAAAGCGTTGCCTGCCGTGAACCGGTAGCAGAGGGGTAGTACTTTTGAATACTATACAAAGGTAACGGTATCAAGGCCTGCTGTCTCCAGCCAATGAGATGAAATTACATCGAAACTAGTCGTTGTTGCACAGTGTTATCGGAGGGGGGGGGGAACAACCAAATTGCAAATGCTTTGGATACGGTCCCAAGGATCTCTTTGACCAATATTCACTTCCATGTGAATCGCGGTGCACATTAAGATTGTGCGTCGCAATCCAATCACGCAACGTGCAGTCTATACCATTTTCCATTGAAGTTGGACACTCGGGCAAAGCATTTAGGCCTGGGGTTAACGGGGTTGCTCCTCCGGGGAAATCAAGTTAATTCTCCTCTATGAGGAAACGAACCACTCACTGGCGTGGTAGGGTCTGTTTCATTGGCCAAGCGGCGTCTCAATTGGGTCCATGCCACCGATATGCGTCTGAGGTCCTATTTGCTGAAGGCGCTTGGCCAATGAAACAGCCCCTACCATGCCAGTGAGTGGTTCTATTCTGCATAGAGAAGACACAAACTGATTGCCCCGAAGGAGCAACCCCGTTGACCCCCAGGCGTAAATGTTTTGCCCGAATGTCCAACCTCATTGAAAAATGGTATAGAAAGTGCCGTCCAATGACTCACACACCTTTGTTTTAAGCCACGACTGCCGGGATCGGGGAGCCAAATAGTAGAGGTTTCGGCTATTATCCAAATACTCGCGGGTTCGTGGCCTGCAATCTCCAAATGATATGAAATTACATAAAATCGCGTCGAGGTTGTGCAGTATTTTCGGGCATTCATTGCCCCATCGCCATCAGCTTTTGATACGGTTCCTTTGCTCGCAGTGCCAAGCTTCACTTCAATGTGAATCTCGTTCCACATTAAAATGCGCATTGCAAATCAAAGCACACGTCATGTGGTTCAACTTGACCATCGGTGTAGTCAATTATTGTTTTGCCACGCGTTGCCTGCCCTGAACAGGTATCCAACAGGTTAGCGGTTCTGGATGCTATCCTGATGGTTGCAGATTTCAGGTCTGCAATCTCTAAAATATAAGGTATATGTACATGGATTCGCTTAGTGGATGTGCTATGTCTTTGAGCGGTGAATACCCAATTTCCATCTTCTGGGGAAATAGGCAGATAATTGAGAGTGACCATGGTTCATTTCCATGTGAAGCGTGCTCCACATTGAAATTGCGCATCACAATCCCATCACACAACGTGTCGCCAAAAGTTGATCCTCTAGTTAGTCATAAAACCATGTGACAAGCGCTACACTTCCTGACCTCGTATACAAAGGGTATAGATTTAGGCTATTATTCCACTGGTCGCGGATTCGAGCCTTGCTAACTCCACATGATAAGATGAATTTACATTGAAAAGCGTGTTCGGGCGGACAGGACCAAATTTTCGCCTGCATCGAATACGGTCTTTCCGATCGTCGTGAGCAAGGCTCACTTCAATGTAAATAGCAGTCCGCATTGCGGTTACACCTCGCAATGCAATCACATTAACTGTAATCAAAAATTTAACCTGCAAATAGACATGCACCGTCATGCGCAGCTTTGCCTGCCGGGACAAGGTAGCTAAAATCTTGTGGTTTCGGCTACTATTCAATTGGTCGCGCGTTCGAGGCCGGCAATCTCCATCTGATGAGATGAAATTACATGGAAACGCGTCATGGTTGGGCACTGTTTTCCTGCTGATGACAAAACTTTTCCGTGTGCTTCGGATACGGACAAAGTAATCTCAGAGACCAAGGTTCAAATTAACGGAGTCTCGACCCACATTGAGATTGGGCCTCGCAATTCAATGCCTCAAAGTAAGTAGAAATTTGAACTCTCAATCAGCCTTTCACCACCGTGACCGCCGTGGCCCGGTAGAAAAGAGGTCAAAGGACCTAACTATTATTCCTATGGTAATTGTTTCGAGGTCTGCCTTCACCACCTGATGCGATGAAGTTACATCAAAACGCATCGTGATGATGCAGTGTTTTCAGTCGGGCAACACAATATTTCTATTTGCTTCGGATACGGTCTCCGTGATCGCAGTGACCATGGTTCACTTCATTGTTAACCACAGTCTATTACATTGAGATTGTGCATTGCCATTCAACCACAGAACGTGTACTCCAAACTTGACCGTCCAATTAGTCATTCACCGTTGTACAAAGCGTTGTCCTCCTTGACCCGACAGCTAAGCGGTAATAATTTCGGCTACCACTCAAACGTTCACGTATTTGATGCCCGATATCTCTGCCTGATAAACGAATTACATCAAAACAGTTGTTGGTTGTGTATTATTTTTGGACGGGCAACACCCAATTTCCATCGACATCGGATCCGGTTCCATTGATTGCATTGACCAAGATGCACTTCAGTGTGAATCGCGGTCCACATTAGGATTGTGCGCCCCAATCCAATCTCACAGTGTGCTTTGCAAAATTGATCAGCTAATTTTGGATTCACTTTTGGGCAAGACGTTGGCCGATGATAGCAGATATCAAGAATTGTTGAGGTTTTGGCAACTATTCCAATGGTCGTCGGTTCTAGGCCTGCTATCTGCACCTAATGATATGAAACTACATATCAACTCGTCGTGTTTGTACCCCTTTTACGGGATTGCAACGCACAATTCTCATATGTTCTAATACGATCCTATAAATCGCCGTGTTCAAGGTACACCTCAATGAGAAACGCTTCTTAATTTGAGATTGCGCGTCTCCATCCAATCACACAATGTGTAATCAAAAATGTAACACTAAATTAATTATTTAATTTTGTGCAAAACGTGGCCCGCCGTGACCAGTAAGCTAAATGGGTTGTGGTAGCGAGCATTATTCAGACAGCCGCGAGATCTGACCCATTT
The DNA here is from genome assembly GCA_944474145.2 of Dicrocoelium dendriticum. Lineage (NCBI taxonomy): Eukaryota > Metazoa > Platyhelminthes > Trematoda > Plagiorchiida > Dicrocoeliidae > Dicrocoelium > Dicrocoelium dendriticum. The sequence continues at coordinate 14,359,159 of OX104070.1, forward strand.
ATCTCTACCATATGACATGAAAATACATCGATATGCTACTTGGTTGCACAGATTTTTCTGGCGAGCAAAACCTTATTTCCACGTGCTTCTGATACGTTCCCAGTGCTCGCCGTGACCAAGTTCCCTTTAATGTTAATCGCGGTCCACATTAGGAGTGTGCGTCGCAATCCAATCACACAACATGTAGTCCAAAATGAAACCTCCAATTACTCATTCACCGTTGTGGCAAACGTGGCCGGCCTTGACCCGGTAGCCAAAGAGATACAGGTTTCAGGCACTATCCATTTGGTCCCGGGTTAAGGCCTGCTATCTTCACCTGATGTGATAAAATTACATCAATTTGCTTCGCGATTGTGCAGGATTTTCGGGCGGGTAACACCGCGTTTCCATCTGCTCCAAAAAACGGTCTCGTTGATCGAAGGGACTAAGGTTCATTTCAGGGTGAATCGCTTCCCATATTAATGTTGCGCGTTGCAATCCAATCACACAACATGTAGCCCAAAATTGACCCGTCAACTATTCATTCACCCTTGTGGCAAGGGTTTACCCGACGAGACGCAATGTACTAAATTGTAGAAGTTTCGGCTACTACTTAAATGGTCACGGCATGATATTTCCATCCAATGAGACATAAACACATCGGAATGCGCCTTTGTCTTGCAGTGTCTTCAGGAGGGCAACACTCAGTGTACATCTGTTTTTGATTCATTCCGATTTATGGCAGTGACAAAGTTTCACTTTACTGAGCTTTGCGGTCCACATTGAGACTGCACGTCCCAATATAATCACACAATGTGTAGTCCAATAAGGACCCTCCAATTACTCATTCATCGTTGTGACTTGATTTGTTCACCATAACCCGGCAGCCAAAGTGGTGGAAGTGTTTGCTAAAATTTCAATGGTCGCGGGTTCTGGGATTGTTACCTCAACTAAATGAGATGAAAGTACATCCAGACGCCTTATGGTTGTGCATTGTTTTCGGACAGGCAACACACAAATGCCTTCTGCTTCGGATACGGTCTTATTAATAGCAGTTACCAAGGTTCACTTCGTTGTGGATTGTGATGCAAGTTGAGATTGCGCGTCCCAATACGATCACAACATGTGTAGTCCGAAATTGACCCACCGGTTAGTCATTCACCTTTGTGTCATGCTTTGCCCGCGTGTAACACATGGAAAAATCTAATCAGGTAACCGAGTGTCGATGCATATGGAAAGGGGTATTTATTTCAAAATGTCGCCATTGTGCATAATCATGACGGTAATCGCACAAGAAAAATTTGACGAACAAAGTGCACTAACGAATACAAGTATGTGTGTTTATAAACCCCGTGGACAGCAATCACAAAGCAAGGCTTAAGGTAACATCGCATCACATGGGTCGGCTGCACTGAGGAAACCTTTTTCCAATCCACATGCCTACAGGCCATATTTCTTCGGATATATACTGCATATGGAGTGTGTTGTGTAAGCTGTAGGTGGTACAGGGTCAGTCATACATAATCCATTTGTATCCGCAGGCCTCATGTTGATGTGATATAGAGGTTCCAGTGACGGACAAATCCGGTGTCGTATGCCCCCACTTAATAGGGTCTGCTTCGTCCAAGACAGATTGTTTATATTCATTGGCAATTTTCAGCACCGGTGAATGTACCAAAGATCTTCTATTTTCATCTTCTATTATCATTTGTTTTAACCCCTCTCACACTCCGACCAGGTTGGGACACATGTACTTTAACACACGTGCACCCTGCAAGTTATCATGCTGACGCTTCCTTTTGCCTTGCTTCATCCGTCCCCCTCTTTTTGCAGCCAGTCGAATATCTGAATCTGCTGTGTCCGATTTCACTTACATACTGACACCCGCTCTCGATTACGCGCACTGTCTCGGACTAGCATTAACTAGACCTACAAATTGCTTACGCTGATTTGCACACGCCAATTTATCCTATTTTTCGTCCTTTGTACTTATTGGTTAGTTCGATGCATTTTCTATGTTTACATGTGCATTTATCTGTTTCTCGCCTAACAATAATTTCATGGTTTTCATGCTTGATCCTCCCTATGGCTAACTCGAAAGTGACATCTGAGTCGATTCACAGCGTAGACATGCTTATTTTAGCTGTTACAATTTGCACGGCACACAGCCCAATTTTGTTTAGCCATATTCGTAATCAAACTGGAACATAAGGGCATACATTCTGACTGGTCGTGGTACGATTAGCTTGTCCCACACATTTCTTCTTCTGCAGTGACTTTGGTCCAGTAAACTCTACTCTACTCATAGAAGGAGCTAAATTCTAAAACCATGAAACATATGATCTTAACGGACATATAGACCGGCGCACGAGATCGAAGTTGGGTAGCTCAATGATCTAAGGCTAAACTATTGGGTAATTGAAGTTGCTCCGCCAACTTCCGCGCGTTGCAGATCCCTTAGCCTAGAGTGCAGAAGGAATGAGGAAGCTGAAACTTGCAAGTCTCCCAGGGCCGTTGCTGTTAACACTGTTCTTGTTGCTAAATAAGCGAGTGAAAGAACTGGCTACTAAAGCAGACGCTGCATTCGAACGTCTTACGCCTCAGACAATCGGTAATTTTTGTAGCAAGTACGCAGAGACAAAAATCGCGTGTCGCGTTTGCTCAGAGCCGCCAAGCCAAACTGACCTAATATAAGAGAAAATTGTGCTAATTTACAGTAGGCTTGCAGCATGGAAAGCTTTAAACCAGGCTACGCCATGTTCTGAAGCTGACCACGATTTTGGTACTACACGTTGTAGCTCGTCTCTGCCTTGTCAAATACGTATCCTTCATCACAAAATCTCAAAATCTGCTTGACACGTTCTCAGTCCGACAATACCAAACTCTTCGATGAATTATGTCCGTATCAACAACAATGTGACAGCAAACCTAAATGTTGCCGAGCACGCTGCAGTAGGCAGGTCTCAGCCGTCTCAGGAAAGCGAACAAGCTGCGTATTAGTATGACCAACACAATATCAACAACCAAACAATTTTCCTGTTTTACTATAAAAATCGACCTCATTTCATCACTTTCCTGATCGATACGGGAGAAGAAGCGACCGCTATCCTTGCGAATGCGAACGATAAGCCCACGTGCAACCTGTGTGCGGCTAATGGTTCTACCATAGCTTCATTCGGTCAGTGCATGATGAATCTGGACCTCAATGACTGCTGAGATCTTCATTGCGTTTTCATTGTTGCGTCTGTAAACTTCACAAGTATCGGCATCCAATTCCTTTGCCATTTTGGATTACTTGTTGATACTGAGCGACACAAAATTTTAGACCACCTTACTAACTAAATTATGGAATGGCGGCGTTATTTCAGATGCCCTTATAATCAGTCCTACTCATGGAATCGTTGGCGAACCTATACTCTGAATACCCGCAACTGATACGGCCAGCTGCAGAGCTTCCACCGGTCAAGACAGAGCTGCTCCTCACATAATCACGCGTAGCCCACCAACATCTGACGGACAAACCAGACTTGTTTCAGACAAACTACTTTCCGTGCTAGCTGAATTCGACCAAAAGCTTCAACTCCGATCATCAGCCCATCAACCAACCCATGGGTGTCACGACTAAAAATGGTCCCAAATAAGGTGTTGAAGAATAACCTGCCTTTAATACCGTTAATCAGACCGACCGCTATCCGCTCTCACACAATTCCACTGGATTTTATAGTGCTGGTATTTGGAGCACCAACTTGTGTCGCCTGATTTGGTTACATCTTTGGCGGCATGCAAAGGAGAAAATGCTATCGGTTTCACTAGCTTAGGACTAGAACTATTGAACAGCATTTGTTTCCATCAATAGTGATATATGTCTAAGTTTACCGTTGCAGTCAACCTTTCCTATCGGATGCACTCATGCTGTCAGTTTCCCTTGATTACTTGAAGGTCTTTGGGGTAAAATAGGATAGTTAAAGCATTGTTTTTGCACTGTAGATGTTGATTCAATGCAATGAGTCCAAGTGTATGTTTAGCCATTTGTTGAAGAACCGGCTACTTTAGTATGGGTGAATAGCCTGTAGAGAACATAAAGCATTTAGGCCTTCAGTTTTTGTGGCCATGGATCTTATTATTGTTTGTATCCTCTTACCGTCCCATTGTTTTACAGACAGCACATTTGGTTCACATTCGAATTCCCTGTTATCTGCATGCCATCGCGCTCTGTGTCCTAGCTTTTTGCTTCCAGTTAAGTAGCCTTCAAAATTGGCAGCGTTTTCCTGTTCCTTCGGCGGAATCACTTGCATTCGCCTTTTTGGCAATTCTCTCCTTTGTTTTTCACCCGGCCACAAAGTACTCAAGATCCTGTTAAACTACGCTTGCGATATTTTACAATCCCTGTGTTTCTACTCCCCTAAGTGCACCACTTTTTCTGGTAAAGCCATAAGCAATAAACTGAAGCGAATCTACAAAAATAAGAGCAAAGCTACCAAAAAGCATCCTGAAGGATGGATAGTCGCTCTATGCCTCTCGTTTCACTAGAATGTTGTGCTCACTTTAGTTTGTACTGCTTGAGCGACCTGAGGATATTGTAGTGTTGATGCGGATGGAGGTCGCAGACATGGAAACTATTTAGTTCGTGTGTCGTATAGTTTTGTTCCTCCAGATGTACCATTGAAACAAAAGGCAATAATTGCGCGCAATGCAGATATTCTCAGAAACTCACGGCACAAGTTAGAGTTTATTTCTGATCGGTCTCTCATATGTCTGCTCTAAGCCATATTGCATTATAAAAAAATTCATTTTCACGTGTACCTTAAATCCATAATTGTTGTTGTTGTTGATGATGATGACGATCTGTTGTTGAAGCGGGGCATTTAAACAGGCCGTTACCTATCCATTGGAACATAGGTTTACCGGCTCTGAATTCGACAGTTTTCGACTTATATTCATGACGGTTTATTGGTGACTCTAATTCAGTTTCAATAGCACGGATCTGTGATGTTTTTGCATAAAACCTTGAGATATTGCGCGTGCTGCTCGTAAAATTAACAAGAGGTGTTTTCGTAACATGTCAAATGGTCGACCAATTGTCTATCTGGGCTCAGACACTATTTGTTCAACGGAAGGCAAACAACAACGGTATAGTTTGTCAACGGAAGTACTTGCTTGCATATAAGGAACGATATTGGGATGAAAACTGAGCAGTCCATTCCACATGCTCATCTATACCATTTGCATTTTTAACCTTACTATTATAATCCATTTATGGTATTTATTACGAAATGCTAAAAATGCACTGACTCTTCTACCTGGAGTTTATATTGACTTGGAATGAATATGTTGTTATTAATTGTCTAGCACGGTACCGTTTTTCAATACCGGTTTTGTTGTCCATGATTCCAGTGGGAACGAGTTCACTCGGAACATCCAAACGATTTTGTCACTTATGTGGCTCCCAGACCATGACTCGATGCCAGGGCTTGCACGTGACAGGACTCGTTCGGATCGCAGAGACCGTACGGAAAATTTATTCATGGAATGTATGTTTCGTTCAAAGTACCTAATTAAGTTATGTAACACCATAATTCGGTCCTGATATTAGATAAACAATTGAGTACACAAATGGTTAATTCACGACAAAGCGAGTCACACCAGTTCAAGCATGATCAAAAGTATAAAAAACGCACAATTGCTGGCTGACTGAAAATATTTGACCAAAAGATTTCTCCCAGTTTACATATCAAGGCAAGTACACGGATAATACAGATAATAACGTGTAAACCCGAGTTTACAACTGGCTAGCCGAAGAAGATATGTGCTTTTGTTTATAGTCAGAAATGTGTAAATCACAAGTTGATCAATGAAGCCCCCTGGCATGGAGGTTGAAATAATCGCTGGCATTCCACAATATAAAACCCTAGTTATGATAACCGATCGTGGTTTGCAAATAAATTGTTCCCTCTGAATTTTAATATTATTAATACAAGACTGATCCTGAGGTTTTATTTAAGAGCAAGTAGAAAGGTTTCTGCACAACTCTATGGAAATATGAAAAATCAAAACTTTTACTTGTGAATCGTCAGCGGTTATGCTGATCAGTTAATCGTTTATCCTGGTTCGAATAGGAATTCTTATTAATGTCATTATTTCCCTGATGTACGATTTTTCCTTTTGGCATCTTCTGTGCATGGTTTCACAAATATGCAGGTTTCCGAAATAATCGTCGTTAGGCGTCTTAAAATACTTCACAGAATCGGCCTCTATTAACCTTATCCTAGTGTATTCCAAATTTATGAGTCGTCGTTCTATACAATGCTGAATGACACCTCGTTCATGCAGAGTACCCTGAATTTTTAATGGTGTCCTCAGGTGAAATTTTAGCCGCAGTTTGGGGAAGTGATTCAAGTGTGGTACGCGATGGTTCACAGCCAGGACAAATCTTACTCCGCGACAGGATTGTGTGTAGAGTCCGAGTCTTTCACAACCTTTTCCATACGAAAGCTTTCGTAAACTCGGTATCATACTAGTTGAGATATGGTGAATTTTCTCCAGCTCTTCAGATTCCTAAAATGTCATCGGATGTTTAGCTGGGGTAACGTATTCAGCGATTGGTCAAATGAGCGAGGTGACTCGATGAGGGCAGTTTCTTCGGACCATGTGGAGAAACTGCGTCTTAATGGCCAGAGCATACGAAGTCGCGCTCGGTACAATTTCTCTGTATTTTCTAGTGTTCTCATATCATGTCACGAGAGAACTACTAAATCTCTGGCAAAATTATTATGATGGAGCAACTGGCCGTCCAAGGTGTATGATCGAGTGACTGGACCTCTGGTGATACTGATGAAAGCCGACTGGCTTGCGTTAAGAGAGAGTTGCATTTCGGTGGACCACGTTGAAAATCGCTGTAATTCATGCTTAAGGCGAGTGCAGTCATCCCGGTTTTCAAAGTCACTCCAGATTTTCAAATCATCTGCAAACAGGGCACATGGAGATTGGAGCTGTTGTGGCAGATTGTTGCTATGAATAAGAAATAATACTGACCTAATACAGTTCCTTTAGGCACGCCACTGGTCGATGGGAACCAGTATGTCAGGTAGTCATTGACCTGTACTCTAAACTTTCGTCCAACTATAAACTTGTGTTACTACTGAAGTAGCGTGCCACCGATTCCGGATGTCCTCAGTTTACGAACGAGGACCTCCTGGTTCACTCTGTCATACGTCTTAATGAAATTGATGTACACCACGTCAACACCTATCTGTTAAATGAGAGCTCGTACTCATTGTTAGTTTGCGTTCCTTAAGTTGGTGATGTAAGATTGCCCATTCGTAAAGCCTTGTTACGCTGGGGGCAACACCTCCATTAATTCGATGAACAACAGCAGACGCTTTTTTTCACAACCTTCTCGAGGACGTTGGATAACAGATCGGTCTATAATTCTCCATTTTACTCGGATAGCCACTCGTAGGCAGTGATCTCACTATCGAGCATTTCCATTCGTTGGTGACAGATCATTCAGAGGTTGATGTATTGAATATGTTTCTCACTGCTAGTGAGATAATAATCGATAGGGACTTGAGCAATAGTGGGTAAAATCCGTCTGGTCCGAGGAGCTTTGCATCATCGAGGTTGACGAGTAGCCAAAGTACTTCGACAGCATCACATTGTAGGCTGTCGAGCAGGACTGGCGCAACCTGTGCCGGTACTGGAACAGCCGCCGGCTTACTGGAAAATACGGTGAGGAAGTGCGTAGTCCAGCCGTCCGCGCGCTCAGCGCTTGAAATGAGAGTCTGTCAGTCCAACCTCTCCAAGACTGGTAGGTCACCCCCAAGTTTCATTGGACGTTTCAAGTAGGCAAATCATCTTTTGGGTGCATTGTGGTCGAGGATGCTAGCTCCTCTTCGAACTGCCGACCCTTTTGATATTTGAGACGTTAGTTAAGTTACGCTGTTTCTTGTGCACTGTGTAATCTTAATCACAACCCGTAATGATATTTCTATCAAAAAGTTTGCGACACGGTCGCGCTGTCTATATTGCAAATCTAACCAATGCGGTTTGACAGGTCCGAATTTTGAATACTTCAGGGGCACGTACCGAGTAAACAGAGAGTTAAGCTTCCTCTTTATTAATGACCAACAGGTCTCAAGCGACGTTTCCTGTGGTAGTGTCTAATCAGTCTGACTTGCGGCTTGGACGAGCCTGTTGAAGTTCCTCCTCCAATAGTTGAATCTCGGCTCCCGTTGGTTTGACTACGGTGACGACAGTTCTGTGCTTGTCACTATGGCGTAGTGTTCACTGATGGTCAGAAGTTCGATGATTCTACTGTCGTTCAGCTTCTGCTCGCAGCTCGTAAACATTTGGTCCAGATAAGATGCCGAGTGCAGTGTTACGCGCGTTGGTTTATGACAAGTTGTGTTGTCTAGATTTCAAAAGTCATTTCAGCGAATCGAGCCTCAATGTTGCCACGGCCGGGAAGAAGTCGAACTTCTGGCCAAAATCTCACAAGCAAAGTTAGATCCCTCTCAGTAAAAATTGAGGGCTGCCCATGTGCTCCTGTACATGTGGTAGCCGATTGTAACAACGGATTAATGGGCTACGGTAAATACCCACTATTAGTTCTGCGCATCTGAGGCGGACGGTACGGTAAAATTGCTCGCATAAACTATCCTCGCTGCGATAAGTGTGGTAAGTTTGCCAGATAGTGACGATATTTTTATACAACAGAACCCCACCGTGAGCATTTGATTTTTGGTCGCATCGGAAACAAGAGTATCCTGACAACACGACTTCTTGGGGTATGACGTGGGAGTTCAGCCAATTCTCTGTAAGTCCTAAAACCTCCGGCCGCTCCGAGACAGAAAAGCGGCACAGTTCGTCATGTTTGTTCCTTAGGCTAAACAAATTGGCGAACGTCACACGGAGGTTCTGAGAGGTACTGCGGGACGTGCCTGGAGGTTGCACAACCGGATGATACGGGTTCGTACACCCTATTTGATCACCAAAAATTTGTAATTTTTAAGTCAGTCTCACCTTCCTTTGTACAGCATTTGAGCTCAATGACTGCAGTCTTCAAACGATCCCTGTCTTCGGGTTCCAAGTATCGGCGGATGTGAAATGTTATGTCTTTTAGCCTTTACAGACGAGACAGTACGAGCTGCGGTATATTATGATTTGCTAAAGTGATTTTCCGCAGTCGACTTGACTGGTTAATTTTTCTGGCTATGTCGGGTTACTTGTTTAATCTTCACGCTGTCTTCCCTTACATCCAAGATTCTATCGATTCGATCTATCTATCTGGCTGGAGGTGCTCAACATGGTTATCATAATGAATCTAAGAATTTTCAACTTTTGTCTCTGGTACCTGGAAGACAATGAGATTATGACGCCTCTGTGAAGTCGGTGATGAACCTGTGGGAGCAGAATTAGAGGCACTTGTCTGATTGGTTTTTGTTTCTCAACAGCGGACGCCTGAACTTGATTACGTGGCCCCTTGCGCTTTTGTGTGGTTCGTGGATGCTAGGTATTTAGAATTTCGCAGATAGGCTCTAAGAAATTCACGGACCGAGAGAGAAGGGGCATTTCGTAGGTTCCATGTCTGAGTCTTTCGTCGGTGGGGCACATTGAACCTGAGACTCGGCCAGGGTCGAAGACGCGGGTGGTGGTGCAGATCGCGGAGTGACAAGAGAAGGCGAGGTGATAGAGGTACTTTTAAGAGGGCACTTGACCCCACATGGAAAACGCTTTGCTTCTGTCTGGAAGTGCGATTTTCCCGTAGTCCTTGATGGTCACTCTTATGCCGATGTCTTGCACCGGGACATTTATTGCATTTAACTTGAAAAACCGATGTCGATTTTCGAGAGATTCTCGAAACGCCAATGCATGAAATCTGGAACAAAGCATTGCAGCCAAAGCACGGATGTGCATGAGCCTTATTTCCCACAACTTTAGAACAGAAATCACAAGTAGCTTGAGAAGGCATCACAAGGTAGAGCAAATCAAAGATGGCGGACGGAGACGGCAGTAGGGCAAATCAATGAGATCTCCGGAATTAGCCAATGAATAGCCACTAAATTTGCACGGGTTGGAACATACGCTAAAAGAGGGATATTTGTTTACAGATCACACAGAAAAAACCCTGACAGCACAGTATTTTGAAGCAAAAGTACTATCTAACACACGAAGATACAATGATAACACGCACAAAAGGTGGTAATTTCATTGTGCATAACTATTGATTCGGCTACTCAGATTGTGTCTTTCTCGAGCTGATTGCCCCAGGGGGGATTGTGAGTCACCGGCCGCTCTTTATTCCTTTCATTCGTCATAGGGCATAATCGAAATTCGTCAGAAATCTTGGAACTGACGTTTTTGGTCGAAAATGCAGAGGGTGCATTCCGGAAGTAATGATAGAATCGGCGAGTGTGAGTTTAATGAAATTTCGTTCCAGAAATTGACTGAACAATATAAATTCTGTGAAACACCACTCAGTGGTTGGTTTCTCACAATTAGGTTCAAGTAACCTTATTGAATGCGCGCGTTGCTGATGAATATTACGCGCATTTTCGGACTGACGATTATCATCATATTGACAACTCGCACTACATCCTTTCTGCTCCAGATACAGAGACTGTAGCTCGTTTCTTAACTTCTGACTTAGCGGTCATCACATATTGATTCTAACCTTTGTCTATGCTTTCTAGTTGCTTGTCAGATACATGTGTTTCGTTAGATGCTTGTAATGTTCATCGTGAATTGAAACTCGCCTTCATAAATGTAGTTAGTGACATCTGTAGCATCTTCATACATCACTGAGTGCAATTATCCTCCACTATATACTGGCGGTTTCCAAGGACTTTCATCACTGACATATGGCTCGCTTTGAGTTGACTGATATTCAGTCAGCTGGTGGCTTTTTTTCTCATAAATCCGGTTCTTCATCTCCGCGCTATCTTCAGAGAGGTTTTCCTTCACAGATTCACTTGGCAGTTGTCTCATCGTGTTACATCTGTAGCGCGCCATAAAGACGTGTTATTATTCCCCTCACAGTTGATCGGGCGAAGAGAACGCAGTCTGTAGATTTCGTTTCATACGTATTTACAAACTATCGAAGTGTCTCTGACCCTCGTGACCGATGTGGTGGCAAAGTTATTTGATTTTCGCAGCATCAGCAATCTTTTCGTCGCAATCAGGTGGAACAATGGTGTCCATGTAGTTCCTAAAAGTAGTTTTCTATAGCATCCATTGTTGTACGTGGTATCTCATCGTGGAGGAGTCTTAACATGTTACAGGTGCCGATACCGCCTTAGCCATAAGTAGTCAAATTCATTCCGTCTCCGATTGTTACGCCCCAGTGAAGTCAGAAACAAGTACAGACCGATGGAAGTATATGGTAATGCCAACTGGTCATGAATATGTATAATCGTTTGGTGAGTATGCACGGAGTTCCAAGGCGTTGTCTGGATTAGGTAGCCTAGGCCAAGGAGCGCGGTGTAGGTAACGAACGAATTACCACCACCTATCGATGCACACACAAACACACGTATGCACGAATGCACTGCACTGTCTGCCAGGGTAACACGTAGGGGTATCAAGGGATGACATGTTCCCCGGTGGATGAGCAATTAGATAACTCATCAACATGTGCCGCTAAGTTAAGTGAAGAGTACTCAAGCATTTTTGTCTGCAAAACAAAAGCACCATGCACATAAGCAGTATTTAAACATCCGGAGAACACTTGTCGGGACGACAGTAGTGCTGATGAGCCTCAATAGGTGCTTTTCTGGTGCTTTTCTGGACTAGGCGGTGCTACGTAGCTTGTGAACTAATGGGGTGAATACCTTAAAAAGATTCATCTAAAAATCTTGCTACTCACTAGTATTATGCCGATAAGAACCTTGGAGCCATGCAGCAATAGGTCGATTTTGTTGTTGTTGCATGTGAATCACAGGACCTTCCTAGTAAACCAGGTTTTGTGTTGATTTTGGCACAGGTTAAGATGCCATTCTCTTTTAATCATTAGGACAGGATAAACTGAGACAGGTGGAGCTGTGTTGCAGTCAACGCTTGCAGAAGTAAATAGTCCTTTTATTTGGATCAACGACGGGTGTCGCCCGATTTGTTTGCATATTTAGTGGCGTGCAATGGAGAACATGTTATCGGTTCCGCTTGCTTCGGATCAGAACAATTGAACAGACATCGCCCATGGAAATTTGTTTTACCCAGTAGTGATAGGTGTCTAAGAATACCCACGCAATCAAACTTAAGTACTGGATGCAACCTTGACATCAGTTTACGGTGAGGTTGTTAATCATCCACCCAATTGACATCGTGGTTTGCAATATTGAAGCGGGTTCAATGCAACAGTTTGAAGCGTAGGCTTTTGTAATTTGTTCGGGAAAACCGGCCACTTTGATTTAAGTAAATATGTCCGCCTGCCATCTTTTAGTTTCCATTCTTTCAACCGCAGAAAATCACTCATTTTAACTGATGCTTCGCTGCCATACAAACATAAAGACATACGGAATGAAAAAGTAAGATCGAGGAAAGGCGTCTTTATGTTGAATTTTGTGATATTATTATCAGATCAGAGTGAGCACGTTGACCAACCGAACGAGCCAGACAGCCAATAGAAAGAGGACGGGACGGATTCAGTTAGTGAATTCGGATTAGTCGATATTCCAGTGAGTGATTTACTATTTGTTTAACTGAAAGAAAGGAGGAACTTCATCGACTCATAAGGGTTGTTAGTTATGCACATGAATCTGCAGTTTACATCGAGGAGTTTGGTTTGCTAAGCATGCTGTAATTTTCGCTGGCCGTCTATGCCGAAGATACCCTTGTCCCTGAAAGACTGAGTTTTGCAACATAGTGTCAGAGAAGACAAAGACGAACCCCATGGGCGGCGCTGGGATACTGTTTGGATCACCACCGTCTATTTGGATGTCTGCCTCATTGAACATCGAGGAACGGAACTTGGCGAGCAAACGGCGTCTATGGAAGAGCAAGCAAGAGGATATCTGCAATTAGTGCATTTGGACGAACAACCAATGGCGTTTCGCTGGGTTATGTTTCGACATGTATCCGGGTTAACGCGCGCGGTGTTCCAGAAACATATCACTTCGACAAAGATAAAGATCCCAATAATTTGGAGACGTTCATTGGAAAGTTCGGTGAATATTGTAATGGTCATACCAACTAGACCTACCAACGCTATCTTTTCTTTCCGCGCAACAGAGGCCCAAACGAAGCAGTGGACGCGTACATCACTGGATTGAAGATTTTGGCCCTATCCTGTAGTTTCTGTAAAAGTTTGGGCGACCGTCCCCTACGCGATCGGATCGTTCCAGGAATAAATGATGAAAGTACGACAAATCGGCGTTTGCCACAACGCAACTTATCGCTTAAGCAGTGCATTGCTATCTGTACCATTGAGTCCTCGACCACCTATCCTTACCAACAAATGGAGCTTGCAGCAGATGCAGAATTGTGTGTCATTTCCGGAAGCGAGCCAACAAATTCTACTGACATGAATGAGGAGCTTTGCAAATTTTACGCCACGCGACATCCGAGCGCACGCGAACAGTGTTGGGGGTGGGGACGGAAATGGGCCGGCTTTGGAAAAAACCACTCTGCTCGGTGCTGCCAATCAACCAATGTGAGTGTGGTCGTTCAGAACATGACCTCCGCAGATGCAGAATATTCAAATGGCAATGCGTCTCGGAGTGTAGCGCAAAATGCCTACGGCAATTTTTCGATCTAAGGCAAAACCGTACTATTACAGTTAGACATAGCTGCTGCCAATTAAGCACTGTCCCGGAGTGTGCATTCGATCTGATCAAGATTGTCTGCGTATGTGAAATGGTTCCAGACTTCTTCCAAAAAGCTCAAATACAATCGAAGTGTTTTACCCAAGAGAAGGGTCCACACATCAACTGGAGTTTGTGACCATAAGGAGCTCGCGCCGATTCTCTGCTTGATTCGATTCAGTCTCTCGGTTTTGTTGTTTGTAATCATGATCGTTTTGTGCACGTTTAGCAGGGAGAAACCGATATTAGTGACCAATGATCAATAGTATATTGCCGATAAAAATGCCGAAGCTTGTCATGTCCCTCCGGATGATCGGTTAGGGGTGAGCAAAATCAAGACAAAAATGACAATAAGAAATAGTGAACAGCTGAAAATTGTGAACTCGCCGATTACAGTGCTCCCGTCCGTTTTATGTACTATCCAAGGTTGTCTTCTGTGGTTTCCGTCTAAAAATAAAGGTGGGTTGGTTTATTTTCCTATTTTTTTCGCTGATTGTTTGGGTCGCTTGGATTAAGTGTTATGGTGCAGTGTGGCCAGTGCACTGTCGACACGTACTTTGAACCCAGCTAACGTGGGGGGTTGAAATAACCGCTTCTGAGAGCGCATTCTATGTGTGGCAAAACACAACATGAAGTACTTTCCTGGACACTCCAACGGACTCCATTGTTATACCGAATTGTGTAAGAGGAACTCTAAGTTAGCTTCAATAGGTGATGGCAGGGATGATTAGTGTTGTTTAATATTTGGTAAGCCATTATTAGATAGTCAAGCAAACGAAGATAGCGTCAGCTGTAAATGCCAAACACTGAAGCGAGGTTCGTCTGACAAGTAACGCAGCCCCTTGACAGTTTTGGGGTTGCGCCAGTGTCCGTCTATGTTTAGCTTAGGTTTGGGAAAGTTTGAGGGAACTGCCCACTGTTTCTTCAATCCTTTGATACGACGGAGAGCTATACCGGCTAGAAGTATTCCATTTGAACTGCTTGAAAGGTTATTCGCTAAATAGAGCAAATTAGTGAGAGACAGTGTGATTGCCTAAGTCGACGAGACAACCGACTTAGTCAGTCAGGTCCCAATCATGACGAAGTGGACGAGCGAACCACGTGGGTGTTTTGGTGCAAAACCATTGAATGAAGCCTTGCGTAGAAAATATTACGCGCTACCTAACCTAGAATACATTTTGGCGCGTTTGACAACAACTAAGTGTTACACGAAGGTACGCCTCTCTTCGGCATTCTGACACGTTGTACTAGATGATGATTTCAGTTTCCTTACCACCTTTGCAATATCGTTCGGGAGTTATCGTTAGGTGCGTTTAACGTTTTTCTTGAAGATGTCGAGTGAAATTTTTCAGAAGCCGTTGGTGTAAGCGGTAGACAATTTTGATGGCGTAGCATGCGTGGCAGACGTTTTTTGATTTATGGCTCGACAGAAGAAGACCAAGACGTTAATCGCCACCATTCTTACAGCATTGTGCGCAAAAAGACATTTACAATAAATGTACGAAAATTGAACTTCGGCTAGACGAGGTGATATTTCATGGGTATTTTCTAAAAACACAACGGGTCAGCATCGATCCGGGAAAAATTAAGGCAATTCGAGTTATGACGCCTCCTAATGTGGTGAAGAGAATCAATCGTTTAAAGGGTATGGTGAATAACTTGAGTTGTTTTACCCCAAGATTCCCCCATATCATGACGCCGATCAGAAAGTTAACTTCCAAAGAAACAAAGCGGACTTGGGGAAAAGAATAAGAGGCTAAATTCCAAAAATTAAGCACCTCTACAACAACGCACATGTACTCGGATATTACGATCTAATGTAATAGTAGCCAGGACGGAATAGGTGCTGTTTTCTTACAGAACGGAAAATCTTTGGATATCCGCAGTCGATTACTCACCGTGACTGAGCGTCGCTTTGCGCAGACTGAGAAGAAGGTGCTTGCGGTAGTTTATGCAATGGAGCTTTACAACGATTAAACCTTTGGAAGAAAGACAAGATAGTATTCTGACCCTAAACCGCTTGTGTTACTAACGTGGAAACCGCTGCACCTCGTTTCTTATCGCCTTTAGCATATATCTAGCTAGCTTTAGAAGCATGAGGTGGATATCGTGTATACATCTGGTACACAGATGTTCATCGTGGATATGTTGTCAATATCGCATCTGCCGGTACCTGAACAAAATCCGGAACAATTGGAATCAGTAAACTTTGTACAGCCCCTGGCAGGGACAGGAGGTTGCCTAAAAGAAATAAGGCGCAACCCAGAGGAAGGTATATTGCTTGCAGCTTTGCAAGACGCTATTCTAAATGGATAGACAGAGACAAAGAAACAGCTGCTGAGTCAACTAAGACTCTACTTCAATTTTCAGCATGTACTCTCTGTCTGTGCTGGTTTGCTGTTCAAGGGAAGCCGTATGCTCTTTCCGTCATCACTCCGAGGGGAAGTGCTGAAATACGTTCATCGCGCTCACCTTGGTGCCAACTATACCATTAACCGAGCAAGAGAATTGATCATTTAGCCAGGAATGATGGGTCAAATAAGATCATGTATCGAATTGTGAGGGATGCCGTCCACACAAAATTAGGAAGATGGGGCTGGCTAGACGATCAACCTCCTCATGGTGCCAGCTGGATTGTTTAGGTTCACACCATTCCAGCAAATAGTTCGGCGGAAGTGTTCAGGACGTAGTAGGTTTTGGCCCGGCAAGCATTTTCCTTATAAAAAGCCACAAATATCTGTTTAACAACCCTGTGAGTGGGCGGTTGTGAACCGCCACTAACTTTAATCACCCCGTCGCTTACCCGAACAACTGTTCCAAGTCCACAGACATCAAGCATGCATTTAACACTGACGACACGTTCAAGCACGATCAAACGTGCACGAAAACATTTACAAATATTATAAACACAGCTACGCACGTCTACATGTTTGACAGCATCTGGTTTCGGATTTGCCTGTCACTGTGGCCTCCAGGGGGACAGCCAAATTACACCTGCGCCTATAGATGGACCATGAGTGTCTTGCGCTGCACCACTCACAGCTCCAACCACA
Organism: Dicrocoelium dendriticum; assembly: GCA_944474145.2. Classification (NCBI taxonomy): domain Eukaryota; kingdom Metazoa; phylum Platyhelminthes; class Trematoda; order Plagiorchiida; family Dicrocoeliidae; genus Dicrocoelium; species Dicrocoelium dendriticum. Next base: position 14,375,987 of record OX104070.1, read on the forward strand.
CACCACAAATCCAGTGTAAACCCGAAGAATCAAGACCGAGAGACATGTGGATGGGAGCCACGTTTCATCAACTGAGCATTGAGGTATGCTTTCTATTCCTGGGCTGTCGCCTCCTCGAGAAAAGCAGCAATAGTAAGCATTACAGTAAGAGTATAAAAAAGAGTCATAAACAACCCAGATTAAAAGTATAATTTATAGCCCGGTAGTGCCAAACGCGGACAATTTGGTTACTCCGAACAAGTTTGCAATTTTATCTTCACTAAGAGTTTGCGTTCAATCCGTACTTAACGAAAGCGTTAACGAATCGAAGTTTCAGCAGTTCAACCATTTAAGACTGCCGAGGTGTATCGTGAGTGCTGTCGACGGTTTCAGTTGCTACTCCGTATCTCATGGTTAACACTTCCAGGTGAAATAGCAAGTTAGTTACATGTGCGGAGAAATGTTCTTATTTGAACAAAAGGTGGTAGTATTCGCTTTACATCGAAAAAGAAAATTTTTTCATTTGTTCCATGCTATTGGGCCCTTCCTCATGCAACTTGCTTATACCCACATCTATTTTCAGCAGATGCCTTACCTCATTCACTGTCAATTCTCTGTAGACCAGAGCAGGATAAACGCCCTTTGAGTCGCACGGTCTCAGATTCCGTGGTAACTCACGTCAAATAACTGCTCAGCGGTTAAGAAAAAATCTAAACTTAAGCTAGTTCGTGTTTTTCTATTTGTAACTTTTGTCTATTCCTGAAATTTATTTGTGGAAAGATCCAAGTACAATCTACATGTCTGAGATAAAGACGCGTTTGTTTATAGTATCAAACATGAAGCACATGTTCATTTGTAGTCTACTTAACCGAAAGGGTTCTGCCTTCATGTTACAGCGGAGGTCATAGAAAGTAAGATTATCAAAGCTTGTCATTAGGCTCTTCGTAAAGGAGCGCATTACATTTTCTATTGCAGTCCTGTCTCCTTTTATCAGGTTGCAGTATATCAATAAGCAATGTCCTAATAAGAGACAAATAGGAGATTTATAGAGGAGGACTTTGTATTTATTCAAAACAATGGACTTTAGTTCCAGCCCTCCTAGTTTACCGGCTTCTGCGACAGTTGACCGCACCTGTTCGGCAAAATGTATAAAGTACTTTTTTGGATAAACGGAGTTAAGGACCATAAAGCCCTGCATTGTGTTTCCCACTGTACTAAATTTCTAGATATGGATAATTTACTGGTTTATCTATTTAGAAAAATACTACCAAATATTCGGTCGCATACTGCCAAGTATATTAAATTAATGTCATATTTCTCATAAAAGTGCTAAGCATATTCGGGTCATTATTCACCTTATATGCGCAAAAGCTATATGAGGTAAACTGCTGTCTACGTTAGGCGAATTACTTTTTCTGAGAACTTCCGAGTGTATGGGTTATTCAGCAATCTAGATTGCAGTGATAAGCCTCCATCTAACTCAGTATGTAACAGTTAACCATTTGTTACATCATGCAAATTAGACAAAATCCTAGATATTAGGTTATAGATACAGTGGCTACCAGATAACACAAAAGTAGTTCTGGCAGCAGTTAACTGTACCACTGACTAGACACGCTAATCTGATCGCTCGATACAGAAACCGTCACAGACGAAACCCAAGTCCTACAGGGTATGATGTTGCCTGTCATATGGCATGGCTATCACCGGTGTGCAACAAAAATAAGCACATTTCAGGAGCAACCTCCGCGTTTTGAGGCAGAATAAAACGCTCACTTTGGACCGTTACCGTCGATGTCATTTAAGTCAGTTTATGTACGCCTAATTTTTGCTGGTATACCATAAATTCTAAGGCAGTTTGAGAGTACGTTAATCCAGACCATGCGCTAAACAGAAATAGTAATATTCTTGGAGGTACCACATTAATGATAACTCCTCCATGCAAGGGATTTTACTGCTGGTACCTTGTTTCTAATTAACACTGGAGTAGAAGCCTTAAGCCTAGACTGAGCAGTCTAATCATCGAGATTACACCCTTCTGCTGTTGGCAAACCAAGAACCCATTTCAGCAAGATTCTCCTCAAGCTCAATATAAATCATCCGTGAATGTTTCCCTGGGTTTCCATGGTAACGTCCATGCTTCTTGATAGCTTTGGCATTGACAACTTAGCCATTCGAATTTGTGATTATTGCCAAATGTCAAATGTGTGTCAAATTCCGGGCTTACTCAGCCTTTTGAAACAGATATTTGGATAATATTTTATGCATGCCTAGTACACATACTGCCACAATGTAGATTATTACGTAATCGGTGTCCAGGTGAAAAACTGGGTAATGCCAATCGTTGGGTTGGTTACCAATAACTCAGGCAGTAATTAAACTTCGGCTTTGTTTGGTGTCGCACAACTGTTGTGTTTCAGTCTTGCGCAAGATGGACACATTTGGTTAATAAATTTAATTACGCTGCAAAGGACCGCCCCCAGTAGCTTTTATGTAGTGAGCTTTTAATTGCCGCTTTCCTCTTCTCTTAATATTTAAACACGAAATCACAACCCAGGCATGATATGTAGCAAGGAATTATTTAAATATTATGTTGCACCTTGCCTAAAATATTGACCTAGCAAATAGATTAAAAGCTTGCATTATCTTGTCACTTAAGGCTAGCAGACGTCAAACACCATTCATTGAGATGTTCACCGAAATATTTATACCATTAGCTACTAGGTAACGAAAGGCAAAGCTTCTCATAACGGTTCCTGACTGACTGTGAGTTACAGTTATTGTGCGACACAATATAATTTTGCCTCTATTAGATTTCGTATGAAGCAAATGACAATGGTGCACTTCCATAAGTATCGCGGCCCACCTTCAGCGTACTTATGGCAATTTATTCACACAACGAGCGCTTAGAAATGACCTGTGCATTCATAGCTATATTGGTCTTCACCGTGCGTCTTAAGTAAATATCTTCCATTTGCATTGCGACAAGAAAGCTATGGTATTTTTCGAAAACTAATGTATTGGCTGGTATATATAATGATGTTAGAATTTACAAGGACATTTTCCAAGACTACCCCAAATAGTTTTCAGAAGCATGTAGCGCAGCCGTTCCTAGAATTTCCCAAAGTACTTCTTGGAATATTCACTTGAAGAATGACCTTGATTCTGCGACGTCAAAGTCTTACATCATAAATCTGTTAACTCGTGACTTGTTTCATGAAGTCCGGGTTGGATAACTTCGAAAATGCTTAAGAAGCTTAAGTTGGAATTCTAGCGTTTGATTAATTTAACTTTATCCACTCGTCCAGTGGTCCATGAGCAAATATTTTGACGTTGCTCCCATAAGTCTGGTGCCTTACGTCTTTGCGGTGAGTATTAGTTATGGCACATATCTAGCGTTGCGGGGAAATATCTGTACTGTCTATGCAAGAAATTAACTTGTGGTAAACAACACAGATTTAGGCCAGGTAGAGCTCTTGGGCACATATAATTATATTCTTGTAGCGAAGGGCATTATCAATCAAACTGTTGTCATCACTCAGTTTCGTTGGTGCGCTTTCTTCACGAACATCTTCGACTATAGAACCAGTGCTTACATGTCACAACATTTTGATTCTTAGATAAAAGATGGCCCCATAATCTGTACATTTCTTCCCGGATGACGCATTCACAGCCACGTCAACTGAAGGCGAATGCATAGGTCAGTAAACGCTCGATTACACAGAATAAATATATGAATAAAGCCTTTACCGTTCAACATTGTGAGAGGCCGCACCTGCATAGGAACACATTAATATGTACACACTTGTACTTCAAAAGTGATTGTGTCCAACAAAAGAGTGGGAAGAATTCACTTTAGCATGGGAAGTTTGCATGCATACATCCTACATAACTGTTGAGCTGTGGTGGAAGTTCATATCAATAACACAGATTCACTGTGTTGACTGCTAAGCGTAGTTGATTAATCTTTGAAGAAATGCCGTAAGAGGGCTTCCTCAAGTTCATGTGAAAACATGTTTAGTTTTGCTATCGTCACTCGTAAAATTTCTTTTGGTACCGTTGATGTATTCAAGAAAAGTTTAAATCAGGATTTTGTTACAATTTTCCACAAGATAAAACTTGGCGGTATGATGGTACCACCCTGTACAAATAAAAAACTCGATTTCACAAGGAAGAATAAATCTCGCTAAATATCCTTGATGCTCTTTTGTGATATTTTCATCATTTCGAATAAATTATCCCAATGATGACATATCCTTAGCATGGATATGAAATATGTGCAATGAGATGTATCTTGACAGATATGTTAAACTCATTTGTTTTATTGCACCACTTGATATTTTCGGGCAATTTACTTCAATGCATAAAATATGTAATGAAAACGAAAGTTAATTTCATTTAGGTTTTTGTGTGTGTAAGTAGGACCATACAACTCACATTCCATCTATGATATTTCTCGTTCTGAGTCATACAGATTTACTGCATCCGTATGAGCGCATTTATTTGTGCTTATGAATAGAAACCACAGGTTTGATATTATTATATGCAACCAAATGGGTTTCAGTCCATGAAAAGTAATGTTCTTGCAATAAGTAAAAGTTGAATTCGCTCAACCGCTGTTTCTCGGAGCTTTTTGCGCACCATTAGACAATGCAAACTGTTTGGCAATAAGTTTGCTTTGAATACTCGTAGCTGGGACTCACGAAGTGAGGAAGGACCAATATATATTTAAGTACCTTTCGTGCCTCTTGTAGCTGTAAAGTACATTGCTTTGAGAAATTTAACTCTTACGAATATCGCGGGCCTAGGTCATGAGTTGATTTGTATACAGCGATGCTCATATGATGCATGGTAGGCTGTTGATTAGAATGTGACCCACATACGGTAAGATAGTGCAGTTCTCTGCGTCAAATGGCGTTCGCTAATATATACTAGTCTGGGGTAATAACCACTCAAATCAGTTACTGCGAAACCTATCAATATGCACGACCAATCACTCTCAAAATTTCCACTCAGAAAATGCTGATACCTAACCCACGAATTTTACATAGCCTGGACATAGATAAAAGACAACAAACTATAACTTGTCATAACTCCAAGAGCAGAGAAGTTCATGAAAATAGCGTCGCTCCCTCTGAAGTAATGTCTTATTTAAGCGAGTGTCAGTCAAATTTATACAAAAATAACAAAATCATAATACTAATAAAAATGTTAAATTTAAATCTTGATGTCAATTGCTGACATACCCAATGAATGAACTTGTTTTCTTTTTATGCGAAGCTTGGTCTCAAACGGGTGCCTGTATCTTAGTTGGTTTTATCGTATTGTGTTAATGGTAAGCACTATCATCCTCGGAATATGCCGTCCCACTTTTGCCACATAGCTACATCCTGTCTTTAAATATATAGCAGCCTATACTCTAATGCCTCTGGGTGCCCATTGCCCCGCTGCATCTTGGCCTGGCATAATTCTCACTCCAAAAAGGTATTACCTCATTTCGCATAATTCTTGTAATATACCTTGATGTTAACGCCCCCCCCCCCCGATACTTTGCTTAACTCATTCATCCACGCTATTAAAATATCGTATTCCGGCTAGTTGCTCAGGGTCTCGGTATGCCTCCAAGGATAATAAGTAAACAGAATATAAATTCTCAAAAAACTGAAGTTTTAATCTTGCATCTTGCAATTATCTCTTGAATAAGTGCACATTTGTCTAAGTAATTACAAGATTTTCCAAAAGCCTGTATTTGTTTCCCTGCAGCTCAAGAGCAGGCGTCACTCTCATGTCAGAGTCGCTTCAGATTTTTGTGTGCAAGCTTAATTATATAGCTTAGAATTATCGTCCATCAAGGAAATAAATAAAATAAACCATACCGCGCAAACTAAGCTGTATGGTGAATATGTGCACCCAGTCAAATGTAGTCGTATTAGTACTGCTTTCATATTTGCTGTCAGCTAGGTTACCAATGCAGATAATGTAAAATCCGATTACATGCAGATAACAGAGGAACTTTGACGGGCACATTGTAATTGCGTAGCTTCCTTGTGTTTAATGTGCATAAATTTTCTCTTTACACAGTTGTGTTAAGTGTTTACTAGAAAACACACGATCTATGGGGAAACCGAGGTAATGCAAAACCGTTTCTTTTTAACTTCCAATTTGTCACTTGCCAAGGACAGGTATTTGTAATCAAGAAGAAGTTGGAGCGAATGGTAGTTTTAGCCCACGGTATATTCAGTCTAAAACTTTGTTGCGTGACTCTCTATTTGAGCGATGTAAGACAAGTGTAGGTAGTTCAGAAAAGATTGTTTCCTGAAGTGGGTTGAAAACTAGCAACAAGTTTGCTTCAATCGTCAAATTTAAGTTTTTCAAGTTTCATGTCATTGCAACCTTCTCCAAAACTCATAGAAGTGGTTTTTAGTCAGACTACAATAAATGCGTTCTGCAAGCGCTCCCCAATATGTCTATCCTTTTCTCATATTACTGTATATTCTGCTGCCGTATGCAGTGATTGGGCCGGTAAGTAGCATAAAAAGCACCGATTTGGCCTGGGTTGTGTGAACTTTCTTGGATATAGTAAAAATAGATTATCTGGCAGGTGCTACTTGGTATCTGGCCTGTTCAAATAAATTGAAGGTAGATGAACAACTAATTTCAAGTTTACGCTTGCGCAGCTGTTTAGGGAGGTTAATGGTTTTGTGTGGTAGATCTTTCGGGGATAGAACAGCATTAGGAAGGTTTGCATAATTACTTAGCTGAGAGGTTCCTCACCCAAGTGTGGTATCATGACTCAGTGGAATGCAAATCCTCTTGGATGAGCAGTAGCTTCTGTGAAGCTCACGACACCGAAGCAAATAAAAGTTGCCGATCAAAATTTACATGTTTGCTGATGTCGTTGCTATAGAGCAGAAAAATTGAGGGACCGAGTACCTTCACTACTGGTGATGGTGCGGAAGAACAGCGAAAGTCTTCTAAATATACTACCAGTGTCGACCCCGGGTAATCGTTCCAGAATCGCAAAAATTCCGCAACGTTCGTAACAATCACTTGTAAGGTACTTGTTCAAATGCTTGATTTAGGTCTAGAAACAAAATTACTAACGCGGAGCCAGTGTAGACCGATTCTGAAATATGGTTCAGATAATGCAGTTGGCAGGTGGCGCGTTATGGCTTGCCAAGGAAACCGTGCGGAGAATAATATATTCGGCCAAAAAGGTACAAAGTGCATTATCTCCTTTCTGACCCGTTGCCTAAACAACCGACTGTGGTGGACTGATTGTTATTTGTCAATCGTTTTGGGACCCCTTTGTGCCAACACTTGCTAAATGCGGTTTTTACATTGACCTGGATCAGGGCTAGACTCCAGCGATTGTATAACTATATTCAACAGGTGCCATGGCATAGCAGGACCTCCAAGTTTAATGATATTTAGTGAAACACCATCAGATCCCAGCTTAGAGATTGGCCTGCCAGACTTGATAACTTGGCGGACACCGTTGAGCAAGATATCTACTCTCTGCTAAGGAGGTTTGTTAATATAAGCCCTGTGCACACAGGTGCATTGTCGGCTTCGAGCCTAATGGAAGTGGCAAAAGTAATTGAAATCTTGACAGATTGACGCTGGGTCATGAAATAAGTATCCCTCACTGTGAACAATGGCAATTACCAGAGCAGAGTGTTCAATGCTTCTACGATGCAATGGTTTGACAAGATCCCTATACTTGCAGCTTGTTCGTAGGGCTCTATTTTTTTAATTTTTGCTTATGTTATCTGAGCAGCATTGACTGTCTTGTTAACTTCGTGCATTTATAAGATTAGTGTAGAGTCCTAGCTGTTTCTGTATTGTTCAGCTAATTTTCTGGCCTTTCTGCAGATTGAGCCTTCGCCGGCATATTTGGAAGGTAATGAACACATTGCGGAGCAAGTGAGTCTATAGCAAGGTAGATTTATTAAGAAAACTATTCCCAAGCGGGGTATACGCGGGTGGGGATGAAGAATACATCCAAGACAGAGACAGGAGTTAACCGTTGAAAATATTCCTAGGTTATGTTATGGGTTGCACGCCGCGGTTTACAAGAAAGTGTTTTTACCATAATTTATGTAAAAACCGTGTTGGATCATTTCATAATCTCTACTTGGGATATTGTTTATAATACCTATCTGTGAGATGGCTATCCCCAATGTGCAACTTTAGTTTAAAACATTGGCATACCTTTTTGCACTGGTGAGCCGTTGTGTCGAGCCCCCTGCTTTAATGGAAGAAAGAAAACCGGTGTTCAATAGTTCAGTATTATATGATGGGATAACAAGTATAACTTTACAAGACCCAAAGGATGGATGTGCAAAATAATTAACACCTAAATGTTCCAACTTTGAAGTTGCAGTATCAGTGATTAAACCATGTACGTTAGCAATCGCTTGTGTAGCTTTTGTCACTAAGATGAAAGCCTAAGTGTCTTTTGAATGTCGTCATCTCTGGTGCGTTCACCACATATCTTGTTAACGTATTACAGTAAGAACAGGTTCTAAGTGAGTAAAAATACTTTCTACTTTTCAGATGGGAATATTGCATCATTAGTGTCAGGTGGTTGTTTCGGCTTTGTTGGTAATTGTTTAGAGTAAACTGTGTTGTATATTTATGCTCACTTTCAGTTAGTATCCAGTATGTGAGAGTGAGATCGCCGCGAAGCCTTAGGTAATCTGATGGGAACAAATCTAATACACGAAGACGCAGTTCGTAACCTAGACCGGATAGTCCACGCGCCACCTATGTGGCTATTCTCTGAGTTGTTCCAATAGATGAATGTCTCATTTTAAACATGGACACCGGGCTTGAATTGTATATGCAATGTGAGGGCGAATATTCGAGTTAATCGAAATTGGTACTAACCGTTGTTCAAAGGTGCCGCGAGACCGCCCCAAAAGTCTCCAATTCAAGTTCGCCACCCTTGCTGCGTTGGAACATTGGAGCCAATCGCCAAGACTCGCTTGCACGATTATACAAAAGTCGCCTTAACTGGTCACTTGTTGCTGAACGTTTTGCCCCAAAAGGAATGAGTTGACGAGGCTGATGAGCACCGTCAGCATGTGGCACATTGCAGGGTTAAGAGAAAGCTGGTTCTTTTCTGTCCATTTTTTAATCCCAGTCAGCTCTTCTTAGAGGTAGACACGGACGGATGCTAAGCGAATTGTTCTCCATATTTTAGCATCGTCTGCAAATATTTTCATCGGAGATAGAATGGCTGCTGAAAGCTCATTAATGTAGACTAATAACATCAGCGAGCAGTGGGCGGATCCTTTCGACACACTACTGGAGAAGCACAGGCTTGCAGAATGAGTACCGGCTACTCTTACCCTGATTGCTCCCTCGTGTAACTAGTTTTCTACCCAGGTGAGCAGGGAACCGTTGATACCGTAGGCAACAAACTTTTGGAGGAGAAAGAAGTTATTGACCCTGTGGAATGCTTTAGAAAAATCCAAGTAAATCACATGACACTTCATCAGCCGCCCTCGTCCATGAGTCCTTAGTAAGCAGCAAATTGATGAGACAAGTTCTTCTGCGTCTGAAACCATGTTGGTCAATAGAAGTTATATGTTGATATTTGAGGTATTGCGTCATTACATCTGAGGGTACCGATTCCATCACTTTTCACAAATCAGGAAGGAGAGAAGTAGTTCAGTAGTTGGCAGGATCCGATCGCCTAAGTCATTTGATTATTGGAGTGAGAGTTCCATTTTTCTACTCAGATGGGAGGGTATGGGAGTTAATCGGACCCTGGAAAAAGGTTTAAGCGGGAGAAAGGGATTTCAGTACCATTGGGCAGATCACATCGATTCCAAGAGCACTGTACTGCTGGAGATACTGTAGTTTGCTTGCAACAGCTGCAAGAGCAATGATGATGCGGGATAAGCAAATGAGATTTGTTGGGATTTAATAGGACGATGGTTTCATAGAATTTGTGTCTACCGAGCCTGACTGCAGAATTAGAGCATTCGCGGCCTCCACAGCAGTATTTGCTGGGCCCCTGGCTGTCATGAGTGGTGGTATTCCTGGCTTGACCTTTCGTTTGCCATTAACAAATCTGTAAAGTAATTTGATGTTACTCGTAATTTTCAGCAATATGTTGTCCTGCTATTCCTATATATCGAATAGAATGAGCGACATGCAGTAGTTTCAGAATGCTTTGTAATGCTGCCATGTTATATCACATGGGGTTAGCTAACGTTGCCTCCAGGTGTCATTTCTTTTTTGATTCATTTACTTGTTCTGCTTCAGGTGCGGTGCTCGTAATGGTGCAACCTTCAACGCTGATTTTATGACCCAATTATTGTTGTCTTTCAGTTGATTCCGCGCGGCTTTCTCTGAATTGTGCGGCTGTATGTCGCAGACAACAGCGGCTGCAAAGTTGTGCAGCTTAAGATAGTCCGTAATAGTTGGTTTAGTCACTCTATCTTTATCAACAATACTGGCTTAACACACGTAACCAAACTTCAGGACTGAGTGATCGCTACGTCCCAATGGAGGATTGTATGCTACTGACTCAACCATCAACTCTACATTATCAGGATTAAGCCTAGGATTGATGGCTTGTTTGAAACTCGGCGTCTGGTTGATGGATGCACATGGTTGTACAAACTTGCTGTACCCATGAATTCAAGGAGCTTCGATTTAAACGATGGCCAATTAGGGGACATTGCAGCTATTGAAGGAACATTAAAGTCGCCCATTCTAAAAATAGTGAGAGTACTTTTGCGCAAAAGCATGGCGGAAGGAATTTCATAGAATGCTATCGCTGTCTGCTGACGAGATCCAAGACCTATAGATAATTGATAAGAGGCAAGCATTAATCGACTTCTGTGAACCAACATATTGACCTGCTGGATGCAGTCGACAAAATAGTGCGTCGTAAATAACAAGGGAATTTTCGGTAAGGGTCATTCGTTTCAATTAATCTTGATAGTGGTGAGCAACACCTCCATCGCAAAATAGACGATCATTTGGTATGACTGACAGCTCACTGAATTCAAGCTCTGGATCAAGTATGTCGTATGAAAGCCAAATTTCAGTATGTGCTATATGGGCCCAAGTTGATGTTTCACGTCGATGGCGCAGTGCCGACAGCTTAGAATACAATGAGTGTTGATGTAGCAGTATTGCGTTTGTTGACGCATCAGGTGCTCGGTTCGCTGAGCCTGACCCGCACAAATGGTGTTTGTCTGCGGAACTTATGCAACGGTTGTCTGCACAGTTGGCTGATCTGCGATAGATAAAAGTGATGCTGGCTAATCTGCAACTGTGGTCTGAATAAGAGAAGGAATGTTCTTAACCGTAAGCATGGTGGCCCTAGTTTCCCGTTGTCAAGCCCTGCTTGGATCGCCACTGTTGTCATTTCAGGCCCAGGAAAGATAATTCTCGAACTTCGTTGCCTGCTACCTTGGTAGTTTGTGGAAGCAATTAGACGAGTGACGTCAAAGTCACGAGATTTAATCTTTAATCTTTTAATCTTCGCGATGGACCTCCATTTTCGATGTCCTGCTTCTGTCATTCACTGCTATCCTCATGCCTTAATTCTGGCACACCATGAACCAGTACCAATTTCTGCATCTCATGCTGACGTGAGGAACTAGGTTTGGATTCCCGCTTCTCTCTTCCTACCCACGGCCTGTCAAGAAAAATGCGAGTAGTGACAGAAGAGTTCATTAGAATGTGGTTTGCTAAGAGAACATCTTCCATATCGCGTGGGTTGTCAAACGTTATTTTTAGTAACCCAGTTTCCCCTACATTTGAAGATGATGGATTTTGTGAAAGGTGTGTACGACTAGTTGGAAGAACTTCCAGTCCGAGTGCGAAGGTTATTTCAGCCCAGTGATTTTACTCCTCAACTTGTCTACCTCTTAGATATGCGCTAGTGGGTGCTGGGACGTTTGAACATATAACTGTCATCGCTTTTCGGTTGCGTAGTAATTGTTTGTTCTGCAGTTCCTTGTAAGCTTATCCTTGTCTTCTGTGGACGATAGACCAAGACTACAGCAAGGTACATTATTTTACCTGCAACGCCGTTATTTGCACTACCTGTAAGAGTCAATATTTGTTGACCAGCTACTGACGCAGCTAGTTCGGCTACGGACAACAGCGATCCCCCAGCTAGAGTGTTGTCGACGTTCTCCATCCTGTTACGAAAATCAATCCACACGGTTGCATCCCGGAGTTAGTCCGTCTAAAGTAATGACCCATGTAAAAGGCAGACTAAATTATCTCACCCATCAGGAGTATCCGGACATTAGGACCAGGAAGGTATGAGCTTGCAGTCGGCCGCCGAGTTAAGGCTATCGATTTGTCGGTAACTCTGCATGCCTCCGTGCATTACGTGAGACTTGGAATACCGTTCCGCCGGCCTGTTTTACTGCTGTTTTTCACTAAGGGTGTCTGCCTTTCGTTGGACTGTGTAGCATTGTTGCCAGAGTGCTTTTGCCTTTTAACAGATCGTGGATTCGAGCTACCTAATGCACTAATTTGCCACTCGGGTTTGAGATTTCCCTCCCAATACCCTGCTAAGTTCCTTTTGGTCTGCCGACATAACGACTAACGTTTCACACCTTATAGCATGCATAAGTCCAATCTTAATAATCGGACTATCTGAACAAAATCCCAGAACCACAAACCACTTGTCAATACGCTGTTAACTGGTAAGTGTAATGTTCAAATTTGTTCCGTCATCAGAATTGGCACAGAACGGACACGTGATTTCGATCGGGTCTCAGTTTCCCGCTTGTCTGAGCTACGGATGACAAACTTCTCTGGACCAAGTATCATTGGTCGGTAGGCACTTTTAGGTTGCGCTGGTCAAGCCATTTGGGCTGCCTGTTGTCTGCTCCGGTCAGCGGGTTTGGTGATGTTGCGTCACTAGCCTTACGAGCAGCCAAAATCACACAGTCTTTGTGCAGTGAAATGTATGTAAAATGTATGGTGGTAACTTGAGATAACAAAAAATCCCTGCACCTATGGTTTACAATGGTGCACAGTAGTAACATTTCTATTATCTTACAACCTTAAAGTAGCTATGTCGAATAGTATCTCAAAGGTACTGATAAACTCAAATAAGCAAAGTTACTCATGTTGGCCTTAGTGAACAGACTTCTGAAGCTTTCCTTCGTGGTGCACTAGCGTATTATTCGACTTACTTCAAAAGTATAGACCGCGTTGGATAACGCTAGGTGATCGGAATCGATTAAACTTACTTCCAAAGAGATGGCACAAGAATGTAAGGGGATAAGTCCAATTTATCACAGAGCACAAGATTGCACGACTAACCTACTCGGGCGTGTGCAAGGTAGGAGATGAGTGGGATGACCAGCGTAAACTCGGTAAGGTGCAATCACCGAAAATTAGATCCTGGCTGTGTTGCAACCATACAGTGTAGTCAAAAACAGATATGCTGTTGGTGATAATCATGTTAGGGAACTGGACCTTTCTAGCAGACTAGGAAACAGTTAGTGCATGGGAACATTTCCTCAAGCACTTTAACTCTCCGGTTGCCGAAGCGTCAGCGACTAAGACTTTTCGTCTGGGAGACGTGCTCATTTCTCGGAACCAGTACACGCTATTGTATAGCGGTGCGAAACAACCTGACATATCGACAAACTCCATTTGATCACCGGAAACTGGATAACCTATACGACTCAACCTAACCACTGTACTCAGCTTGTTCGCAAAGATTGTATGTGGTACCAGCAGAAGTTGGCAGTGTGCATCACCCAAAATCAAAAGCTTCTGTATCAACGCTTCTACAGCCTACGAAAGCTGAAACGGGAAAGTCCAGCTATTCCAATAACAGTAAGACCCACACGGACACCGAAGGCGAAAGCAAATACCCTGCGCCTACAACATACCGCAATAATTAAGTGCGATCACTTGTCACATCACCCTATGGCAATGGTTGCTTCACCCCAAAAATTCACTTACATATCCCTCACAGCAGAAGCTGTACTTAAAGTGATGTGGTTGTAAAGAGGAACCGTGGTTGCGAGATCTTGTAGATCTGTTTTGAATGGAACTCCCATCGTGGCAGGAGTTCCTACACAATGTACGTTGAAATCACCCATGATAAGTATGTGAGTGTACTTTTGTTGTAAACTGTATCATAAAGCAGCTGCTAGGTGGTAGTCGCTTTCGGGTGTAGATTTGGGGAGGGGGCGGTAAACCAAGACAATAAGGCAAGCGTCCATGCCTTTCAACAGCAAGCGGCAGCAGAGAGTCGGGGAACTGGAGTCTGAATCCTCTACGGCTTCACATTGTAAGTGGTTACGGTAATACAGAATTTCCCTTCCACCTTTGGTGAGCCTGTCGTTCCGGATGAATGACATGCCCGGTAGCGAAACTTCAGCGTCCGTCATTCCGTTGCAAATACGTCTCGTTGATACCAATGAAATCATTTGACACGGAACCTAGGCGATCTTTCAGTTTAGCCATTTTGTTCGAAAGACCCTGTGCATTCGTATAAAGTATAGTTTGCTACCAAAGGATCTTTCAATGTTTAGAGACAGCATGTCCGATAGCAGCTTGCGATGTCGTGGCAAATAATACAACAAGTTGCTTTTATTCAGATCACCAGTATCTGAGTGACAAAACGTTCACTTATAAGTAGAACAAAATTTGCAGCTTTCTTAGTCACAAATCGTTAATGTAATAAGTAGCATATTATTGGCAGCGAATTTAACAACTGGAACCGAGATAGCTCATAAAATAGAATCTAAATCTGTATTAATTACGAAAAAACGTGGTACAAATTTTCAGAGACACATTTATTATATTGACCCTTTACTAGCTTTATGAATTATACCTTTTATTCAGTTCAGTTGCACTTAATTGTTAGTGCTCATTATAGTACAAATTTACAAACAAGGGCATTCATTCAGTGCCAGGAATTCTCGGCTGTATCCCGAGCTTCACCAATTATATACATGCTTGTTGCGGTCGTCTAGCAGTTTTCCTGTATCATATTAACCACTCTCATAGACGTGCATGTAGTGACCGGGGGAATCAGAGATTCCTCCGGTTGCCTATGTTAATTATTATGCAATTTTGTAAATTTATCTTGGCTTTTTCATTATTATAAAAGGGGGTTAGCTTGTGTGAATATTGCTTACGTTTATTTGAGTCACCCACAATGTACGCACTTACTGCCCTCGCTCGGATGTGACCGTACAATATCGTACGCAGTACTCGTTTATATCCTCCCTAACTAGCTCATTTCCGGTGCCTGCTTTCTAAATTCCCCTACAGTGTGCTCTTCCAATGAGACTTCTCTAGCTTATTTTTTCGCTTGATTTCGGTTGGCCGCCCAGCTGCCAAATTGATATTTAGCAAAAGACCCTAGTGAAACATACGCATTGCAGCTCATAATAAAATAATAATAAAATAACCATAACGTAAACATGTAAACACCTAATATTAATACAAACTAAATTTCGGACGCTTATATTTTTCTTGCAATCTTGTAGTCAGTATTGCGTGTAAGCTGCCGGAAAAACAGATGCAGATGGAAGAAGTTCAAAGGTGAAAAACAAATAAATCTAAATAAATAACTGAACATTTGTGTCCGTCTGAGAGTTACCTATTGAGTTTTGCACATGCAGCGAAATGTCATTATTTTCGTCGTAGATCCTCTTTCATTGTGTTTCTAGATGAATTGGTAACTAGAAAAGATGACTTAATGAGGGTAGTTACCTTTTACGATACATTCAAACTGAGTAATTATATACTGTCTCCATAGCTTTTGATGAAACAAAACAGAAAAATATATCACACTACATAACAACGCTAGAAGGCCATGGAAGCATAAGTTTAATGAAAACTAAATCTGCTATTTTTGCATCAATTTCATCAACAGTGAGCTACGTACTTAACCATACAAAAATATCTAATACATGGCGAAAATCGTGACTCCAGTTTTGACGACAAGGATTAGTATTTCTAAACTAGTTTGCCAGCAAGGGTTGGATATTTGCAATTTGGGACTATCCACCATAAGTTGATATCAGATGCGAAACAGCAAAATTCCCGCAATTAAATGAGTGCATCGTGGTAACTTAACGTACACTTCTCCAGTTAGGAATATCCATTTTATATGCAAGGGTTGTGAGGTCGATTCATATCTTTGATCAGTTTGATCGTGTATTCAATGTATCCAAACCGATCAATGGCATAAAACGGATGCTTAAACTTCAAGCGATATAACGACAAGAAATTTCCACTAAAGTTTTAACTGCCAATTTGCCGCAGGTAGCACGACAAAAAATGTGCGCGAAATGGTACAACAACGTCCTCTCTAATCTAAAACAGATAAAAAACCCTATAATGAACGGTAATTTTTAAGAAAAGCACAAACAGTGGTTAAAAAAGGGGGGAGTGTCAATTGAAAAGTAAATGGAAAAAATCGAATTCACTTAAACGCGATATGGGTTGCTATCCCCCGTAGCTCAGTGGTCTCAACCACGGACTGGCAACAGTCGAGTTGCGGTTTCGAGCCCAACCAGGGTCCGATGGAATGCGCACTGCTGATGATTCCCGAAAGGATGAAACGCGCGTACAGTGCTTTTCCGGGATTGTGACGGCTGTCTGAGTGAGCCTAGATGTGACGAAATTCTTCCTATAACATTCAACTCTCCCTACTACTCTTCTATAATCAGTACACAGAACAAACTGCTTATAATGCCATAAGATAATTGGCGGCTTAAGTTTGTTAAGCTCGTCGCTTAGTGAGGGATCTACCCGGTGCTCTGCACGGCAGTAACGTGTAAGTCAGTGGATAGTGAGCGGCGCTATATCACATCTCGTAACTTATTCACGATGGTCGTTGCCGTCCCCCGTAGCTCAGTGGTCTCAACCACGGACTGGCAACAGTCAAGTTGCTGGTTCGAGCCCTATCAAGGTCCGATGGAATGCGCACTGCTGACGGTTCCCGAAAGGATGAAACGCGCGTACAGTGCTTTTCCGGGCGTGTGACGGCTGTCTGAGTGAGCCTATATGTGATGAATTTCTTCCTATAACATTCCACTCCCCCCTACTACTCTTCTGTACTCAGTACACAGAAGCAACATCTTAAAATGCCATTAGTTAATTGGAGGCTTAATTTTTCTAAGCTCGTCGCTTGGTGAGGGACCTACCCTGGCCACTGCACGACAGTAACGTGTAAGCCAGTCGATAGTTAGCGGTGCTATATCACATCTGGCAACTTATTCACGATGGTCGTTGCCGTCCCCCGTAGCTCAGTGGTCTCAACCACGGACTGGCAACAGTCGAGTTGCGGGTTCGAGCACAACCAGGGCCCGATGGAATGCGCACTGCTGACGATTCCCGAAAGGATGAAACGCGCGTACAGTACTTTTCCGGGCTTGTGACGGCCGTCTGATTGCGCCTATATGTGATGAATTTCTTCCTATAACATTCAACTCCTCCCTACTACTCTTCTGTAATCAGTACACAGAACAAACTGCTTATAATTCCATAAGATAATTGGCGGCTTAAGTTTGGTTAGCTAGTCGGGTGTTGAAGGAGCTACCCACTAGTCTGCACGGCAATAACGTGTAAGTCAGTGGATAGTGAGCGGCGCTATATCACATCTAGTAACTTATTCACGATGTTTGTTGCCGTCCCCCGTAGCTCAGTGGTCTCAACCACGGACTGGCAACAGTCGAGTTGCGGTTTCGAGCCCAACCAGGGTCCGATGGAATGCGCACTGCTGATGATTCCCGAAAGGATGAAACGCGCGTACAGTGCTTTTCCGGGATTGTGACGGCTGTCTGAGTGAGCCTAGATGTGATAAATTTCTTCCTATAACATCCGACTTTCCCTGCTACTCTTCTGCATTCCGTATGCTAGAACGCATTGGGCCGGCGTTAACTGGTTTATTGCTAAAGTGGCTCACACTAGGTGTGTTCGTTCATACTTTGTAATCGTCCGCTCATTTGCGTGATTTCCATGGATTGTTCCCCGACTGTTTATTGAATTTTTGTTCAATCCTCGTGCACTTGGAACTCTACTCCTGTTATCATGTTCAACTTTGGGGAAGTCGGCAGAGCTCGCTCTTGGTGTGTTATCTTGCACCACGCTACTGCTACCCGGCGAAGTAGTGTCCACCTTTAATCCACCACACTCCTCCTCTCCAAACGCTTCGCGTCAGCTGCCTTCCTTCGGATTCTTTCTGACTGCCGGGGATGTTCACTGTACGAACGTGTTTGCTCCTCCAATTCGTACCACTTCCTCAGCTCGCCGGCATTCACCCTCCGCGATTCACCTTGCCGAGCGGTTGTATACACAGGGCCTAGCCGGTCGACTACCTCGTACGGTTCTTTCCACTTCGCTAGTAGTTTCCTCTTCCCGGGGCCGCAAGTGGGATAGCGTTGATGGTCCCTGTACTTCACTTTCGAACCAATCTGAAACTCGATATTCCTTCCACATTTGCTGGTCTGGAACTTCGCCATCATCCGCGCCTGAGTCGCCAATAGATTGCGGTTGGCGGTCTTCCGGTTATTCCGTGTCTCCTCGGGAGATATACGGCAAGTTGACCACGTTCCAATCTCTAGGTCCACAGGTAGACGAGGTTGTCGAGCGTACATCAAATGGAATGCTGATTGCTCTGTGGAAGCCTGTTTGATTGCTTGATGGGTCAGCAACGGTAGCGGCAGCGATTCCTCCCAGTCTCCACCTTTTGCTGCTAGCCACTCCTTGATTGTTCTATTGTTACGTTCTGTCAGGCCACTTGTTTACGGGTGGTATGGGGTGGTGCGCAGTTCCTTGATGCCAAGTTGCTCTAAACAGTTCCGGAATTCTTCACTCTCGAAGCACGGTCCTTGGTCTGTTAAGATGGCCTTTGGGATTCCGTGAGCCGCTACCAAGTGATTCATTTCAGCATGGGTAACGATGATAGCCCGTTGTTCCGGGATTCCTGTCGCCTTAATCCATTGCGTGAAGTGCTCCGTCATCAATAAAATGTACTCGTTACCACGCCTGATCAATGGAAACGGCCCCATAACGTCGACCGACCAAGTTCACTAATTTCCGAGACCGGGATCGTCATCGTTTGCTGTTGTATTCCTCGGCAATTCGTTTTTATGAGCTGGCATTGTCTTGGCGAAAGTACGCACTTTTCGACGTCCCTTTACATCCCCCGCCAATACGCGCGTTGTTTCAGCAGATCGTCGGTCATGGAACAAACTGTGTGCGCCATCTCGTGACAAGAAACTACTAGATCCCATCTTCGTTTTATTGGAATGACTGGCACCGAAGGGCTGATACCTCCTGGTATCCACATTAAGAGCCCTGCTTCGTCAATTGCAGTTTCTTCAGGTCTTTTGCAAACGGTCCCAGCTGCTTGAGTTGGTTTTTGTTGAAGTTTGTCTGACCAGCTAATCGCGCGGTGATCAACTTGCGCAGGAATTTGTCGTTACGTTGCTCAGTTGCCAACCGTTTTGGATCCTGCTCGCACAGTATACCGTTAATACCGAAAGCTACGCTCGGCCGGTCATCATCATCTATCATGCGTGACAAGAAATCCGCCGTCTGATTTTCCCTCACCGGCACATGTTTGATCGTGAAATCATATCTTGTAGGCGCAGTGCCCATCTTGCCAGCTTTCCTCTGGGGTCTTTGGCAGACTTAATCCACTCCAGCGGTCTGTGTTCTGTTTCGACCTAATATTGCTGACCCAGGAGATATGGCCGCCATTTATCTAACGCCCAGATAATTGCGAGACATTCTTTCTCTATGGTTGAGTATCTGCTTTCCGCAGGCGTTCGGCAGGCATACTCAATCGTCCCATGGTTTTGTTTCAACATTGCACCGATCCCGATATTGCTAAAGTCAGTGGCTACCGATAATACCTCACAAGCGATGGGCAATTTCAGGGTCAATTCCTGCCTTTCCATTTCCTGTAGAATCTGACCAAAGGCTCGTTGAGCTTCTGCATTCCCAGTGAATTTCCTGCCTTGTTTCAACAGCTCGTACAAGGGTGAGGTCAAGGTGGTAAAATCCTTGACGAATTTGCTGTAGTAACGGGCGCAGCCCAGGAATGTACAGAGAGTGCGTTTCGAGGTGGGCACTGGGCTGCCTTGTATCGTCATTATCTTCTCAGGTAGCGGTTTCCGTTCGCATTGTCCCACGTTATGACCCTGTAAGGTGACACAGGTCTTTCCGATCTGGGACTTTGGTCCATTTATACGAAGTCCCGACTGCTGAATGAGTTCCAAAACTGCAGCGAGATGAAGGATATGTTCCGTTTCTGTTTGGCTGTACACCACAATATCATCCCCGTATAAAAACACGTTTTCCAATTCACACAGCAAATGCAGCATTAGACGTCAGCAGTGTAAAAGTCGGTCCTTCAGGGACAAAACGTATATTCTGCAAACAACAGGACCAGGCGAAAACGCAGGCATAGGGCGAGTGAAACATATCGGTATATACAGCTAGTTGGATCCATAATTAACGACCTTTGTGAATGCATGACAATTTTCCTTTTATTCAGTCAAACAAACTTACTCCAACGCGTCCAAACGTTGGCCAATCAGCGTGCATGCGAGAAACGTGTGGTCGTCCAATCGGCTGCCACCTTTCCTTGCGGCAGCCTAACGGCTTCCTTGCTGGGCTGGCGTCGCACGTTCGTTCGAATGAATACTCCCATCACATCCTCCCTTTTATCATGTTCTTGCTGCTGTACTTTGCTAAATAGTCCATACACTTTACCACTCCGCGTCCTCTTTGTTGTATTTGCCGATGTCGCCTCATTGCCGCACGCAGTATAACGCTCTCTCCCTGATTTATGCTGTCGCCTCGGACATCTCCTCAGCTGTACTCGGTTTATTCTCAGTTTCTTCCCTCCAGCATTTACTTCTTATGACCTTTCACCGACTTTCGCAGCCACTACTCCTTTTCTCCACCGCTCCTGTCCATCGGGAATTGGTTCAACCCAAATTTCTTCCTCCATTGTCAGCTCAGGTAATTTCCGTGCGCCGTTGTCGTAGTACCGTTGCTGAGTAGCCATTCGCCTTTTCAAACTGTTCTGTACTTTCTCAAATTGTGGCGTGACAGGGCACAGAAGTGTTGCGAATGCAGGCATCTCAGTTTTGGTCCTTCGACTGTATAGGCGCTGCACTGGGCTCAGGCCGATATCAGTTGAAGGCGTGTTGCGACTCTCCAGTAGCATGAGGCATGGGTCATCGCGAGTATCTCTAGTCTTCGCTAATAGTCGCTTGGCTTGCCTCACTGCCGACTCTGCCTTCCCATTTCATTGAGTGTGATAGGGACTGGTTTGCCGGTGTGCGAATTCCCATTTGGTTGCGAAAACCTGGAATGCCCTGCTGCTAAACTGGGGACGGTTGTTCGAGAATAGCTCCTCCGGTATCCCGTGCCTTGCGAATTGACATCAGAGTCCGTTGATTACTGCCCCCTTGGTGGTCGTGGTGAGTAAAGCGATTTTAAAGTAATCCCTATAGTAGTCCACCGTGAGTAAGCAATCCTTTTCGTTGTCTCAGAATAGATTCACTGTTACCTTTTGCCACGGTCGGTCCGGAACATCATGCAGCATCATCGGTTCCTTCGTTTACCGAATGTCGTGTGAACGGCACGCCTTACAGTTAGACGCATGATCCTTGATCTGACCTGTCATTCCTGGCCAGAACATCGGTTCTCTTGCTCGGTTAATGGTATAATTTGCACCCAGGTGAGCGCAATGGACATGCTCCAGCATCTCCTTTCGGAGAGAAGAAGAGATTAGGATTCGACTTCCCTTGAACAACAGACCAACACAGACAGTGAGTTCGTCCCAAAAAATGGAATTAGGGTATTAATTCCCTCGGGAGCTGCTTCTTTGTTCCTGGCCACCTATTGAGGATAACGTCTCGCAAAGCTGCAAAAGTTTGGTCGTCCTCCGTGAAACGTCTTATGTCTTTCAAACGGTTTTCTGTCACTGCCAGATGCTGCACCATGCTAACTGTCTTGATCTCTTCTAGCTGATGTTCGGCCACTGGCGGATGTGCTCTCGACAGGGTGTCCGCGATGAACATCTGTGTGCCAGGTGTGTACACAATGTCAATGTCATACTTCTGGAGCCGGATAAGCATACGCTGCAGACGACGAGGAACGTTATTCAGTGGTCTATTGGCTATCGACACCAGCGGCTTATGATCAGTGTGCACGGTTGTCTTTCTTCTAAAAGTATAATCATTGAAACGCTCCATGGCATAGACCACTGCCAGCATCTCTTTCTCGATCTGTGCGTACCGCTTCTCGGCCTCTGTTTGTGCTCCACTGCGGAAATACAAAGGTCTTCCGTTCTGCAACAGAACAGCACCTATTCCACTCTGGCTACTATCAAACTGTACCTCCAATGGTTGTGCTGGATCGTAATATCCGAGTACGGGCGCATTACTGATAAGGTTCTTAATGGTTTCGAAAGCCAAACCTTGTTCCTTCCCCCAGCTCCAATTTACTTCTTTGTGCGTTAACTGCCTAATCGGAGTCATGACATCAGCGAGTCTTGGTAGGAACCGGCTTAAATATTTCACCATACCGTTTAGGCGATGGACTGTCTTTACATCGTTAGTGGACGGTACCTATGTATCGTTTTAATTTTCCCTGGGGCAACCCTAATTTCGTCGGATGTTAACACATGCCAATGGAAAATCACCTCCTCTTTCCGCAGCTCTACTTTCTCGCGTTTTAGCTTGATGTTCTTTTGCACGCAACACCTCAGGAACCGGTGTAGCTTAGTGTCGTGCTCTTCTTCGGTAGAACCGTAAATCAGAACTTCATCTGCCACACAGGTTACGCCATCTAAAGCATCTATTGCTTTCACAAAACGCTTTTGGAAAATTTCGCTAGACACCTTCAGGCCAAACGGTAATCGCAGCCAATGATAACGTCCGAACGATGTAGCAAATGTGGTGAGGAAACTGGATTCGTCGTCTTGAACAACGTGCCAGAATGCGGAAGAAAAGTCTACTTTCGTGAAAAATTTAGCTTTTGTCAAACGCGGTAAAACATCTTCTAACCTTGGTAGCGCATAATGTTCTCTACGCAGGGCCTCACTCAGTGGCTTCGGGTCTATACATACGCGTAGTTCGCCATTTTTCTTCGTAATGATTGCGACCTGGCTAACCTAGTCTGTTGGCTCATCAACCTTTGCAACCACACCCTGCATAACGAGCTTGTTCAATTCCGTGGAAAAGCGGTCACGTAGCTCAAATGGGACTCTCCTAGCAAGTAACGCACTCGGGCCTACCAAAGGATCTAACGACTGGTGAGTGGTACCCTCGAATTCCCCTAAACCCGGGCTAAACACAGACGGATATAGGTCACTAACATCGGCTTCAATCTGACAAGCGTATACAAAACGAGCATTGTTAAAAATGACAAAGCCAAGAGATAAAATCGAATCAATGCCGAGAATCGGCGTTAGATCCTCATCCACGATCACGAAGTGCAGACGATGCAAAACACCGTCTCTCGGATTGACCACTTCAATTGTTGCTGAGCCCTTTGACTTAAGTCTGGAACCATTCCACATGCGCAAATAATCTTGATGCGATTGAATTTGCACGCCACGGCAGTGCATTTTGGGCAAAATATTTATCGTCGCGCATGTGTCTAACTGGAACCGCACAGACCGTCCCTCGATCAGAAGACTTGTATAGACACACTTCTGCGACGCTTTCCGAGACACGTTACCAATCGATTGTTCGACGTCTTCTGTTGATTTGTCTGGAACGCGTGCACTGACATCTGCCGGCTGACAGCAGCGGGCGAAGTGAATGCGCTTCCCACATTTGACACAAATGCGGCCCCAAGCCGGACACTGTTCGCGGTTCCTCGGATGTCGTGTTGCACAGAAGTTGCAGGGCTCCTGTCCCGCGGTCGTGGCCCTCGTAGTTTTGCTCCTGGAAACGGCGCACAACTCTGAATCACCTGTGATTGTCATCTGCTGGAACTGATAGGCAGTGGAGGACTCACTGTTACAGATGCCGATACATTGCTGCAGAGATGGGTTGCGCTTTCGTAATAGACGCTTCGTCAAACTTTCGTCATTGAGCCCAAGAACAGTGCGGTCCCTTATGATACTGTCCGCCATGCATTTACAGAAACTGCAGGATCGGGCCAAAATCTTTAGCTCAGTGACGTACGCGTCAACGTATTCACCTGGCCGCCTGTTCCGCGAAAAGAAGAGGTAGCGTTGAAATATCTCGTATGTTTGGTCTTCGCAGTATTCACTGAACTTCTCAAGGACTGTCTCCAGATTGTTGCCATCTTCGCTCTTGTCGTAACACAATGTCTCTAGCACGCGGCGCGCATCATCTCCTGCTGCGAGTTGAAACGTGGCCAAGCGGTACACCATCGGTTGTTTGTCCAGACGCGATAAAGTGCAGAAATCCATCCATTTGCTCTTCTACAAACGCCAGTTGCTTGCCAAACTGCGTTCATCCATATTCAGTGGGGCAGACATTTGAATAGCCGGTGCAGCTCCAATCATCGTCTGGGTAGTACAAATGTTTTTCCCTACTCTGACATCATGGGAAAAGTTGGACCTTCAGAGACAAAACGTAAATTCTGCAAACAACAGGACCAGGCGAAAACGCAGGCAGAGGGCGAGTGAAACATATCGGTATATACAGCTAGTTGGATCCATAATTAAATGAATCAAGACCAGAAAACATTTCAGGGTTAAGATATCTTTTCGGTAAAATCTCGTCAGACCCAAACTTTTACTTGACACGGATTATGTGGGGTAAGCGTCAAATCGGGCTGGGATTGATTTCTAAGGTGTTTGAAAGGTCAAGATCGATGACTAAAGGTGGCTTCCGAAAGCAAATCTTGTCTATCGCCGAGGCTATTTACATCCATCATCTGAAGCCGGAATTATGCGTACACAAACGATTCATACGGCCGATACTACTACCTTGGCCGAGTGACATGGTTACTTAACTACCATTTGTGACCTTAGCTATTTACTTTAGGCCCTGAATCTTGTATTAATTTCCTTTGATGCACTTTTCCTACCATCTGTAGCCACCTTTAGTCATCGATCTTGACCTTTCAAACACCTTAGAAATCAATCCCAGCCCGATTTGACGCTTACCCCACATAATCCGTGTCATGTAAAAGTTTGGGTCTGACGAGATTTTACCGAAAAGATATCTTAACCCTGAAATGTTTTCTGGCCTTGATTCATTTGATTACAATGGGAATATTTGCTGTGTTGAAAAGCAGCATTGCCCGTGGATCCATAATTAACGACCTTTGTGGATGCATGCCAATTTTCCTTTTATTCAGTCAAACAAACTTACTCCAACGCGTCCAAACGTTGGCCAATCAGCGTGCATGCGAGAAACGTGTGGTCGTCCAATCGGCTGCCGCCTTTCCTTGCGGCAGCCTAACGGCTTCATTGCTGGGCTGGCGCCGCACGTTCGTTCGAATCAATACTCACATCACATCCTCCCTTTTATCATCTCAAAGCATGTGGGCATCATTATTACATATTTTTGCAAAAAAGCACAATATTACAATTAGGGACCCTGGGACGACTACGGAGCACATCACCGTATCATGTTTTCTGATGGGTACACGGAGTCGCTGCTCGACTATGGTGAGTTTCACGCGCTACAAGGTCACGGTTTAGCCACGCTTGCCAAGTCTGGATTACGTATGCCACGTGTTAACGGCTGTTTCACACTGCTATACACATGCGTGTCCTGCTTCGCATAAACGAGCACGTTTCTCGAGCGGAAAGTCCTAGTTGCTGACGCTTCGGCAACCAGAGAGTTAAACTATCTGACGAAATGCTCCCATGCACTAGGTGGTGCCTCGTACGCCTAAAATATCTAGGTCGTTGGCTCACATAACCGAGCTAGCAGGCCGTTTTGCTTAATCGTTTTTGATGCATATGCCGTTTTTAACGGAGATTTTGCGCAGCAAATGTATTCGAGAAGGAGGACTACAGGATCGCTGCTGCGTAGTGAGGCTTGAGGATCACACTCTCGTCCATCTGTTCCGCGTTGGTGGATTTCCTATTCAGTATTGACGGCTTATCTTTTCTCAAAGTCGTGTGGGGTTGTTCACGTGACCCTTTAGCGGGCAAAATGGAGACATCCTTTTGTACTTTTGAAGCATTGCGTTACCTGTAGTAACTTAAATAGCAAAAGAAGAGAACGAATGTTGCAAGCTGATACCATTTCGCACCCTCTGTTAACTTGCAAACGAAAACATATTAAATTATAACGAGACATGAATAAAGCAATACTTTGGATGCGTGAGGTTACAGCAAGTAAAGTAACCATTGGCTACAGGTTGAGAAGGAATTATTAACTCCAAATGCGTTTGACCGTAACGAACAGTGGCTTCTGGACGCATAATGTCGGCCAATGCTTTTTGCTCGCCACTGCCTCGGCGAACTTGAGGAAGCTGGCGTTTGAGTTACGAAAGATGAAAAGAACCGCCGAGTTGGGTTCCACCTGATGACCCATTTCCATCAGGTGTTTCGCAATCGAACAGGCCTTTATGTTGTTCGTCGACCCAGGTCCCGTTTGCGGCTGCCTTTTCAAGGTAACAACACGATTCAGAATGTGCTCCCTAATCCGCTTACACAAACGACGGTCTGTTCTGCCCATGTAACTGTTTCCACAGTTACAAACAAATCGATAGATGCAGTGCGTTGTGTCGGAGGCCGGCTGAGTAGCCTTGACTTGGGGCGCTGGTAGCTTCTTGAGTGTCCAGCGAACGCAGAATTTAGCGGTACTGAACGCGGGCCATACTGTAACTGCTGTGCGTCTTTCAACCTGTCTGGCCAGAACATCTCCTTTGAAGGGTAGTCGCAGATAAACAGGAATTTGGGTAAAGTAGGAACCATCGTGTGTTCACTTTCCGCGTGGCGGCTAAGAAATCGTATAATGGATTCTGAGTAGCCATTTGCCCGTAGGGTTTGGGTGATGAATTACAATTCAGCCACGATGCATTCCTTACTGCATATCCTGCTGGCCTGATTGAAAAATATTTTAACAAGGCATTGCTTCTACTGAACAGGAGTAAAACTGCTGAAGTGTTCATACAAACCGCTCCAGTTAGCTTTCCGGTAAACGGTGCGCTGTATCGTGTCATCTTCTTGCCTCGTCAGCAGTACATCCAGAAAAGGCAGGCAGTTATCATCCTCAACTTCACAGGTAAACCGGACATTTGGGTGTGCATTTTTCATAACTGAGAAGGGACTGAGCCGCCTCTAATGATGGTGCGATCACTCATGTGTCGTCCACATCCCTCTTGGACAGACATATTTGTCCGTGGTCTGGCTCACAGTGCGTCTCGACCATCGGCATGATGATGTCCGTCGGCAGAGGGCCAAGCGGACTCCCTATAGCCACAAAATCAACCTGTCGATATGCCTGTCGCTCGAACATAAACGATACGTTTTCCGTGCAGAGCATCAAAGAATGTTTGAGAAACTCTACAGAAATCGACAGAGGCACTTTCTCACTAGTGACAAGGTCACATAAGAAACCCACTGTTTCTCTCAGAGGTATGTTGGTAAACAAGGTTTACACATCCATGGAACGCATCACCTTGTCCGAAATGTTGAATTCTAGCAACTGTTCAATTAACTCAATTATCTTTCAAGGTATGCTTTACAAGCATCTTTCTAACTCTTGTCAGTAGTTCAACTAGCCAACGTGCTAGCTTGTGATACTGTGAGTAATGCATGGATAATATTGGTCTGAGCTGACGTTTTCTTTATGAATCTTAGATAGGCCATACATCTGAGGGATGTCGGTGCCCGATGGCTTAAATTCGTTGTATGTCACCTTTGTTAGCATCCCATGAAACAGTAGTATTTGCAGGTGTTTTGGTACTCACTTCTCAATTTGTGTTATGTTGGTTGCACTTTCATACACCTGAAATTTTGACTTGTCCTTCAGAATCTCTTCCAGCTTGGTTCTATAATCCAACTTAACCATGATGACCACCCCTGTACCTTTGACCTCTTTCAACACCATTACACATTTGGTTCACAAACCACGTAGTGTTTTAATGTGGTTACTATCCAGGCAGCATGGCTGACGAATTGGAGCCAACATGAAACATTTGCGTTGTCAACTAGCTTAACTTTGTGCCATTTATGGTTCTGTTGAGATGTTGGTTTTAACTTAGAGAGTTGATCAAGTAGATTTTCAAATTGCGCCGCAACCTGAATGTCATTGATTTACTTTGGGTGGATTTTGAACCGTACACCCAATGGTAGAGTTTCGAGTTGCGTCCTATTCATTGAAGTCGAAGAAAGAATATGCACATCTTTTCGTAAAACACAATGGAATGGTATTCCATCTTCATCGTTTTCGAGAGCTCTCCGTTGCCTCTTAGCTGGCTATGTTTTCGTTCTGTCAATGACATTTTCGCAAAAGTGCATGTACTTGATTCCACAGAATAAAAGCAAATGATCTACTGTGGTGGTACGAAGTGCAGGTATCGCCAACAACGGTGATAGCATTCTGTTGGCCTCCTCTATGTATGAATGGGCAAGCCGTTTTAGGTTTATGAGTGTTGGTCCCATCTTATTCCTTCGTAGCAATTTACAAAACTGTCGTGGGTATTTAGAGTTTTGCTTGCACTCACAGAGCGAACGAATATGCATTTCACTGTGGTAATCTTGCACTGAAAGCTTTCCAGTCCATCAAAGACTCTGATCGTTTCAGTCGGGAGCCTTCGTCGTAGAAATTCGAAGTATTGAGTTCCCTGCATTAACTTGAATAGCACAATAAGAAGACGAATATTGAAAGATAATACGATTTCGTGTCCTCTGTTCACTTGCAAACGGAAAATGTATCAAACGATAATGTGACCCGCCTTAAACTGTTCTCCGGGAGTACTTGGATTTCCAGAGCTTTGACGTTGAAATCACCAGTAATGCAAAGATGGCTGTAATCTGTATTTGTCACTGTCCTTATTGCAGATGCCAGATAGAAGACGTTCTCAGGCGTGGAGGAAAGAGGGTGGTAAATAACCGCCACTAAGCAAGTGTTGTCCCCTTGAAAAAGTAGACCGGCAACAAAGGGGAGCATGGACCATGCTGACCGGATCCTCTATGAGCTCATATTAGAAGACGTTTCGGAAGTACAGATCCACCACTGCACCTTGCATCGTGTGTAGCGTCAATGACTGGATGTCCAGTGAAAGCTGTTTGTAATTCGACTGCGGCAGAGATGGTTTTTCTTTTCACAGTTGGGCCATACATTCCAGATGGAGGGCAGTCTTGATCACCAAATCTACTTGCATGGATGACTGTGTACCAACGTCAGTGTTATCTCCTCCAGGAATATGACAGATATCATTGTTGTACTGTGAAATGAAATCTAGCTGACGTACTTCACGGAGTGAATACTTGTCTGGCTTAGCCTGTAGAGCAAATGTCAAATGTTTGTGGTCAGGAAAACACAACAAACTGTTTCTTTTCGGTAGATATCAAATGTGTCACGTGCAATAAATTATGGTGAGTAACTCACGACTAAGTGTACTTTATCGCGTTTCGTCCGGTGTGAACTTGTAGGAGAAAAATTCAGGTGATTGTTGGACTTTCATGACGGTCTGAGGCAAAACAATTCCGGTAGCTGCATTTGATGCATGAAGATTTAACGACAGTGGAGCATCAGGTCGCAGATCGAAGCGCATCATGGCATTAACTGGAGAAGATTTAATTTCTCCAGAACTTGTGCAATGGCGTCTGTGAAATGGAATCGCTTCGGATCACTAATCATTAAGTTCGTGAGGGATAACATGTCTTTGCGGCGTTTGGAATGAAACGGCGGTAAAAGTTAAGTATGCCTAAGAAACGTTTCTATTGTTTTGCAGATGCGGGTGTGGGTAAGTTTCTTATGACGAAAAGTTTCTCTGCATTTGCCGAAATGTCAATGCTATCAATTTTATGAACAAGCAAATTCAAATGAGATGAACCAACTACACACTTATTGCTGTTGATGGCCACTCCGTATTTGGTGAGAGGGGTGAATAAAATTCATAGGTGTTCCAAGTTTTCACTCTCGTTAGCACTTGCAAACGAAATGTCATGTAGTTACGCAAAGACAAAAGGTAGTCCTGAAATCGTCGAATCAATACAATGTTGCAATATTTGTGCAGCGTTACGTAAAGCAAATGGCAGGTTTAAAAGATCAAATGGCGTTGTGATATCTGTCTTACGAATATCATTAGTAAGAATGGGGTTCTTGAGCTAAACGAGCATGACGTCAATGCGCAAAAATACGGAACGTCATAGAAGATGAGAAGAAAAATCATGTATATGTGGAATCGTGTACCCATCCGAAAACATGATACGGTTATGTGCTCTGTAGTCATCACAGGGTCCCCAAATGTAATACTGTGCTATTTTGCAAAAATATGTAATAATGATGCCCACATGCTTTGAGATGATCGATTAGTACTTGACTGCAACATATCCTGAAACATATCCTTAACTCTTGTGAGCGTTTCCGGATGTAGACGTCGCGAACTGGAGAATACTGAATTACCTCTGTCGGCGAGAGTTGGTTTGCAGTTAGCCAAGGACGGTGCTCGCCTCCATCGTCTGGCATGTTCGTGTCCTGACAGCGGGAACTTTGGCTGTTGCTTTTGACAGGAGAAGCAGGGTTGAGTGCATTTACAGGCGTAATACCCGAAACGATTATGGTACCAACAAGTGTTTGAAGTACACGTTGAGGAATGGCTTCTTGTTCTGGTAGATGAACGAGTACAAGAAGAACTGCGTCGTGTCGGTCGACGTATCTGAAGTTCGAGTGTTTGTTAAGCTAAATCCTACACACGGTTATTAATCGAGTTTGGAAGACTGTGCGTTTCAAGGGCATGAATGTCGATTGTGGCAGAATGGGTTTTTAAAAGATTGTTAGCGATAATAGCGAGTTGCGTCCGGAGAAAACTGTCAGCGCTTCTGGTTAAGTTAACCTTTGTATGCGTAGGTTAATTCTTCAGAAATAGCGGCTTAAATAACGCGTCATCCGTTTTGCGACCGGCTAATACGTTGTGAAGACGTGTTATGAACTGGGAAGGAATGTGTCCCACAAACAATTCGCTGCTAATCAATTGTTCGAGGCGTTTGTGCTCAGAAACTGCGGTGCTTTGGATGACCGCATGTTTAAGCATATAAGAAGGCTTAGCGTCATCCGGTGACGACAAAATATTTCGTAGGTCGGTAACAACCTCTGGTGTAAGTACGGCTAGCACATGATAAAACATGGTTTATTCGTGCGTGCTTTTGCGAAGGGCTAATTGTGCATATGCCGGAGTGAACCATATCTGTGGGTTATGTTGCCAAAAATCGCAGATGGTTCACAAAAACTACGTTAATGTTTGGTAGTGCGGAGTATGTGAACTCTGCGGAGTGTGAAATAACAGCCATAGTGTTCTAGGTGAAAAGTAAACGGCTAAATATCAAGATACTACTATATGTCCCAACTCGAGGTCACTGCTTATCAATGCCGCTTAAATCATGACTGGTTACAATATCTGAAGGCTAGGTACAAATAAAAATAATAATGTTGTAAACGTAAAAATTAATTATAAAAGGAAACATTTCATGTGCTTACATAATGGTTGTGAGCCCTAATAAAATAGCAGTACGTTTGCGACCATGGCCACGTCGATTCTTGAGCACATGAACAAATGCACACACTTCCGTTTTCCGGTCGTTTCAGTGATGTTACGTGGTGTGTGTCTTCATGCGATAGGATGTCAGAGTGAATGCGAATTTCAGTGCATTCTTAACTGTTACGTGCTTTGATGCAAGCGTGGTAATGTATAAGGTCCAAATGCTGCTTTGACGTGGCTGTTATATCACCTGAAGTATAATATAATACGTAGCGTGTGATTAAGTTATGCCATGTAGGTGAGTGAAAACTGGTTCAACAAATGGTAGTTATTTTAGAAAGTGGCAAACGGATCTAACAGGGTTAGCACTGAGCTGCCGTCTTAAGATTGCAGAACTACGGATTAAGCGCTTCCACATGGTGAAATTTCATCTCGGTCCTAACGTCAAGCAACCAAAATTTGAACTCAGATCCAGCGCACCAACCTTTCGGATTGCTTTAAGAAATGTCAAAATAGGAGTCATGAGGCGTCTAAAGGATTAACTGAGTATTGTATCGGGTGAACAAGTGGAAATCAAAATCTACACAGCACAGTCACAGCAAAATCAAAAATGCTATATAAGGTATCCGCCACCTGTGATGATTTAAACGTTCTGCACTTTATTATGTTGCATATTAAAATATCTGACAGTTTCAATGAGCTTACAAATGGAATAATTCATTCCTCGTCAACAATCCGTACCTGAATCGAGTGCTGATAAGTATATAAATTTAACCATGTATAGAACTGGTGCGCAGCGTTGGCCTCCAATGCTTGTCTTTTAGACTGTTCCAAACGTTTGCCACTCCTTTTCAAAGAACAGGTTGGTGTTCGTTTCATATCCGACACTACAAGTTTGTACCTGTGTCCGTGTGTGCTGCATAACCCTTGCGGTTGTACTAGCGGCTCCAACATAGGGAAGCCACCGAGAGGTAATATGCGCTTGGTCACGATGACATCGACTCGAATCCGAGGAAAGGATAATGTGTAGAGCCTTCGTTTCGTATACTGATCCTCGTACGGCAATCTCGTAAACTTGGAAAGAACATCGGGACGACGTGTAGGACCCGTTCAATCTTCTGTGTATCGCCACATGTGATTGGACAGTAGCCAGGTGAGCCGAATTCCAGTATTTATCATATGACATAAGATAGATGACGAGTGGCGACGTCTTCAAACCAAGTACAGAATTTGCATTTGAGCGCCCAAAGCGTGCGCAGTCCGTTCCAATGTAGCTTGTTCTTATTATCAATGGATTTCAAATTGCAGCGCGGAGTGCACACAGGTTCTTCGGAGCATGTGTGGAATATAGCGGTAGGTCGTAACTAGTGTAACTTCAGCCGTCTCCAACCTTCTCTAGGCTCATGAGTACCGAATTGGATGGCTTGATCTTGAGGCGGACTTCCGCAGACAAGGTGGAGAAGCGGTTGTGGGATTGCTGAAGTGGAACGCAGTCGTCCCGGTTGCTAATCACTTGAAAATCTTCAGGTCGTACGCCACCGTGGTGGCGGTAGATGCTGATGTAGATCGTTGATGTGGGATATGAACATTTTGGGCCCCAGCACCGTGCCTTAGGGCGGTCCACTCTTGGTGGGGTACCAGTCATTCAGATGCCATCGACGCGCACCATCCACTTCCATCGAGCAAGAAAGTCTTATGTTCACTAAAACAGTGATCCACAAGTACCGCACATTCTCTGTTTGCGGAGGAAGACCTCATATTTTACATTGTTGTACATGTTTCCTATATCAATTTTGATTATTTCGACAAACTTCCCTTGAACTATTCACGCCTCGTCAATAGCAGTTTGTAATGCATGAGCGGCCTGACACAAAACCGTGCTGTGCTGACGTCAGTAGACCATTTGATTGTCAAAGATGTGATAGACCATCCTTTACGAATTTCTCAACAAGGATGGCCAAATACTTGTCAGAATAATCGACCTGTATTTGTCCAATTTGTTGAGGTCATGGCCTTACGGGATAGCCTTTACCACTGAGTATTTCGAGTAGATCGGCACTATACCTCCGGACAGTGACCTGTTGAACAAGTCAATCACAGCAGGTGATATGTTTGATGCATGGTAGGGACTTGATAATCACTAAGTGAAGTCCGCCTGAGTAGAAATGTTTGATGCCATCAAAATTAACGAATGGTTGATGCACCTCTACAAAACCACAGTTTTGACTGTCTGGTTTGGTAAGTGTGGTAAACCTCATACTCGGTACAGATACTTGATCATTTACAAACACATAAAATAAATGCATCGCCTATGCGGAAGCGTGCTCGAGTATGTATGTTAGATGTTGTCGGTCCGATACCTCTAGCACTTGTGTGCTTCAAACGCCGATTGATGTAGGCAAAGCATTTTTCGTTTCTGCCATTGCAGCGGTTGTGTGCTGCTGTTCGAAATGCAAACGCTTGCTCAACTTTGGCACCATTGCAAATATGTTGCTGCCGCTTATACGCCTACTAGTCAATGGATCAGTCGGAGAGGAAGGATTTTTTCGCAATTTGCACCGCCGCCAAGTCATTGTACCATACTTCATCTAGAGCCAATGCGGCTTGACTAATCCAACGTTCCGGCAATTTATGGTACAAACAGAGAACAAATTACTTCCATTCCCTTTTTTATGATATTCTCGCAGCTTTCCGCAGCTCTAACTTGCGCCAGAGACAAATCTACTTGGATGGCAACTCTAGTTAGACCGTCGAAATTGCTTTCCAGTAGTGGTAAGCTGGCTTCAGCTGGCGGGAATACGGTAAGTAAAGATCGTTACTGGTCATGAGCATTGGGCGGTCGCTTGTTTTTAGGGGCTGTAGAAACTGAATGTCATCAACATGTTATTCAGAGCTTGCTAACACTAAGTCTAGGTACGACGGAGCTGAGTGCGGCGTTATTCGTGTCGGTTGCACTTTTAAATACCACTTCCTCTTAGTTTGCTTCAACCACACAAAGTTTGACCGAGTTTTGAAAAACAAATCATGGTACTTGAGAACATCTGGAATTACCCGTGAATAGAAAATAGAGAAGAAAAACTTGGCTTTGGAGATGCGGCAACGAAGCTAAACAACGGCTGTTGGGATTGCGATGAAACGCACCTAAGAGCAGCTCTCAGTGTCCGAGGGGGATCGACCACCAGTGCTGCTCACACAGACCAACACCGCTTCCGTTGACGCTCAAAACTCTCGCACACAGGGAAGACAGAATATAAAGCCACGCCTCTGCGAGTCAACTTACGTCTAGCTGCTCAGACCCAAGAAACGACAGAGTTCCTAGCACGTGTTTATAAAGCTGCATAATTTGGTAAATCTGCGCACAGGCGTCAGCAAAACCCTAGGTAGTGCTTGAAGTGTGAGTCACCTGGGTATATTGCTTGGTGGAGTCTTGGATATGACAAAAAATAAAGATACATTGAGCTGTTTTCTTAACACCATTTCATTTCCTTAACTCAATGACGGCAGATTTATGCCATTCTCGATCTACCAGGTTCTGGTCTAGAGGAGCATTATTCTTCATAGTTTTCGACCTAATTAAACGGGGCATGATCAGCTTCGGACTAACTCAGTCCACAAAGGGGATTCTCATTGGACGACCTTGGCGATCGCCAATATTCCAAGACTGGTACATTGCCTCTCTTTCATCCCATCCTCACCTACGTCGAGGACTCTATCAAGCTGGCTCTGTAAAATCATCGTCATAATCGCAGCGTATCTGGGAAATGGTATCCCTGGACTAGGTGGAATATCACGAGGTCAAAACGCATTTGGTCGGTCAAGGTTTACTTTTCAGCGCGAGGTATTTCCCCGGGCGTCAAGTGGACTGGCCTGTCGTTGATTTGCATGGATGAACTCATTGCATATTTCTGCTTTGTCTTTTTTTCTACGTGTCTTCAGAACACAAAACATTCCGCTTTGAGACAACTTTACCCGAATGACGCAACACATGTACCAAATGTGTGTCAGGTGATATTGGGCTGCTGGCAACGGCAGAATTTCGTGCTGGCGAGTTTGCTGCACATGAACATTAAAAATTATCTGAAACCTGGAGGCTTTACTAGTTAAATTATAGGGCCAAACACATGGGGTTTCTCGAAATAGAACGATTCGACCTAGAACGCGACTAACGATTCTGCTCTACATTTTCCAGCTGTATCTCGTCTCGGCAATTACTACTCAAATTTTGAAGGAACTCATGTTGATTAGCAAGATAACGCTGACAATGCTCAATCGATAGTTCAGTGCAGGTAACGTGGAATTATACGCGACAAATGACACATGTGAGTTTATGGAACAGGCACCACAACGTGGTTGCCATGACATTATGAAAATTCCGGGACCAAGTTGGCAAGCAGTTGTAGATCACAGAGCGATGGTAAGATCCCTGTGAAGATACAGAGACAACACAAGTATCTGCGGTCGAGAAATTCAGAATCAGAAATGAAGCTGAATTATACCGTAATTCCCAGAAAATAATTCCAATGCACGGAAAAATATAACAAGAAGTCACCTTGTTAACGCAGTCAGGATAGAATCCACCCGAGACCGCTATGGTTCGTAGCAAAGCAGTTACGGGTCAGGCAAAAACAATACCTCCAGAACCGTGAAAATTTGCGGAATGGACGACCGATTCTGGAAGATGTGCAACGAACACACAGTCTGGGTTGCCACTATTAGCGCCGTCAACAACTGTGGTGCAATCACTGGGAATAGTAATAAGGCAAATAAAATTAGGTGGGTTATATATTTATTCCACAGACGTAAAAGCTCGCTAAGCTAAGGGGCACCCAATGAAAGCTAGTAGGGAGTGGAAAGAACGAGGGTTCCGAGAGCATCGAAGGCCGTGCTCAGGTCACATTTGGGATGCGGGTGTATAGAAACAAAATTTATCAAAATGAGACGGAATAACTATCTAACTTTCCTGGTTACGAAATCAAACCTTAATTTTGTGGTATTTTTCATGCAATTCGGCAATCATGTGGAGGAATCTCCTGGTCCCTAGTCACGCATGACATGTACGATTTAGTTGTCAGATGCACGAAACAATGTGGTTATTATCGCTGACGCTTGTATCCCACCCCTTCTGCTGTTCCATCTATACTCGTCTGCGGCCATCATATATGTAGCAATTAACGAGTTCTAGAATGTTTGCACCCACGTGTCTTGGAAATATTTTTTGAGATTTTGTGCTTGTTAAAAACTGACAAAAGTGGTACCCAGTAATAAAATGAAGCTTACGTTTTATATTCAGCGAAGTCTCGTTATGTATTAATTTGTCCTACTTCAAATTAAAATTGCGCCCCATTTGTTGGCATTTCCATATAGCAAGACCACCGGTAGGCATTAATCCTCTCAAATGGAGCCAAGTTGAATGATACATTAGCCGTTTAACTCTGAGCCAGTAGTTTACTGTGTGTTTGAATTAAAATCACCCAGGTTCTAGCCGGACCCATGATTTGATCCTCGCATCTTCAAATAATTACATTTAATTAGACAAGCAAAAACGTGTTAATTCATTGCGGCATTACGGGCGTAAACACAAGTATAATGCAAATCGCAATGAGAAAAGTTAACCGAAATTTAGTTAGCCAGGACTAATGGGACAGTATTAGACCAACTTTAATCGGTGTATAGAACAAGTAAATTCACGGCAACTCTGCTACGCGGTTGGACATTCAGGCCCAAATATTAACCTGGCACATAGAAAAATGTTCAAGGCCGTAGCACTTCAAACGTTAAGGTATTAACTGGTTAAGGAAAATTATTTATTTTTAATTTCAGCGTTTCTGTGACAGAAACATATGTTCACTAGAAAATCCATTCGCAAAATATAAATGTAAAGTTTTATGAAGAATTTGAATGCAAATCGCTTCTGTAGAAATACTACGGTGAAGTATCGCTGTTGAAGCCCGAGCTACTCTACCTTTATCCAGATGAACCAGTAAATAATTGGCATGGTTTGGCAAGACATTACGATGAGGATAACGTGATTCAACAATAGACAGTGGGACAATACAGTTATAGGTCAGAGGATTCAAGTTTATTCACATTTGCAACATATTTTACTTAAATGCGACTGTTCAATTTTGCGTTATGCGGTTCATCAAATGCTAGCGTAATGCCATTGACAACATTGGTGACGATTGGTCTTCTGTTTGTCTCAGCATTCTGCGAAATTTTAAGTAATTAGCAATGTTAAAGTTGAAATCTTACTTATACCGCTTACTTTAGATGTGCAGATTGTGTTTTCAGTTTCACCGGAACTTAATGTGCTCATTGGTAGGACGATGCCAAGCAGGTGGGTGAGATCCGTATCACGCCGTTAATACCACAAACAATTGATCACAGCTATGCTCATTGTATATAATGACAGCAAACGCACCTACAACTGATTAAAAATGGAAGCCAACCACCGGTGTGCAGGCCAAGATAAGGTTAACGGAAATTTGCCTTTGATAAAATCGTATAGGCTTCGGCCGGCAGATTGTGATGGCCCCGTGGAAAGTAGTTGGCAGTTTGGTGTAGCTGGATTTTGATAGCTATTCATGTTGTGTGCACGACGTTATTTTACTCTGGATGAATAACGTGGGTGGCCCACTTGAATAGTTAACTTTGTTGTTGATAAATGTTGTTCAGTATCGCTTATGACCTGCTTCGATACCTGTTGTTTTATTTGCATCCCAGCTTTCTCTTAACTCTGCCTAGCTAACTGGATACGCAGTATTATGGCAATTAGTACACATTGTGTGAATTGACTGCAAGAATGTGAGCGTCATTAATTCAAAGCGAAAACGCTCTAAAATATTGCCCACTAATATCTGATTAACTGGTTATAAAAATATGCTGTGGTAGGTATTAAATACTTAGTGATCTAAAGCTCAGTTACTACCTTGGTAAAAAGAGAGCTAATGCATATATGGTTGTGGTCAGTGTCCTTTAGGATAACTTTCAAAACACCACAAACCACAAGTTGGTTTTATGTTAGTAACCGTGTGTTAGTATAGTGCATACTTATGGTTAGTATAGAACTATTTACTTTAACAGAATAAATAGCAAAAGCAATTGCGGTTTATGGAAATTTATGGTGTTGCTCATCCCAACACTTCCCCCCCTCAACCGCGTTTTCCTCCTGGTTTGGACTCATCAGTAGATAGCCTGAGTTTGGGTGGAACTCAAAGCCTAGTGGCTCACGGTTGATCCCATAAGTACTATGTCACTGAAATCCGCGAGCAATGTTTGGTACAGCGGAAACGCTGTTGGAATGAGCGCAGTTACTTCTTTGATAAATAGATGATAAATATACTCGTTGCTCAGCATCCTTTTAGGAAATGTTCAAAAGACCACTAAAAATAAGTTGCTTTATTTTAATAAATGTGTGTACCTTGAGTGCATACTTATGCTTAGCATAAAACTAATTGCTTCAACAGAATAAATAATGATAAGAAACGTCGCTTACTTTAGTACAAATTTTCGCTTAAAAGTGCCACGGTATCGGCATGATTTAAACTGTATTTACACAAACTTTCATATACTACTGCGCGCAAGAATATCTCTAGGAATTAGTTTCACATGATATATAAAGGGGTTGGTAGTATCATTGCGTCTGTCAAATACGTAATGTTTCAATTTAAACAAATAAAACTGGCAAAATGTTGTTGAAGATAAACCGTACTTTAATGTGGTAAACCCGTCCCCTGATTCTGATTCTTTGAGAATGCAGTCAAATGTCACTTCTTTATTCAAGCACGTGTAAAGTTTGTTTACGTTCGACAACAGTTTTACCTAATGTGATTATCATGTAAAAGGAAATATGCATCATGTCCCATTTTATTCCAATTATTAATACAACTTATGCCGCAAGTTGGGCATCAGTCTTAGCTCAGCTTTCCATTATTTTATGTATCTTTTTATTAATTGTTGCTCACATAATGTTTGTTTTCCATACCACCTACAGCAACCGGAGTTCAGCTGCATGTACGCAAAGGACCGAGTAAGGAGGTATTAGCAGATTGCAGCTTGGTAAGCTAACACTTATATCCTATTACCCCGTCTTAACTATAATAATAAGCGTAAAATACATTATTGCATATAATCTGTTGCAGCATACTCGGCTAGCTCCTGAACTATGGCAAACGGGTGGATTCCAGAATTGCAATCCTTTACTTCGTAGTGGAACATTTTTTCTCATCAATATTATGCAATATCGCGTTACCGTGGATACCTATAAAATGCCCAAATTTCCATTATTGAGGACATATTTTGTAAAGCTAGTTTTTGTTAACCAACAACTTACCTCAGGAATGAATGTGTGTACAACTACCACCGGAAATAACTGGCAGATATGGGAACAAAATCACAGTAATTTTCGGCACATTCACAATCGTTTAATAAACGAAATGATTACTTCTTTTTTCCTATCTAAGTCGGACCGGTACTTTTGCATGCAGACCAGTTTATAATAAACATACGAATTCACCTGACCACGAAGCCTAAGTTTAATATATGTGCAGATTCCATAGCTTATGTAAACACTCGCATCGTTCTCAGATCAAAAACATAACTTTCGGATGTTTATCAATGTTAATACAACCCACGTAAGAGAGCCCATCTGCGATAGATTGAGTTGATCAATTAATAATCCTATGCCTGGTTGCTAGTTATTCTGCCTTATTATAAAGGCATTCGGATGCAAGAATCTGCTCTTTTATCCTTCCAAATTTTGCTACTACGTCCGGACTGATTATTTTAATCAACGTGCAACAATCCTCTGAATGTAATTTGTGTTGTTTAGTATCACTTCTAATGTGCTTGCCGTGATAATGTGATAGGCATCCGAGTAAAGTTAACTTATGCCACGTATTTTAAACCTATGATTACTCTTTCTTTATCTTATCAGTATGACGAATTTCAACGCTTTGGGAACCAAATGTTAAACATGATATCATTATAAGACATTAGTTCAAACATCCGGAACCCGTTATAAGCCGGGTACCATTGAGTAAGTTAAGATGAATCCGTAACTAAAGTAGTTTTATATGGTTGACCGAGATATCTGCTAATGCAAGATTTACAGCATACAAGTGCATAACAGAAAACTGATTTCCCACAATTTTTCGCTGAATATGGAATTAGTTCCATGTAACCATTTGACTTTGGAGTTAATAAGTGAAATGTTCTCTTATCTGTCGCAATAATCGTGTAGTCTGAGCTCAGAAATACATGTCTCTAATTAGCAGGCACTGAAAAATTCATGTTTAGATTAAAGTTGATGAGAGCAAATCTGCTGACCCCTACATGTTGTTGCACCTGAGCTTCTCTTTCGATAATTATGCAACTGTAAATGTTGGAAAAGTGGATCATTCTATTCTAAAGCGTTTTCTTCATGATAAATTATAACGATACGTGTAAATTATAAATTATCACGCAGTTAGGGCAATCTAAGGAATAATAGGAAAATACATCTATCGCCACTTTAGGTAACTTAATCATATCAAATGCGTGTCTTATATATTATATAATTTTGCGAGTTGGAAATCAAACAGGTTATGTGCTTTTTGTTAAAATATATGCTTGTCTATCGTTGCCCACTCATCTGATGGTTACACAAGCTCCACGGATCTAATCCTCCATAGTTTGCAGCAAATGAAAGCGATCGTTTTCAAAATTACGTGGTCCGAAGTTGCTTGACAACAATACTTCGAACCACCTACACAGGTGAATTTTCAATAGTGGAAATAGAAGTAGAAATTTCTCCTTATGCTAATTTGCCCTCTGAGAAAATCTACCGCGCAGCTAGAGGGCTTACTGGCAAGATTATTCAGGCGGCCAGGGAGTGCCTGATAGTGAATCAAGTTATAACCCGCAGATCCTGCAGAGAAAGGGTGAGCTTACAAGGCGATTTAGTGTAAGGTGCCCAACAATTTAGTGTAATTCTGCTCCTTGTAACAAAATAAACACTGTTTATGTATTTATTATTTATTTCAACCGGTTTAACCCATACTGCGAACAGTCACCAATTTATTTAAGAATAATTCTGTGAAAGATATTTGAAATACATTTATAATTAGGCGAATCAGTTCAGTCTAACTAAAGTTTATGCTGTTTGGTCCTACACATCATCCACAACTAAAAGCAACAGATACAGGTCATTTACTTTGGATTAGAAATGTTGTTGTCATTTCAAAGTTTACAAAAATAGCATTTTGTAGAATATTCTACTGGAGGTCCGGATTTTGATATTTCACTCTAGCAGGTATATAATTTTTAATGTGTTCCTAAAACTGTTATCAGCTGTAACATATGTAGACATGTTTTTCTGGATCGAAATCCTAAAAAACCTGCTTTTACCACTATCCGGGTTTTTTCTTTTTACTTTACCGCTCTCTTTCGAGCGCGAAGTTCTGAACTCTGACACTTGTATTAGTCTGGCGCACGCGAAATTTCGCCAAAAGTATTGTTGAATCATAGAGTTTGCTAGGTTTATAACCCGGAAATAAAGACATCTAATTTTCAGTAGACGGCCAAACCGCATAGGAGAGGCAAGGAGGTGATCAAGATTCGAAAAAAGCTATTGCTTGACGAACATCTTATTTCATGTGTTAGTAAGGGAAGACATCTTCTTGCGCTTCGAAAATATTTGTTCGATGAATATAATGGAAATGTTACCGCAAATTCTGCACCCTATATAGGTCTTCTGTAACCAAAGACAATCTGCTGTGATAAGGTTACAAACAAATTCCCTTAAAGAAGACATCGACTGCACATAGCTGTAATAGCGTTTCGGATTCGCCTTTACAATGCGCGCCAAACTAAACTCCTACGATTAGTTGGCATAGATATTTCGCGTGCTAAACTTATGCTTGTTTTTACATAGTAAAAGAGCAACAATAATTAATAAATTAGCTGAGCAAAACTTCATGGGGCACGGTAACTCCAATAATGCACGAAAGATTAAATTGGAGCATGGTCATCAAGTCCCGTATTGACAATTAATTTACGATCAAAACAAGATGGACGGCAGCCGTAATAAGAAACTGAAGCTGTTTGGGGCTGTTTGAAAGGCATTGCTATGCCTTACCTGCAATATATGTGTATTCTTGATTCAAATATACAACGAAACCTGAGGTTTAAAAACACGGTAAGCAAGAAAAAAAGAGCAATTTTTATACAAAAATAGGGTTTCTGATAAAAAAACACTCTGACCCTGCCCTCCAACAG
This sequence comes from Dicrocoelium dendriticum, assembly GCA_944474145.2. NCBI lineage: Eukaryota > Metazoa > Platyhelminthes > Trematoda > Plagiorchiida > Dicrocoeliidae > Dicrocoelium > Dicrocoelium dendriticum. Next base: position 14,418,854 of record OX104070.1, read on the forward strand.
AAGTGTACGTAAAGCTTCCACACATGCAAGCAACAGAAAATTTCCATCAGCTAAAGCGCTCTTTTGCATTGCCTTAACTTATCAAATTTTCAAACCGGGACAGTCCAGCTATTGTATTCTGGGATAAGCGTTTTATCCTCACGCTTGAATTCAATAATTATATGGATACCAACAAATTCGTTGCTTGTAACAATGACTTGTTTAGATTAGAGCATAGTTCCATGCAAACAGAAAAAACAATAGGCTAGCATGCTGTATCTAAATTTGATTTCTGCAGGAAAAGAAGTTAAAGGTCGCAGTGATTGTACTTCAATGTTTGAAGGCAATACATATAAACGGTTTCAATGCAAGCAAAAGCTTAACAGATTTTTGGCGTGCTTGTATCAGCATCATAAGACAGATTGCGTACAAGCACATTTGTAAACGTTTGCAGAGATTCAAGGTAATTTATCTATGAAATCAAATCTGAAAATCTAATTAACAAGTAGCAATTTCCTTTGCGATTTTGAAATAATTGAAGCGCTATAAGCTTCTGGCAAATTTTGATTCCTGTGTAACGTCTCTTTATAGACAAAAGTAACAAACAAATAGGCATATAATTCTGCAACGCCTTGTCGATACGTGACATCCTTAATTGCTTTCGTTGATTAGGACTTATAGCAAGCGTTACCATTTCGTCTTGTTTTCTTTATACGCCCATTCATATCCCCAGAGGCCGGTGTCATTGCAACACTGTTTTAACTTTTAGCTATATAGTTACAGTTCACGAGTGATGATACAATCACTAAAAGTTGTGATTTGGCAAGTTTATTCATCAAATCTTCAGTTTAATGCAATGAAATTGTGTACATAGTATTACTGAGCCCTTGTTTGATCTTACCATGTTAGATAATATGCCATATAGTTCGAAACTAATGTCACCTTTTCCTTAAGTCTTTATGATATTTATACTTTGCACGAATAAAACACCTGAAAAAAACGCAATGAGATTTATGCACATAGAGAAAATTTTCGGAGTAAAAACGAACACATGCTCACTTTTGTAATCATTAACGCATTTTAGAAAATGAAAGATCCGAACACATTATTGTCCAAGATCTAATTTGTAAAAGATGCTGCTTATTTGTCACGGACATTTTAACGCACGTCAAATTATTAATTTGTGCCTTCGCTATCCTAAAGCTTTTAAATATCCGTCTAAATGCATTCCGGGATGGTGGTTTCCATGAATGTCATAATGCGCAAATGGACCCCGATGAAATGTTTTCCGGATTGCACTTGGTTTGTTTAAAACTACGTAACCGACTTAGTGGGGAATTCCTGTATTGGATGGGTGATGAAGAAGTGGCATCGCGTGTCGAAACGATGTTTAACTCCGACGCTGTGGGTTGCATTACGCATGAACCTGGCTATATAGCCGGTCTGGTGCAAAAAAGTAAGATTGTTATGTGTTTCATTCCTACGCATACCACTATTCATTCGCCAGTGAATATATTAAATTATTTACGCTAAAAGTAACCTCAGCACCCAGAATCCTCCGTACAACACAAAAGGGAATTTTATTCCCGTTTACTAGGGGATACATACGACAGTGGGAACGCTGATTCGGATCATGCTACTCCCATAGAAACGTATGCTCGTTCTAATGCAAATACAAAGCCGAATATTGAAAAGCTTTAGCTGCATATTACGCGAACTCGCAATCACTGCAATTGTGGACTTCCAAATCAGGATAAATTATTCATATGATTGCTGATCACTACAATATTTAAAAAACATTCTTAAAAGTAACCAAATCAAGGAACCGAAATAAACAAGTCCCGAAATTGCAAGCGTTCTGCACCCTCACGTATCACACTTTTGCCTTGCGCCTTATGTATGGCCAATACAGCTCTGTCAACAGCCATTTATTAGTTAATCAAATTAACAACTAATATCCTAAGCTGTATTACTAAGTAAAGTAAATGTTACACATGTTCTGTGAAAATGAACTTTGCACATATCATGAAGTAAACGAATCGTCAGGTTGTTATTACTTTAACTTACGTAGCGGATGAACGATTATGTAAGTTCATGCAGAACGTGTGCAGGAAATGCAATTTTAGTTGTAAACTTATGTTTCTTATTGCAGTTTAGAGCAAAATATTTCATAATTCCATGCTTTGGCTAATACAAAATTGTAGATCATTGTTCAACCACTATTTTAAACATTATTGATATCAGTGCTTAATTCTAATCAAAATGTACCTTGTTGATACTGAACTCGAGGTGCGTAGAAATGCTATGTTTCACCCATGCAGTTCTTATTTCACCATAGAGCCAGATCGAAAAGTTAACAAATGGATCCCTCCTTTTAATAGTCTACTTTAGCGTGCTAGTGCCGAAACGTAACGCTTGATATACTACTTCAATCATTGTACGTGTATTCACGTCTATATGACTTCTATTTAACTTACCCACACAAACTTCTAAAATATAAACTGTAGAGATCCGAAGGGATCTTTGGCTACAAGCTCCCTAAAGGCGCGTACATTCGGACTGCACACAGTAACTATAGTCATGAATATACCTTAAAAAATGCACCCAGATGGCTGACCGGCAGCGAAGAGATCCGACGAAGTTTGCCGTACGAAACACTGTTAGGTGGTCAATAACTACTCCCCTTATTGCGTTGTGTGCGTACATGCACATTTCAAACTCCCTTTATACGGCAGTGCAGTTAAATCTAAAATCGCCCGAACTGACGACTCCGTTATCCCTTGATGTAGCATTTCTGATTCTAAACCCCCCTACCGAATATGTCAAGCACCTACTTTTTACACGTTTTAAATAATTGTTTATTGTTCATCAAAATGGAAACTAAAGATCTAACAAAAATGGTTTCATATTTTAGCCTTCTACGTTTCTAGACCATCGTCAATTACTATGTGCAAAAATGTGAGTTACTCTATGTTATGGAAAAAAAATTTTCTCTTGCTTGCGATTGATAAACTGCGTGGCGCAAATGGATTGCTTTAGATAATACAACTGCAACAGATTTCTTCCTGTTCGCTGATGATGTTAAGATGTGGCGGACGATCGCCCACCCAGCAGATCACGATGCACATCAGCGAATCCTGGGCAGAGTGTATGGGTGGTCACTCCACAATCTGTTCCAGGTCAATTCGGGGAAGTGTAAAGTGGTTCACATTCGCTACTAGCCGAACTTCACACACAAGCTTGCAGATTATGTTCTGCAAGAAGTGTCCTAAGAGCGCGACCTGGGTTACTACTTCAGGCTCATATGGGCTGCTCAGAACAACCTAAGAAGGCGTCAAAGACTGGGAACCAACACGTTGGCACAGTACGGAGGACATTTGGGCTGTTGGGTTCCTCTATCTTTTCGTAGTTGCTTAACATCTACTTGAGGCCTCATGTGGAATACGCGACCCAGGCATGGCACCCCTGGCAAATACAAAACGCTGCAGTGCTAGAGATTTCCCAGTGACGAGCCACGAAGCACGTCAAATGGTTTTTCAAGCTTACTTGTAAACTTAGAAAGAGGACCCTAAAATTGTATATTGACCGGTACCGACGCCTACGTGGCGAACTTATTATGGCCTACCAGGTTCTTAGGAACCATCAGCACGTCTGCCGCCACCTAGTACAACTCTGCCACAAGAAATTGGAAGCAACCATTTCAATTTAGCCAATTATTAGAGCCGGCTGAAATGTCGAAGGAACTTTTACTCTCTTCATGTGTGCCAACCATGGAATGCCCCCCCAAATTACGTTGTTTTCGCCACAAATGTACTCGTGTTTAAAAGCACGTTGACGTTACCCTAAACTATATATGCTACGAGATATAGCCTGTGTCTCGACGGACGATATAATGCGACGAAAGTTGCGCAACCAGAAGTAACCTACACTACTGTGGTGGACATTTTCTGCGTGCCTTTTGTTAACCCTGTGGTAAGTGCACCAAAACGATTAGCATTTTATCCCTTTGGTTTCTATTCATCATGTTGTGTTCCTCTATTTGGTCATTCTAACGGACTAGCTAGGCATGGGCTTTTGCACTCGTAATATACCATTTTTTCATCGTACCAAATATATCTCCCAAGATTTGGTTTTTAAAAAGTCGTGGTTCCAACATTACTGTCACACTTTTGTCTATAAAGATAACGTAGTTTCGTTTTTCGAATAAAAGCCGGAAATATCAGAAAGATTTTGGTTTCCTTTCATAAATTGTGTAACTATACATATATAAACAACAAAAAACCTATTCCTCGACGGTGTGTGGCACCGTCATCTTAGTGGTCTAAGCAGTTTGTACATCGAGATTGCATAAAATATGTGATTGCTCTTGTTTCGTACAACGGGTCACAAATGGGTTTGTGAAGTTTAAAAAAGTAATACAGCCATCCATGAAACCGTCCACAGGAGACTTGCTTCTATTAGGTTATTTCCACAAAATGTTTCACCCGCACCTCCAAGCTCCAACTGGCTGTGTGCCAGTGTGGCAAAATAACAAATAAGCCATCACTAGTTTGAAAACAGTTTTGTTATTAAAAGGCTGTTCTATATATATCTTCTGGTCGATGAAGCCACAGCTAGATCCGTAATGCGGATCATTCAAGGATAACATTTCTTTTTTATATGGCAGCTAGTCAGAGGCAGTACGCTTTGGATGAACGTGATTTCTTTGCTGGGAAGCTGTAAGCCGTCACCTTAAGAAATAAGCCCTGTCGTGGCTAACAGTAAAATAAGGATTACAAAGGATGAGGAAGTGAAAAGTCGTTAGTGTTTACAATCTTTTGAGGCTAGGCCAAGCACATTGGATCCAAAATCTTGGCGAACAACGATGACCATGCATGGAATCCAGCTTGAGGGCGTAGCCGATCGCTGAACCAGTGCATCGAAGAAAAGGAAGACGGCATTTCTCAGACAGGATTGCAGAATTGATATGAATGAGGTTGTTTGTAAATAAATATTTGGAGTTCATTCATGTGTAGAGAAAATTATACTGTTGAGACAATTAGAATATTTGTAAATTTTAAGTGGTACCAAAACCCATCTCCTACAAATCATCCAGACTCACCTTTCAGCTACGTATTGACAAGATATTGGAAACCGTCAGGTGAACATTGGCCATCCGTTTAAATTGCAGATAGGTAGAGCATTTTCTGCTTTTCAATAGAAATTTATTTCATATCAGTGCATATTTTCCTGAGAAAATATTTAATCGGAGCTTGCTAAGTGGCCTTTGAATAGGCAGTATGCGTTTGCCATTTTTTATTTCATAGCACTTAGGAGTCTAAAAGTTGAATTGTGGCTGTAAAGCTTAAACGGAATAACAAGCGGTATAGAAGGCGAAGATAAGGTTTGAGCTTGCGCAGCCATAGCGGCTGTAGTTTAGAACCTCGCAACAATCAGCGCAAGCCATAATGCTAGGCATGTTTAAACATTACTTTCTGAATGACCGTTGGATGTTTTTAATGCTATTGTATCCAATTTTCTCAGATTTCCGCACAATAGTGTACATTATTTATGCGTCAGTGTAATATATGTTAAACGCTAAAAGCTTGGTATCCCTCAAGATGAGAGTTCGGTTTGTGTAGGCGATCGTTTTTCTGGCAGAAGCCAGCAAGTATATAATTTGCTCTAAAAATTAAACGAGATGGAGGATCATAGACCATGTTTATCTTGAAGATGATCGGTAAAGCTTTAAAGCGATAGCATGGTTGATTAAATTTGTTAGTAGCAAAGTGCAAATGCAAGGACTTACTCCAGTGATCTGACAAGTCCGACTGAATAAGAGTTAAATTAGGACAAGCTTGCCCACAGGTGGAACAAAACATAATTTTTTTCATCATCGAAGCAAAATGACTTCCCGAACAAATTTTATCAATGAAATGGTTGAGAAAGCGTAAGAATAAAGCAGACCAAGCACGCTTCCTTGAATTAATCCACCAGATGTTGAAGTGGCTTCAGATGTACAGTTACCCATCCTGACTACTGGCTTTCTACTCTCGAGGTAGGAAGACAAAAACTTTAGTAGCGAATTTATAATAGCCAAAGCATAAGCTTCCGTCTCAATAAGTTGTGTGGGACATGGTCAAAGGTCTTTTGGATATAAAGAAATATTGCACCTATAAACCTTCCGGTGTCCGTTGCTCTGGTTACATATTGAAGATACTCAAACTGGCAGGTGGTGCATGAAGTATCTTTTAAAAACTGCGTTGTTGTTTACTGATATAACTTATAGTACTCAAGCATTCCATCATGCGGTCATTAACTAACCTTTCAATGATTCATGAAATGTTGGAGGTATGATAGATTGGTTGGTAACATTTTACATCTTGCGCAGCGCCACTTTATTGTAGTGGTAAAATAATCAACTTTTCAGTGCAAAAGATAATTTCTTTGATCATGAAATGCGTAAAGAAGAAACAAAGGGGATGTCTGGGCCTCTTTGTTTGACTAGAACTGGCGGTATGTTGTCAGGGACTGGTGAGTATGAGAGAAGAATTAAGATGATTTAGCGACGTCTATCAATTTGGATTCGATAAGAAAGTTTGTTACTTGTTTATCAGCTTGAGTTGAAGTTCCTTTAACTCAGTGGTATTATAAGTAGACATAAATTGACAATTGACGATCGAATGTATGACTGCGCGATCGGTTATGGCAGTTCAAGCACAATTTACAACGGACTTTGTATTACCATTTCCTGTTCTGTCTACAAACCGTTAAGGTTACATAAGTAAATAATGGCATTTTCTTCGGCGGTGCGAGGCACAGTCCAACTATGTGATCTGATCAATGTGAACAGAAAGATCGCACAAGATAAGCAATTGTTCACTTGTTTTACTATGAATCCAAAACCGATATTAAAGTAATTATCAGGTTTACGGTAATTAATAGCTTGAAAGCTGAGAACTAGAACAATTGCTGATTTAAACAAATGTTCATGTAAAGTAATACGGCCAGCAGTGAAACGATCGCCACGGGAGATTTGTTCATGCAACCTGTCACATTCGTTCCCTTCAGTAAGATTACTACCTCGGAGCATAGCACTTAGTGAAGATTTTGGTTTAACACTGTTCGCGTTCTTGTTTGAAGTGTCAGTAGGGTAAAGTCTTTCGTTTTCCCAACATTTTTTCTTTATTTTATATAGTTTGGTGGCCACGTTTTTGAGATATTAGTTGGTGCAGCAATCTTTTCAGCGTAGTGTAATCTGGATCTGAGGATTCAATGAAAGCAGTATACGGTGGTATAGCTTCTCACATGCAAATTTTAGTTATTGAACTAAGGAAAATGATTCCCTGTTTGAAGACCTCATGAGGTCCGAGAATACTGACCAATTCACAGAAGAGAATGGGCGAGATTCACTCACGGATTTTATCGGGTTAAAAAGTATTTGGAAAGAACCACCAATGGTAATCCGCTCACTGATATATGTGGATACATTTGAAAACTACATATTAAATATTAGAGCCAATGTGTTACCAAAGCGAGCAAGGACTTTGACGCGCTGTACCCATCCCAGACGACCAAGGGGCGACATTAAATGGTTGCAATTTCGTGGTTTATTCTTAAGTGACCATTTGAGCTCGGGCATAACGAAATCCTCAGCGATAATGTTATATGGGCATGAGGCGACTGCAATAAAAATGTGTCTATCAAGTTATCAGATACAGTGACCATAGCTGAGGTTGGTTTGTAAACGCAACCTGCTGAGCGATTTGTTGAATAACTAGGAATGGTCGTCTATAACGAATCAAGAGTTATCCAAAAGATTGGTTCATCCAGAGAAACAACCAGATGTGCCTTTGACATATATTAGACAGCCACCACCTTTACTAAAAGGGCAATCATTACGAAAGTTGTTAAAACCCAATTTCACAAACAACGCGGCTGGCGCCTACGCTGAACATCATGTTTCTGTTATTACTATTATTTCATAAGGAGCTGAAAGGTGAAGGATATTACGCATGGACTGTAATATTATTAACAATGAACTAGAATTAATTAAGTTAGCATACAGTCGCTTGTTCTCTGTTTGGTTGCATACAGGTGCCCAGGTAGGGAACCTCCAGCGTGGCGGGGTGGTAGAAACAAAAGCTTATAGTCTTCTGAATTTGTGTCGTTTGGGAGTGCGGTGAGTAAAGCTCCATAGAACCTCAAAATTTTGGAAAACCGAAATACTGGGAATTTTTAGACTCACTGTGAACGTACAGTTTGTTGTCCGTTGTACAATACCTACCTGCCTCTTAAGGTTTTCCATATGTAGAACAGGCTTTCGAGGGTTGTGCATTTGTCAATTTCTCTCGGTTACTTGAATTTCGTTAGCAAGCGGCTCACAGTTTATAGAGTATACAGGTTGCATACTCGACACTGTTTGATGGTACCTTTGAGATAGCTAAATCAACCGTATATATTTTATGTGAGATGCTGTTACTAGTGTTCTGTACAAGAAGGCTGTTTCTCATCGCTTCATCATTTAGAATTGAATAATTTCTTGGTGAGTAGGTTGTGGTTTATTACTAGAGCGTCAATGCCCATGGTTGGTGAACGACAGAGCATGAGCAGAAATAGTCTTTTGCGCAGTGGAATTCCTCGTATGTTCGGGGATGAGTTGTGCAGTAATCTTGAGCTAATGCAACTCTAAAGCTTTCTTACGACGGTTAATATTTGATTGCAACCCTAGAGTGAATTCTTTAATGATCAAAGTGTCATCTAGGTATGTTTGAAATATTTGCTCCTTGATTACTTAGAATTTGCTATGGGAGTTAACTATGTTAATAGCGACCTATAAATCTAATCTAATCTTCCAATCCTACTGCAGGATTACTGGTTTGGGTAATTAATTGCATGTGTATAAAATTAATATCTACAGACATCCCCTAGAAGAGTGATATCACATGCGGTCGGTGTGATAGCACGTCCCAAGCTGATTATGTTGAATATCTCAATCTCAGGGTGGATTTGTACTGCGGCAAAAGTGAACATGATTAAACTCTGACTTGGTCGGAATTAAGTTGAACGAATCCAGCATGACACAGATAAGGTCATAAATTAGCGCAAACAATTTAGTTTATCTCATACAGATAGTAGTATCCAAATGTATAATATGCTTAAAAAGTTTGAGTTTGTCAAGAAAATTACCTTTAGATTCCATATGCATTTGAAACTGTTTTTCCAATTAATTGCAAATGGACAGCTTGCTTGGGATGAATGCTGCACGATCGTAACTATTGTTTTGTTGCATTATTACTTTTAAAAATTATTGTTCATTATAGAATTGTTTTATCTGTTTTAGACAAAACAGAACATCGCTGTACCATTTCAAGCACTTTATTTGTCCTGCAACCTAAAGCAAATTGGCACTTCAAACTTTGGTGGAAATATCATGTCATTATATCGCATGAAGTTTAAGCATGCGTTTTGTGCCATTGATCAGTTTGTATAGATGGAATACCAGAGCAAATTGATCAAAGATATGAATCGACCCTACTTAAGTTGCCTATATATAGATATTCTCAACTGGAGAAAAGTACGTTACTTATTTTTTTGATCTAAGTCAATTTAATTCAATTGCTGGAATTTCCTGTTTCGCACCTGTTATCAACGTATGGTGGATAGTGCCAAAATGCAACTATCCAAACTTGGCTGACAAACTTGGTTAGAAATGCTAAACTTCAGTGTCACTCCTTTGAATCGCTATTTTCCCCATGTATTTGATATTTTTGTATGGTTAAGAACAAAGCACAATGTCGACAAAATGACGAAGAAAATAGTAGCTTGTTGTGAGTGAGGTTTTGGGGATGAAACAACCATTGTCATAGGTTGGTCTGGGCCGTGCTCGCTTTTACTTATTTGGGCAGTATATTGGCGCAGTATATTTGCTTCCTCCATCCGTGTCCGTGTGAATCTTTCCGTTGTTTGAATAGGAGGAAATTCCATTCTCAATTTACGTAGACTGCTGACGTGTTGATTCAGAAGCTTTTGATTTGAGAACATACGCACTGCCAACTTCTGCTGGTTCGCCGTTCGATCCGCGCCGACCAGCTGAATACATTGGCTAATTTGCGTCGTATAAGCCATGCAGTTTTCGGTGCTCGGGAAGATTTTGTAGATATGCTAGGCTAAGTTTCGCACTGCTATACACTTGCGTGTTGTGCTTTCCAGATACGAGCACGTTTCTCGGGCGGCAGGTCTTGGGCGCTGAAGCTTCGGTAACCGCAGAGTCGAACTGGTTTAACGAACGTTTCCAAGCACTAGCTGGTTCTTCCTCTGCCAGAATGGTCCAGTTCATTGTCTCACCTAATCGAGCTAATAGGTTATCGCGTATAATCATTTTTGATGTATCTGTGATTTTTACAGGAGAATCTGCATAGATTTAATGTGTTTGACTACATGATCGTTGCGGACTATTGGGACGTCGACAATCACTCAACCATCAGTTCCGCGTTGGTGAATAGCCGCTCTAATATTTAGGGCTTATCATGCTTTTGGAATCGTGTGGGAGTATTGATGTGGACATATCGCAAAAAGATGCAGACAAACACATGTAGATTCGGCTTATACTGTTCTGCGGGAGGTGCTTGAGACTCTAAAGCGTGAACGTTGAAATCGCCATTAGTCGGAATGTGGCTGTAAGTTGTGTTTATCACGCTTCTTATTGCGGATATAAGAGGAGGGTCCATCTCGGGCTTAGAGGAAGCAGGGAAATAAATGACCGCCACTAAGCAAGTGTCGTCACATTTAAAAGGTAGCTTCAACAAATTGAATGCTGTACCATCAGGACTAGATCCTCTACAAGCTCACATTGGAGGTTCTTACGGAAATATTATGCCACCCCTCCATATTTGCTGGGTCGGTCGTGCCGAATGAGGGACATGCGTGTCAGCACCATCTCAATGACACTTATGTCAGAGCGTCATCATGTCTCCGTTATAGCAAAGATGTCGACGGCTTTTGATCCTTGACGCAGCCGCATTTTACAATGTTTAGTCAGTAAGCCTTGAGCGTTAATGTACATACGAAAACTTTCTCGGATATCAAACCTGTTGACTCAGAGCACATGAATGATGTGGATTTGTGCCGACCGATGACAGACGGCACCTAATCTTTTTTGGGTGAATTGCCAAATCTAGACAGGAATGCAATCTGTTTTGGTCTCACTTGAATCTGCGGTATGTATTTTGTCGACAGCATTCTTGGTTGCTATCGGTCTAAGCGCACAGATTTCTGAATTCCTGGTGTGGTTATATTGAGTTGCTGGTGGTGTCGTTTCCGCTAGAACAGCGAGTGGCTGCGAGCTCTCTAGCTGTGTCTTTAGTCGTAGTTCCAATTGAAGCTTGTTGCGTTTTAACAGCCAGCCACGGAGTAAGTTCACCGACATCTATTTTGACTGACCATTAGTTTCAGTATGCTCAGACCACTCCCTCTCGGTATAATCGACTGAAATATGACGTCGCCCGCACAGAGAGTTTCAGGGATTTAACACCATTCTTCCTGGTCATGAGCTTGGGCATCTTCGTTGCTATTTGTCTGTAGCTCGGACACGCCATGAACAAAAATATTGCTATTGTTACTCTCCTTGTGGTTGTCGTTTGATTTGTTCTTTTCCTGCTGGCGTTCACTTGATGGAACATCCGGAAATATGCGTATTCTACTGTTTTCGGTCCGTTGGCGATGTGCCGACAAAAGCAGTGTCTCGATATGATCTATTGATCTTAATGTTAATAGCATTAACCGGGAGACCCCATAAAGATTATAGGTTGGAAGTCTTGTGGTGCGTAGTTTGTTAGTCGGACTGATTTGAATCGATTGTGTCACATAAGAAATTACATAGCAACGAGGAACGAGCGCTACCTTAAATGGATATGAAAAGGTTGATGAGATAATTATAAACGATGTTGGAGGGAACGGTAGATCGTCGTTATAGTGTCCTCTTACCAAATGGTTGCATGGAAACCAAAGAAAAGAAGAATAATATATATATGGAAAATGTTTATTTGAAGCATATTAGTTGGAAAAGATGTTCAAATGGCCGATTTGAAGGCCGCGCTTCAGGCTCCAGAGTGTTAAACAACCGACATTCCAAAATAGCTAAAAATATGGCTTTAAGACTCACGTGCAAACGAGCTTTTCTGACTTCATTGTGTCCTAGGTATATGTTATAGGTAGACATTCGTCACATCTATACTCACTCAGACAACCGTCACACGCCCGAAAAAGCACTGTACCTTGTCATCTGAACGGCAGTAGCTTGTAAGTCAGTGGTTAGTGAGCGGCGCTATATCACATCGAGTAACTTATTCACGATGGTCGTTGCTGTAGCTCAGGGATCTCAACCCCGGACTGGCAACAGTCGAGTTGCGGGTTCGAGCCCTACCAGAGTCCGATGGAATACGCATTGCTGACGATTCTCGAAAGGATGAAACGCGTGTCCAGTGTTTTTCCGGACGTGTGACGGCTGTCTGAGTGAGTATACATGTGACGAATATCTACCTATACCATTCAACTCCCCCTACTACTCTTCTGTAATGTTAGGTATATACAGGACAAAGCAGAAAAGATGTCTAACCTAAGCCTTGGGCGTTTGAGAATCTGTGAAGTGCACGCATTCGTTTTCCTGTTTTTATTTGTTGTACAGAAAGGGAGAACAAAACAATAGGCCGCATGAATCAGATGGTTTTTACGTGTGTGAACTCCACCCAGATCAACAGTGCAATACGGTCAGGTCACGCATGCAATGCCAGTTAGCTTGAGAAAAACATTTTGGTATAAAAAGAACAATGACTAATGAATTTATACGGGTTAAGAAGCGTAGCTTTACAAGTCCCGTTGGATAGTTGGAGAGAATATCAATATAACAATAATGATAATAAAGATAGTAACACAGTTATTATTTAAATATGAAAATAACTACTTATCATTTGCTTCTCCGTGGTCTTGCAACCCGCTTAGATTCACAGCACCCGCAGTTAACATCAAATAATTCTATGATGAACAAGTATAGGATGGTGACATAGTGCTAAGTGACAAATTGTAAGTGGATGAATGCATAATCCAACCGTCTTTTAAATACTGTTATTGTATAGAGACGAACGATTCTGGGAGAGCATTTCACGGTTGACAGACATTAACGGAAAAGCAATTTCCGTGACGTTCCAGGCGGCTATAATATACAGCGAGTTTCAATGAGTGGCCCCTCTGGTCTGTTTTGCTGCTGAGTTGCAGTAAAGTGCGGCACACAGGATGTGAGTCTCGCAGAATCAAGTATGCCACAATCAGGTCGTCTCGTAGTCTGCTATAATTTCCACTGAATACCCCCAAACGACGCAGCCTCGCCTGGTATGAAAGAATGCGCATTCCAATTACGTTCTTAGATGCTCGACATTGTGGCTGCTCCAGTGCATTAACATCGTGTTTCAGCCATGGATGCCAGGCTTGAATTGCGTATTCCACATGGGGGCGAACATACGCACTGAGCATTTGTCGAAATGTGGAGTTGTCTACTTGTCCAAACGCCCATCGCAACAGCCCGACGTGTTGGTTCCTATACTTTGAGTTCTTTTCGGATTGCCTGGAGAAACCTAAGTTATCTTGGACCAAGACACCCATGTCACTTTTGAGAGTTGAACGTTGTAGTATATTCGTTCCGAGACTGTATGAGTAGCTGCTGTTATGCCGGATGGAAAGCACTTTGCTTTTACAGACGCTGAAATGCAGTACGTTTTGGGCTGACCATTGATACCTCATATCTAGGTCACTCTAGTGTACATGTTGGTCGACGGTCGACTGAATTTTGCGCTAGATCTTGATGTCGTCGGCAAACAGTAGGAAGTTTGAAGCGACTCCCTGTGCAAGGTCATTAATAAACACCAAAACCAAACCTGGACCTAGAATTGAGCCTAGCGGCACACCACACTCGACTTGTATAGTATCCGATAAAGAGCTCCGAACTCTGACCACTATTTGCCGCTGAAGTAGCAAGTTGACAATCCAGCTTAAAAGAGATCGCCGAACCCGTAATGCTGGAGTTTGGAGAGTAATATTCGATGGTATAGACGATCGAAAGACTAAGAAAAATCCAGGTAGAACACATCAAAGACTTCTTCAACATCAGCTGCCTCCGTCCAACTATTGCGTGCAGTTAGTAAATTCGTTGTACATGACCGCTATCGGCGGAAACCGTGCTGCTTATGAGTGATGATGTTGCAGTTTTCGAAATAGCACCCCAGGGCATTGGCAAATATGGATTTCATGAACTTAGAGATTACAGGCAGAAGCGATACTGTGCATTATTTGGTGGGATCAGTTCTGCTTCCACCTTTGTTAATCAGGCTTATTCTTCCAAGCATGCACTCGGCGGGACCTTGATTCTGGTCTAAGAATCGCTGGAAGAACTGAGCTAAATCTCCTGCCAGTTGGTTTGCTGCCGCCTTATATTGCCTCTGGACGAATGGTGTCAACATCCGGTGAGCTGTCTTTGCGTAGAGATGTCAGCTTTTGCAATACAACCACCGCGGTAAAAGTGATGTGTGTTAGTCCTGGTGGTAGTGAAGTTTTTTCTGGTTGGATAATTAGCTCAACGTGTAGGACTGGATGTTGGTCATTCACATTCTCAGAGTACAAAAAACAGGTACTGATTTAACGTCAGTGCATGTCACCTGCGTTGAGTACAAATTATAAAAAGGTATGTGTTTAAGACAAGCAAAAGTGTTTGGTAAGTGTTAGAAGCATACAGAGCAAATCTTGATTCCCGGGCCGGGAATCGAACGCGGGCATTCTACATGACGGGTAGAGACACCCAAATCCAACTAGTGGGTTTCCTTAAACAAATCATAAAAAGTCAATGTTGGCGGACACGTTTTCAATAATACTTCATCAGGCTAGTATAATCATATACTAATACCTTTGATTAGACAGCTTGAGTCGTTGAAACGGGGTAAACTCAGTTTACAGAAGGTCAACTAACGCCAATATGCAGGTCAATGTCAGTCTTCACACAATCCAACTAAGTAAAAATTACTACTTGATCGGGCCAGGGCAATTGTAAGGCTTAACCAAATCGCTTTTGATTTCACAGCTTTGGTTCTTACAACCGGATTACTATAGCTTCAGCGGCTTCCAGTATCCGTTTGCGTATATACTTCGATCGATTGTCACAAAAACCTATGTTGAACTCGTCCCATTGAATCAGGAGGAGCAGCGGGAAGTTTTCGTAAGTTCTTCCAGCTGATCCACACCACTAGTCCCAAACAACCAGGCGTCAGTGACAGAATTTAGAGACAGCGCAAGTACATTGATTCAAAATGAGTAGAGCCGTGTGGCTTGGTGGGTGGAACACTTTACAGATCAGTTTAGTTAGCCTCCTGGACCTCTTCCAACTAAGTTGGTGCAGGATGAGCCAACCACGGTTAGTTTAGTGACTTCGTCATAGGCTAAGGACAAGAACGAGATGGTAGCGCCTAAGTGTTTTCGTGCTGCTAGTCCGGTATCCCTTGCACCCGCACTAGTCATGAATGATGGTGAGGTCCTCTGCAAAGCACTGACCATGTTCGAACGGGTCTGGAATGCAGAGTCCATCCCAGCCAACTAGAGTGAATCGCTTATAGTGGCAATATGCAATAAGGGCAGTCACACCTACTTTGCTCACCACAGGAGTATTAGCCTAGTGCCGGTGGCGATGAAATTCCTGGCTTTCATTCCCATTTTTCACCTCACTGCGGAACGAGAATTCCGTATAAGGCTAGAACGGGTAGGCATCCCTCCTGGATGACACTGCATGGACCATAGATAAAATTTGAGGCTGGTGCTAGATCAGCGCAGCGCATACCACAGTTCGACGATACCTGTGTTCCTTGAATTCAAGAGTGCAGTAGATTCAGTCGATCGATGTTTCTGTTCGAGAAATTTGGGTGGAAACCTGTTCTTATGGAATACGTGAATATAATACGTGCTTGATACCCGAACACTCGAGATCGCGTCAGGGTCTACGGTAACATGTTGGATAGCTTGCCGACAACAAGCGACGTTGGTCAGAGTTTCCCAATTCCTCTATTTTGTTCACTTTTGTCATGGACTGTTCCCTTGCGGACCCTTACGACGCAAGCGTTGTGGTGTTCCCTGACTAATTAGCTTTGACTATGCGGACGATATCACCATGCCGTATTACGATGTAGAGGCGGCCCAATGAACACAGAATTACGTCTCTATAGTGGCCCCAACATTTGTCATGTGCTTCGCACATTCAAAGTGCAAAATGCTGTAACAGGTCCGCCAAACAATTGAGGAATACTTGACCCTTGAGGTACTTCATCACTTCATCCACGATGTCAGCTGCATCGGCTACGATAGGCGCTAAGGCCGGAAGTCAAATCGCGCAAAGCGAAAGAAAAAGTTGGATCCCTGAATCAGTCGTGTCAGCAAACGGGTTCCCTCGGTCTAAAAGAATGTGTATACAAGGCCACGGTGTGGGCATCCTACTTTTTGGATGCGAGGCTTGGCCCACGGAACTGAGGATATCCGGCACCTTCATGTCTTTGATTATGATTGTCTGCGAAGCATTGCTGAATTCAGCTGACGCCAGCTTGTCCCCAACGATGACGTACTTAATCGGGTATTAGACAGATAAACAAGTAGCACTGATATAAATGTGTTGGCTTATGCACGTAATATATATGACCGATCGCAGCTTATTGAGAAGGCCTCTTTTTTGCCAGATGTAAGGTGGCCAATGCCCAAGGTCGGAAAAAGTAACTGTGCACCTGGAAACGAAGTCACTGTCGAATAAACTCGGTGCCATCGATCCGTCTCGGCTTCCAGCCTGAAGACCATGGGACCAGCCTTGTGCTTGGCTTCAGACCTACGTGGGTATGCTTGGCAGTCTATACGCGTGGCGCGTTTACTCTGGTCTCTTAGACTGTCGGTTTAAGGCTTGTACATAACTGAGTTAGCTGCGGTGTCATAGGTGACAATGATGCAAGCAGTGAAAGCCGCAAGTAAACTGTCGCGCAGGTGTTGCCATACGTTTGCACGCTAGCCAGCTGCTCGTGACTGATTGAGGTTGACAAACTGTATGTGCCATGCACATGAATGCTTGTTAAGGAGCATAATGTTGTTGCAGAACCCAGTGCTTCAGGAACAAGCGTATTTCAACAAAGACCGTCCGGTGAAAATTACAGCATGTTTAGCAAACCAAACTCCTCCATCTACATTGCACGTTCAAGTTCATAACTAAGGGTTCTTCTGAGTCGATTAAGTCCCTCCTTTGTTTCAGTTAAACAAACGGCAAATCACTTACCCGAATATCGGCCATTTGGAGTCCATTAAGTCTGCCTCCATCAAGTCTGCCTCTTATAAGTTGTCTGGCTAGTTCGGTTGGTCCAACTGCTCACGCTGGTCTGATTATACTATCACGTCATCCCTTTGTTCGTGTCCTTGCGCCTACATATTGCTATTCACCAGTACACCTTGACATTCGGCGTCGTCTTCGCTGTATTTGCGGCCGTAGTCTCCTTGCCCCACCCCATCGCCATATCACTCCTAATCCACATTGCTGTTTCCAATGTCCTCTCAAATGCACTCGATTTCTTCTGTAGGTATTCCTCAACATTAAGTTCGTTTGACTTGGCACAGACCCTCGCATTCACCACACCTTTCTTTCACTGCCGTTGACTGTCGGGTAATGGTTGAAGCCACAATTCCTCCTCCACTGTTAGCGCAGGTAGTAACCGTGCATCGCGATCAAGTACCGTTTCTGAGGGGTCATTCGTCGTCTCAGATGGTTCTGTAACCTTTCGTGCTTTAGCGAAACAGGGCACAAAAGTTTGGCAGGCGCCGGTTTCTGAGTTCTAGTCCTTCAGATGTATAGGCGCTGCACTGGGCTCAAACAGATATTCGTTGAAGGAGTGTTGCGATTCTCCAGTAGTGTGCGGTACGGATCCTCGTCAGTTGCTTTAGCCTTTGAGAACAGCAGCTTGGACTGCTTCACTCCCGACTTCAGCTTTCCATTCGCTTGACTGTGATATGGGCTGGTTTGCTAGTGCACGAAGTCCCACAAGGTTGCGAAATGCTGAAGCGAAGCACTGTTAAAGTGGGGACCATATTCTGAAACTGGCTCTTCCAGTATATCGCACAGCGCAAAATGACGTCTGAGCTTGTTGACTACTGCATCTGTGGTCCTAGTGGTGAATATCTCGATTTCAAAATAATCCCTGTAGTAATCCACCGTAAGCATGTAATCTTTCTCGTTATCACTGAATATAGCCACCGCCACCTTCTGCCAAGGTCGGTCAGGGATATGAAGCAGCATAAATAAAAAATATATGAATAAAATGTTTGTCCCCGAATAAGCGAGGCACGCCTGCACAGGTATGATCATGTTAAGAGTAGAAAATGTGATCAAATAATGTCAATGGAAGAATAGGGTCGTCACAAATGTCTATGTATTAGCGTATGTATTCGTGTATATAGACATGTGTGCCCCATGCTGAGGCTGATGTCGCATTCTTGATGCTTCGTTACCGCAGTTGGGCTAAAACTAGCTACATATAAACTAGATCTTTTAATCCGGATAAATTTTATCCATTTATTTTGGTTTGTTCTGCCTACCTGAATATGCTTCTATTAACAGGTCACGTTCCTTACGCTAATTATGGTTATCTTCGTTAACTTTATTTCGTTTCTAGCATTTTTAAGTAAATTGTGGACATGTTGTGCTTATCACGGACTCCTTGCTAACAAACTTACTTAATATGCTAGTTTAGCGAAGAGTTATGTCGACATAGCCGGATGCTTTAACAGATATACTTGATTTGGTATTGTTAGTTCAAGTGATTGGCTGTTGTTTGAAATCCCCGGTGTGGTTGCGCTTGATGTGCATGTTGACAAGGTGCCTACCTGTCTATCACCCACTAACTCGTTCATACTATCTCCAGCATACAGTTGGTCATTGCTGGAGGTAACGGGGTATACAGTCCTCGTGGCCGTGCTGTGGTCGAAAAGTGGCTTCATGCATTCAGTTGGAGAGGACTACGGTCCAGCTACCGCCTTGTGTGCACTTGATTCCCCAAATACCGTGTGCTTGTGTTTGCTTGTGAAGAAGTGTGGACCGGCTCCGTTGATGAAACGTTGCTCCCATCCGCATGCTTCCCGGTTGTATTTCTTCGGGTTTACACTGGATATGGTGTGTGGTTGAAGCTGTGGGTGGTGCAGCGCAAGCCACCCATCGGCCCTCTGTAGGCGCAGGCGTCCTGTGGCTCTATTTGCGTGAAGGCCACATCATCATCATTACACGTTAGCTGGAGGTGGAAAACACCTCAGCTATTGTGCCGCAATACAAAAGGCAAGAAAAGAAATGAAAAAAAAACAAACAAACAGTGGCACGCCCGCTGAGTCCCCAGTAACGGATGGACATCGTTCCGGAGAGCCAACAGCTGGCTGCCGTAAAAGAAAGTCATATTATGCCTAACGATTGAGATCGTGATTGGAGGGGGATGCTAAACAGGAGGGGGATGGACAAAGGAACTCACAACACAAACGCCATTGGGGCCGGCTCCTAGCCATATCAGCAAGTGTGTCCAGCCAAACGTGTTCACCGTCCTTAGGACCCCAGCCAGGCAGTCGGGATGCACCAACCGACGCCAACTTCGAAGTGAGGGTTTTCATTTCTCGCGACCAAGTCATCACTTGGCCTCCCCTCCTCCTCTTCCAACCGCACCCACAACGCGCAAACAATGCACGTCGTGGGAGTCGGTGTGCTGGCATGCGCAAGACGTGGCCCAGCCATCGGAGCCTGGTGCGTGATATAATCGTGCTGAGCGGTTCACTCGCTCTTCCTGCACCAAATACGCGACGTCGAACACGCTCATTGCTCACGCGGTGTTCCCACCAGACATGAGCTAAGCTGCGAAGGCAGCGATGATCGAACGTGACGAGTCTCTTCATGTCTGTCGACCTGATGGGCCAGGTTTCACAGCCATATAGGAGAGTTGAACGGACGGCTGCGTTGTAAACTCTGCCCTTGAGGGCGAGAGTAATGTCGCGTCTGCGCCACAGGTGGCGGAGATTGGCAAAAGCACCTCGAGCTTTTGCTATACGGTTCGTAACCTCATCTTCAATCCCACGGGTGCTAATATAGCTGCCCAGGTACTTGAATTCCTGAACGACTTCTAGCAGATCACCACCAAGCGTTAGCGCAGGATTGGGTCCCTGCCAATCTTGGAGAAGTACTTTGCATTTTGATGGAGCAAAGCATAGCCCAAAACGACTGACAGCCAGTGCTAATCGGTTCAGTGCTGTTTGGCATGTTTGGGAGCCGTCACAGATTAGGGCAATATCGTCTGCATACTCCAAGTCAAGAAGTCGCTCACCAGGGAGTAGCTCCACACCTTCTAGGTCGTGTCCAGCGAACGCTGTTTCCATGACTTCATCAATAGCGAAGTTGAAGAGGAAAGGTGACAGCGGGCATCCTTGTCTCACACCGCTGGTGATACTGAAGGGTGGCGAGAGTTTGCCATAAACCCTCACCCTGCCCGAACTATGTGCGTACAGCGCTTTGATAATGTTTACATATTTATCAGGCACACCTTTCCTCAACAGACAGTCCCAAAGGACACATCGATCGACTGAGTCGAAGGCACCTTTTATGTCAAGAAACACGACAACGGTGGGTCGCCAATAAACATGGCGGTGCTCCAACACTTGACGCAATGTGAAGATGTGTTCGATGCAGCCCCGACCTCGACGAAATCCGGCTTGCTCTTCACGAATTTGGCTTTCACGAGTGCCAGTCAGTCTGTGGAGAATGAGAGAGGCAAGCAATTTAGAGGCAATGGAAATCAGACTGATCCCTCTATGATTGCCACATACCAAACGGGAGCCTCCCTTGAAAATTGGGACAATGACGGAGCGGTTCCAGTCTGTCGGGACTGTCTCCTGCTCCCAAAGTTTTACTAGCAACTCGTGTAGATCATCTACTAGAGCAGGTCCACCGAACTTGAAGAGGGCTGGAGGAATAGTATCTGCTCCTGCGGCCTTATGCAATTTCAACAGCCTGATCTCACGTTCGACTTCTGCGCGTGAGGGCGGATCCAAGGAGACGGCCCAAGGAGAAGGGCGCTCAATGCCCGAAGAAAGTGATAACTCAGGTTGGTTAAATTGCATAGCAAAGTGTTCAGCCCAACGCTCCAAGCGTTTTGACAGGCTGTGGATCATCTGCCCACTCTCGTCGCGTATGGTCTCGCTAACACCAGGTCTCCTGCTGCCTGTTGCCCGTATCAGACGGTATAACTTACGATGATTACCAATGGCAGCGGCTGTTTCCATCTCAGATGCACGATGAGACCACCAGGTTTCGCGGTCCTTCTTTAGGCTAGCACGTAGTTTCGCCCTGAGATTTTTGCGAGATTCATTGTATTCGCTTCCAGCCGGAATACGTCGGCGAGCATCCATAAGTTCCAAAGACTGTGTAGAGACCCAATGTCCGGTTTTGCAATTTGTTTTGCCACATGAAGACATGCCTGCTAATAGCAACGCTTGACGAGTGTGCGACCAGTGATATTCAACGGTGTTTAGTGGGCGCTTACTCAGCCCAGATGTCAGCGCATCTTGGTACACATTCAGAACAACTGGCTTCGCCAGCTGGCTAGTGTCAATCCGTTCACATCGACGTCGCGGACGTCCACCGAAACGCACCAGGAGGTCGGCACATTCAAGTGCGTGGTCAGAGTCCACGCTCGTGCTCCAAATCGAGCGACAGTTTTGGACACAGCCTCTCCAGCGGTAACTGATCGCGATATGATCGATTTGCGTCCATGACTGGCCCGAGGCTGGTGGCCGCCAAGTCACACTTCTGCGGGTGCTGTGTCGAAAATTAGTGCTCGCGAGAAACAGGCGAGCATCTTCACACAGCTGGAGCAATCGCTCACCATTATCATTACGGGAGCCTACACCATGTTGGCCACCCAGATGAAGCTCATCAGAGGACAATTTTCCGATTTGGGCGTTTAGATCGCCAGCCAGCACCACAGTATCCGTGCTTCTTCTGTAACGAAGGAGCTCGTGAAGTTGCTGGTAGAAATCATCTTTTACCGAATCAGTGCTACAGTTTGTAGGGGCGTAGGCCGCAATGACAAACAGGCACCGTTTGTCCCCGCGCGACTTCGAAGCACGGAACGAGCCAGCTAATCTAACGGCGCACATCCTACTGTTTACTGGGATCCAATCAAGCAGGGCAGCTTCAGCCCGGGGACTCAAAACAATGCCGACGCCGGCTTGACCGGCATTTGAAGCTGCATCATCGCCAGATAGGCGCAATGAGAATGTGCCGCCAGTGTCGCATGTGGGGGATCTCAGGGTAAGCACGGAGCTCGAATCTTGCAGGCGGGTTTCTGATAAACAGCAAATATCGATCGATAGGGTCTCTAGTGTGCGGGCAAGTGCTGCCTGTTGGCCAATCTGCAGCAAAGTGCGCACGTTGAGGCATGCCAATCTTAGCGAGACACGAGGACTCCAAAGGGAAACGGATGAACTGACGTTGTCCGCTTGGTTGAACATGGACTTATCGACTGGATTGGAGCGAGGCCCTGCGATTGTGTGTGATTTGAAATTAGAAGACAAGCGACTATTGAAGTAAGCTGGGGGAGGGCCAAGAATTGGGGGATTGAAAATGGGGGGGATATAAGTAAAGTTGGAGCGGGACAATAAGGATGCAGAAGCGCAAGAAGGGGTATAAGAAGACGGGAAGGCCTGAGCAGTAGCATCCAAACCCCTATCCACCCTGCTCGATGCAGCAGATAGGGCGCCGTTTATTATCCTCTGCGACGGCCAGAGCATCAAGAAATTGTTGTAGGAAAGGTTCATTGTATTGCGTGGGCAGAATACTGTCAGGTTGCCCAGGCCTAGACAGGAGAACGATTAGGGTTCTCAACCAAAGCCTTTGGTTCAAAAACCTTACCGCAAGGCAGCGGGTTTTGGCACTGGACTACAGAGCCCGTTTTATGAAAGGAGGAGCCACCCCCATTCTAACCCCCAACCTGGAGGACCAGGAGGCTGAGTTTGTCTGGCCTCTAACCATTGACCAATCTGGTATGAGTGGCTCTAAAGGTGCAAAAAAAAGCACCACCCAGCATAGCTCAATGGATCTCTGAGGCACGCAAACCATCGCACCACGGTAAGGTCCAGCCTCATTGCGATGGTGTGAAGGCCACAATGACAGGCAAATCCGAAACCGGTGTGTGGCTGTGTTTATAATATTTGCAGATGTTTTCCTGCACTTTTGCTCGGGTTTGAATGTGTCTCCAGTGTTACGTAAACCTTTGTTGTCCGTGATCTTTGAACAGTTTCCCGGGTAATCAACGGGGTGAGTGAAGTTGGTGGCGATTCACAACCGACCGCGCACAGCGTTATTAAACAGATATTTGTGACTTTTCTAGGGAAAATGCTTGCCAGGAGAAAACCTACTACGTTCTGAATACTGCCGCCGAACTAGTTGTTGGAAGGGTTTGAACCCAAACCACCAAGCTGGCACCACGAGGAAGTTGATCGGCTAGCCAGCCCTACCTGCCGGATCTCGTGTGAACGGTATACGTCACAATTCGATACATGCTCTTTAATTTGAACAATCATTTATGGCTAAATGATTACTTCTCTTGCTCGGTTAATGGTATAGTTGGCACCAAGGTGAGCGCGATGAAGGTGTTTCAGGATTTCCTCTCGGATTGGTGACGGAATCAGAATACGGCATCCGTTGAACAGCAAACCATCATAGAGAGAGTGTACATACCGAAAATTGAAGTGAAGTGTTAGTTGCTTTAGCAGCTGCGTTTTTGTTTCTGTTCACCTATTTAAAATAGCGTCTTGCAAAGTTGAAAGCGCTACACCTTACTCTGTGTTGCGCCTTATATCCTTTAGGTAACCTCCTGTCCCTGTCAGGTGCTGTGCAAAGTTTACTGCTTCGAGTTGTTCCGGATTTTGTTTAGGTAGCGACAGATGAGATATTGACAACGTATCCACGATGAACATCTGTGCACCAGATGTATACACGATATCCACGTCGTGCTTTCAAAGCCAGATAAACATATACTGAAGGCGACGAGGAACGAGGTGCAGCGGTTTCCAGGCTATTAACACAAGCGGTTTAGGATCGGAATACTACCTTGTCTTTCTTCCAAAGGTATAATAGTTGAAACACTCCATTGCATAAACTACCGCAAGCATCTTTTTCTCAGTCTGCGCAAAGCGATGCTCAGTCACGGTGAGTGCTCGACTGCGGAAATCCAAAGATTTTCCTTTCTGTAAGAGAACAGCACCTATTCCATCTTGCCTACTATCACACTGGATCGTAATAACCGAGTACAGGCGCGTTACCGTAGAAGTGCTTAATATTTTGGAATTCAGTTTCCTATTCTCTTCTCCAACTCTACTTTCTTCCTTTGTGAATTAACTTCTTGTTAGGCGTCATGATATCAGGGAACCTTGGCGTAAAACAACTAAAGTTATTCACCATACCCTTTAAACGATGGGTTACCTTCACCTCATTAGGAGGCATCATCACTCGAATTGCCTTAATTTTTCCTGGATCGACCCTGATCCCATGTGTTGCTAGCACATACCCATGAAAAATCACCTCAGCTTTCAGAAGTTCAATTTTTGCACATATACGCTTGATGTTCTTTTGCGCACAACGCTGTAAGAATGGTGGCGATTAGCGTCATGGTCTTCTTCCTCTGTCGAACCATAGATCAAAAACGTCTGCCACGCAACATCTAAATTTTCTACCGCTTACATCAATCGCTTCTGAATAATTTCACTCGACATCTTCATGTCAAACTTCAAACGCAGCCAACGAAAACGGTTGAACGGTGTTGTGAAGGTAGTAAAGAAACTGGATTCATCATCTAGAACCAAGTGTCAGAATGCTGAAGAGAGGTGTACCTTCGTGAACGACTTAATTTTCGCCAAACGCGTCAAGATATCTTCTAGGGTAGTTAGCGCGTAATGCTCTCCACTCAAGGCTTCATTCAATGGTTTTGTGTCTATACACCCACGCGGTTCGCCCGTTCACTTCGTCATGATTGCGACCGGACTGACTCAGTCGGCTGGCTCGTCGAATTCGGCAAACACACGCTCTCTCATTTATTTGCTCAATTCAGCGGAGAACCTATCACGCAGTTCAAATGGAACTCACCTAGCCGGTAGAGCTCTCTGTCCTATCAGAGGATCTAAGTACCAGTGAGCGATTCCCTCAAACTTTCCCAAATCTGGGCTAAGCATTGACGGATACTGGCGCAGCCCCAAAACTGTCATGGGGCTGCGTTACTTATCAGACGAACATCGCCTCAGAATGCTTGGCATTTACAGCGGACGTTATTGTCGTCTACGTGGCTACCTAATCATGGTTTACAAAATATTTAACAACACTAATCACCCCTGCCATCGCCTATTGAAGCTGAGTCATAACGGCTAACCGTGAGGTCATCCTCTCAATCTGGCAGAACAATACAGTCGGTTGGAGTGTCGAGGAAACTACTTCTAGTTGCGTGTTTGCCACACTTGGGACACGCTCTCAGAAGCTGTTGTTTCTGCACTCAAGATAACCGTGTTCAAAGTACGTGTCGACAATGCACTGGCCACACTACACTATATTACGAACAGCAAAAAAGAGGAAGTGAAACGAATCCACCTTCATTTTTACACGGAAACCACAGACGACAAACTTAGATAGTACATAAAACGGACGAGAACGTTGTAATCGGCCAGTTCGCGATTTGTCGTTGTTCACTATTTCTTATTGCTATTTTGCTTTTAATTTGCTCACTCCTAACCGATCATCCTGAGGGACATGACATGCTTCGGCTTTTTTATCCGCAATATAATATTGACCATTAGTCACTAATATCGGTTTCTCCCTGGTAAACGTACAAAAAAACGGTCATGATGAAAAACAACAAGACCGAGAGACTGAATCGAATCAATGTCGAGAATCGGCGCAAACTCCTCCTTATGATCACAAACTCCAGTCGATGTGCGGACCCGTGTATTGGGTTACACACCTCGATTGTAGTTGAGCTTTTCGGAAGAAGTCTGGAACCATTTCACATACGCAGGCTATCTTGATTGGATCGGATGCACAATACGGGACAGGGCTTACTTAGTAGGAATTTGACAGTAGCACCGGTGTCTAACTGGAATAGTGCGGTTTTACCTTAGACCAGAAACTACTGTAGACAAATTTTTGCGCTACCCTCCGAGAGACGTTGTCATTTGAATATTCTGCATTTGTGGGGACTTGTCATGAACGATCACACTCACATTGGTTGATGGTCAGCACCGAGCAGAGTGGTTTCTTTTTCTACCTCTGGCGCATTTCCGTCCCCACGCAAAACACTGTTCGCTGGTGCTTGGATGTCGCGTGGCGCAGAAATTGCAGAGCTCCTCTTTTATGTAGTTAGACTTCGTTGGCTCGCTTCTAGAAATCACATACAATACTGCACCTGTTGTGAGCTCTATTTGTTGGTATTGATCGATGGTCGAGGACTCAATGTTGCAGATATCGATGCACTGCTAAAGCGATAGCTTGCGTTGTTGCAAAAGCGGCTTTGTGATACTTTCATCATTTATTGTCGGCACGATGCGATCGCTTATGAGACGGTCGCACAAGCTTTTACAGAAATTACTGGATAGGACCGAAATCCTCAATCTAGTGATGCACGCGTCGACTGCTTCTTCTGGGCCTGTGTTGCGGGAACATAAAATATAGCGTTGGTAGATCTTGTTGGTTTGACCTTTACAATATTCAACGGACTTTCCAATGACGGTCTCCAAATATAGGGAGCTTCATCTTTGTCGTTGTGATGTGTCTCTAGAACACTGCGCGCGTTAACCCCGGCTGCTTGTCGAAACATAACCAAGTGATACGAAGTCGTTTGTTCGTCCAAATGCACTAAGGTGCAGATATACTCTCGCTTGCTCTTCCATGCACGCCGATTATTCACCAAGTTCCATTCATCCATGTTTAATTAGGCAGGCAGCCGAATAGACCGTGGTGATCCAAGCGGCATCCGAGCGCTGTGCGTTGGGTTCGTCTTTGTCTTCTCTTAACCATGTTTCGAAAATCAGTCTTATAGCGACAAGTGTATGTTCGGCAAAGAGGTCCCAGCGAAAATTACGGCATGTTTAGCAAAACAAATTCCTCGATCTATTGATGGTTCAAAATCCTAATTAACGACCCCTTTGAGTCCAAGATGTTCCTCTTTTGCTTCAGTTAAACAAAAGGTGCAACACACGAATAACGGTTAATCCGAGTACAGTAATCGAATCCGTTAGGTCCACATTCTATTGGCAGTCTGGCTCGTCAGGTTGGTCCATCTGTTACTCTGATCTGATACTAACATCACAAAAGAATTACATCAAGTCCCACTTCTCTCACTCTTAATTTTTTCCTTCCGTGACCGTTATGCTTGTATGGCAGCGAAGGATCAATTCAAATGGCTGATATACTGCTTCTGAAAACAGAAAATAAAAGTGACAGGCGGTCATACTCATGCATATCAAATTAACCGGTTTCTACAAACCAATCACAAACTTCACGCCTGAACTCATCGCATTGAACCAGCTTCAGTAGTATCAAGCACGATACAAATTGGATGAATACTGAACATCTGCTCGGTATACTGATATCAAGGTTGCGTTCAATAGATAAGGTTGATTACAAGAGTATTCTTAGACACATATCACTACTGGGTAAAACAAATTATTATGGGCAAGATCTGTTCAATTGTTCTATTCGGGAGTTAGCGGAACCGACGGCATTTTCTAGTTTGCATGCCAACAAACCCAAAAACAATTCGGGCGGTACCAGACGGTGATCTAACTAAATGGAGCATTTAAATCTGTAATCTTTGCCTGCAACACAGCTCTACCTCTTTCAGACTGTCCTTAGACCACCGAATTCTCACCCATAAAATTCCGCTCTATGGCACAGGTGACCCAGTGTTTCGTTGGATAGGCAATTTCCCACACGCAATTCGGTTGGAAATGCGAGTACGAGAATCCCTGTCAGACGCAAATGTCCTGGAGTGCGATGTATCACAACGCTCCGTGCCAGGGTTCTGTCTGTTCTTGATTTATATAGACGATGTGGCGAGGGAAATTATTTTCGATTTGCTATTCTTCACGTATAGTATCAAGTTATGTCGAGCTACCAGGAAACCGAACGACAATGAAACGTTTAAGGTGATATCAACACGGTGTCGAACTGGTCAATTCAGAATACCCTACCGTACAATGTGGAAAAATGTCACGCTGTTCCATTGCGTCATGAGCAGGACTGCGTGTATAGGCTTGAGTTACATGTATTAAAAATAACTTCCTAAGAACGTGACATTAGTGTGCTCATTCAAAGTGACCTTAACTGCATAATGAAGTCAGAGGCAGCTGCGAGAAGAGCCAACCAGCACGTAGGGCTTGCTGCGGAATTCATTCGGAAGTTTTGACCCATTCATCTAACACATCATGCAGAATTTTACATGCGCGCTCAAGTTGAATATGCAGTCCAAGCTTGGTAATCTTGGTTGAAACGCCACTTAGATGTGCTAGATAAATCATAACGCAGAGCCACAATGAACGTTAAAAGTCTACTAAATCTCTTCTACCAACAAATGTCGAAGTCAGTGAGAGTTTTTAATGGGCGCTACAGAAGCTTGCGCGGCGATCTGATAGTAGTCCACCAAATATCGATTGACTCTAATCACATACGTTGTCACTTACTGAAACTCAGCCAGCACACAAATCTCAGGAGTGACCCTTTGAAATTGGTTAAATATGATACTGTCCTAGATTGCAAACGCAATTATTTTTCTCTTCGGATTTGCAAAACTTGGAACTCTCTCCCAAAATAAGTTGTTGCCTCCTTTACCTCGGCAATTTACAAATAAATACCTGGGTATTACCCATGCTTTCCATTACTTCAGTGTCTATACTGTGCTATTTTGAACACATTAATTATCCTTTGACACCGGATTAATTCACGTAAATCTGGGGAGCCGCTACAACAGTATTATATTTTTCTCTTTTCAAACAGAGTAAAGAAACTATGCCTGCCCCCATTTCGCCTCGGCCCTCAAATATAATTCACACGTTCACTATGATTATTCTGCGGAGTATCTGCTCAAATATGCTTAAACAAAAATTCAATGTCTTTTGATATTGTAGTTTTACCCCTACCGTCCTGCGGGAGTTGTCAAGCAATTGTTTATCGAACCCGGCATAAATAATTGTTCATATTTCATTGTTCATCTGTCGTTCTTCACTTCTGATGCATCGGAAAAATGTGCGTTAAAACACTGTTAACTCTTTTCTTGTCCACTATTTTTAAGCAACACGCAAGTTCCACACGAGTTCATGGAGGCCGGTCCAATCATTTCACTTTACGCACGCAACTAAATCGTTGGGCACTTTCACCAGACATTCAACAACAGATTTTGTTCCAACATCATTTTGTCACCAGTCGCAGCAGTCCGGTCGGCAACCATCCGCAGCCAACATTCTCATGACTACCGCTATTCAGAAGAATGTTTCCACACTCACAACGACATCAGAGCTTGCAGTCTGTTTGCCACACGCATTCTCGCTTTGCATAGTCGGGGACAACAGTGTCGGTTCCAGCAGCTCTCTGTGCTTCGAAAATATATTCTAGAACATGTCTCACTTCTAAACAATTTCGATACAGTTTTTCTATAAGCCAACCTACCACTTCATTTGTGCGCGATTCGATAGGAAGTACCACTTATTTAGGACAATCTGAGTCAAAATCCAGTGCCTACACTGAGTGTTTCCGAATCTTTCATCGTTTCTGAATGCAAGATACAGCTACTTATATCAGCCGTTCAACCGCAGAAACAGCTCAAATACAGCATGGCTAACATGCACTGCACGGAGAATGCTTCGCCTCTGCCCTCATCATATCGCTTTTCACCAGCGTTTAGCACATCAAACATTTTAGCACCGTCCACATAAGTGTGTACCTCAAAAGAAACTGACTTGGACCCCAAATCGCAATGCGCTCGGTATTACCAGTCATCATGCCACCACGAGCCACTTCCCTCTCACTCCTCTTCCCTTTCGTCTCGCATTGTTCCTCGATGGAGTGCGCAGTTAGCTAAACATTTGGAAGACTCAGTTGAGCAAACTGTGTCAAGCGTAAGTGCAACCGTGTGCTCTACATATTCTAACTCATCACCGTTTGCTCTCGTCTTAACAGCTGTCACGATCGCTGATCAACATGCTCCTTCATACCAACACAGTAGTGGGCAGGTCAACTTGCCTACTCTTCTTAGTACTGGTCCGCCTGGATGACGCACACTCGATGGAGGGAGATGATGTCGCGATACTCGGTTAAATGTTTGCATTTGTTACGCACTTTGCCCATGTTACATACTGCGTGCTTGCCGTGTTCTCAGTTTCTCGGTTCGGTGACTGGAGTGTGGTGACCTGTTCGCCCCTCAAATCACAGTTAAAATTGTCTCTGCTGCGGCTTTCACTCATGTCACTGAGCAATACACGCATACCTACATATATATATATATATATATATAATTATATATATATATACATCACCTTTACCTGGTAAGTCTATAAGAAACAAATGGACAAAAGCAGCGAAAAACGAATTAGTTCCACAACAGAGCACTGTATATGATGGAGTTTTGCACTTTGAAGAATACCACAGTCGTGTGAGTGTACCCATTTTGTTCTGTGTCAATATTCGTTCTGTCGTTTGAAAATTAAAGGACCATACATTTGGAACAAGTTTCCATGAATACTTCTGGCTAGCAAGAGGACATAGAAGATATATATGTGGTACTTGACGGATTTACAAAGCATCGCGTTTACGACTCATTTACAAACAAACATTGTGGCGGTGGTGTTATCACAAACATATATTTTTTCATGGCGCATGTCGATAAAAATGTTTTGTCATTATGCGCAGCGTATAAACTGCTTAATTGTGAAACACAAGTCACGACACTTAAGCGGATATCGTTTAATTCTACTGGCCAATATTTACGTTTCTGATGGCTGTCCTATGAGGCTGAAAAGGTTTGTGGCTTTTCACACCTGCTGTCATTGAATGTCTATTTTTCATTATGCATTTTACCTGGGACTTCAATCGGTACGATACTAGTTAACTTATCAATTTTGATCTGAAGAACAGCGGGCAGTATGGAGATTCCCCGAATTCCTTGTGTAAAATTCTAACTAAAAATATTTCATATTACACTTAGGCGGCCCGTGTGGACTTTTGAACTGGCTGTTAAGTTCTATTGCTTGAGTCTAGCATCGCACTTTGCTTGACAATGGTTTTGATTGCAATTCGCAATCCCTGTCATATACTGGGCATTTTGGCTCCATTAGCAGCGTTCATCAGTGTCGTCTTTTAATAGCTAGGCAAACACGAAACCTGCTGTACAAATAAATCGTTCCCTGCAACCGGACTCACAAAATGTGGCGACCCAGAGTTCTAAAGAACGTCACTACCGGATATTTTGATATATTTTCTGGTGGACCCGTTCCATTTGTTTTTTCTCTAACTTCCGGTTTACTTTTACATACGGCAGAACTTCTGTATAACTTTTCAAACCCGTGGTTTTTTAGACCATGAATAATGTCTCTTTATAACGTTCTACATCTCTTTGTCCCAAGCTTTTCTGATAAGGATCCATTTTTGAAATCTTTTCATCCAGAGGAAGCTTTTTTAGAACCGAAGAATTATTTTAGAATAGGCAAAGTATATTAAGCGTGTGTCCTATCTCCAAAACAATATATACCTAGCGATTTGACATCATCATTCCTTAGACAGAAAACCGCTATGAGACCCTTAAGGAGTCCACGATTAAGTGTGTCATCCCCTCGGAGAAAGTGCGCCTACAGCATTTTTTCGTGGATTTGCAATTGGGTGACAAACTGCCCTCAAACCTGCTACTAGAGGTACAGGAACTGCTTAGTTCATTAAACTTGGACGATATTTAGTCCGATAATTTGAGTACGGCGGTTACTAGAAAAGATACAAGCGATTCACGCAATTGTGAGCGCGTATCAGTCACCCAACTAGCTGATTTAACACCTGGAGTCATTGAACAACCACTGCCACATCGACTCCATCTAAATCAATGTCGTCGCGTCCCAGGGCAATTCAAGTACCGCCTAACGGTCGACCATATGAGTCATGCAAGCACAAGTCGCGACACTTAGTCGCCAAGTCCAAGTCTACGTCAGTATGAGCCGCCACCGTCACAGCCGATCAAAAGCAATCTCAAGACGTTTTAACTCCAAAAGTGGACAAGCTTAGTGTTGGTATCACCAGCGTTTTGGGAACTAAGCCTGCAAATGTGTTTAGCATTACTACTTCGCCAAGAATTAGGGAAGCTTCTTGGCGCGACCGATTAAAAACAAATTCGCTATGCCCGCGTTAGAGATTCAACTTCCGGTACCGAGTTCATAGTGGATCCCAAAGTGTAAGTTAGCGTAATACCCTGTAGCTCAGATGAGGTCGTCGTACCCTCACCGACCAGCCTGCATGCCACCAATGTTACGCCATTAAGAACCCGGAGAAAGCTTGCTAATGCTTAATCTAGGTTTCCGGCGAACCGCTCGCAGGGCTTTCATAGTAGCACTCGCGGCTTTCACTATCATTTGCATATACTGTCTTCAACCTTTTCACTTTATCTTCCATGCTAACAGGCAAAATCTTATAGGCTGTCGGACTCATCCTGTTGTTATCGTGACTAGCGCCAACGTGGATGCGATCACTCCCCTTCGTGTCCTACTTATGCTTCACAGCATTTTAAAAACATTTTCCGCCGAGCTCCTAAACGTGTTCGCACTGAAAATGACTTACTTCCCGTTTAGTTAAATGGACCGCATAATATACGCATCAAGGGTCCGCCGTTTTCTGCACGTACAACAGCATCGCTGATTCCTTGGCCAGGTTAAATCTTAGCGACGGTTCATTCCTAACTGCGTGCGCATTAGCAAACAATGACTGACTTTCTAAACGATACGTAACGATCTTTCCCCTTTCCAGACGACGCTAAACTGACCTTCGAGAAGCTCAACAATTATGTAAATCTTCTCGCTCACACAGACCCAACTGAATTCCTTTCTCTTACGACCGTCACATCAGACATTGCCATCGGTATATTTCTCTGACAGCTCACTAACCATTGATGTATACCACTAAGTTTGTTTACAAACATCTGCAACCAGCAAAATGGCATTGCAGCTCCGTGGTAAGGCATTAATAGTAACCTACCTAGGTATTCCTCACTTCCGTCACTGCATTGAAGGTGGATATTTCATAATTTTCATTGACAAAATACTATTGTTTACAACTTCTATGGCGAAATCGGAAAGTACTCTCCGCGGCAAACTAGACACCTAGAATACATCTCTCTGGAACGCAGTCGTCACGGGTGCTAATCACTTCCAAATCTTCAGATCGCCCACAAACAATCTACGTGGTAGCGGTAGATGCGGAGGTAAATTGTTGTTGTGGAATATGAACATTTTGTGCCCCAGCACTTTGCCTTGGACTACACCATTTGTAGAGGGATAACAGTCATTAAAATGACGGTCGAGTTGTACCATCCCATTCCGTCTAGCGAGAAACTCTTGGGTCCACTGAAAAAGTGACTCACAAATACTGCACATAATAAGTTTGTGGAGGAGAACCTCAAGGTTTATATTGTTGAACGCGTTACGGAAATCGAAGTAGAATTTGTGGACAACCTTTCTTTCGTTAACTACTTGCAACCATTCACACCTCGTCACCACCAATTTGATAATGCATGAGCGGCCTGGAATAAAATCATGCAGTTTCCGCGTCAGCAGATTATTGATTGTAAAAGCAGCGGCACACCCTCAATTAGGTCCTTCAAAGCAACCTTCGCAAAATAGTTGTCAGAATAATCAGCTTGTAGTTGTCCAAAATGTCAGGGTCACCGCCTAACAGGAAAGAATTTACCAATGAGCAACAAAAGCATTTCCAGCAAATTTGCATAAAAGTTCCAAAATTTTGCAAACAAAGTCCAAAAGTTTGCAAAGAAGGTCCAAAACTTTGCAAAGAAAGTCCATAATGTTGCAAAACCCTGTGCGATTCGCCAGCCGCTCAGAGCCAATCCTCTGACCTTAAGTGTGTTCTCATTGGCCGGATGCCAAGGTTCGGTTCGTTAGTCTGGGGAGTTGAGCGCGCTGCTCGTTGACTGAGTGAGACTTGTGAATGCACCTTGGAGGAATGCACTTCGACGGTACAACGGGCATGTATGCGTCCCCTTCACGTCCAAAACGATGGATCACAATTGGTCTGAGATCAATGAACAGCTGGAACATAAGCGCACGACCGAAACCATGTCTATGATTCTAACGTCGTCGGCATGCCTTCTCACGTTCGACAGAGTATCTCATCAGATATTCGTGACCGAGTTTTGGGCGCTTTCGTCAACGGTGATGACTGGCAGCTTGTGGCAACTGTGAACAACGTCAAATATCAAACGGCCTACTCCTGGATTCGTCGTTCTCTTGATCAGGAACCGAGTACTACGCAGGCGCGCGGTCGTAAACGGATTTTGTCGGAGGAAGACATAGATGACATCCTGGATTGGATCGCAAGGGACTCAACTCTTACACTACAGAAAATGCGAGTACGAGTACGAGCAGAAATGGACAAGGACATTTCGAAGTCAACAATCGCACGGCACCTGGATGGTCGATTGCTAACTATGAAGTACATCTATCAAGTTCCCGCGGGAATGAAAAATGAGCGAAGCAAAAGGAAACGCAGTGAATCCGTTCAGCAGTTTCTGCAATCTGAGAGCGATGGCACATTCTTCATATG
Source organism: Dicrocoelium dendriticum (assembly GCA_944474145.2). NCBI lineage: Eukaryota > Metazoa > Platyhelminthes > Trematoda > Plagiorchiida > Dicrocoeliidae > Dicrocoelium > Dicrocoelium dendriticum. The sequence continues at coordinate 14,453,745 of OX104070.1, forward strand.
AATTTACGATGCGAACTTCCACATTTACTGCAAACTTACTTGTGGTCGGGCGCCCAGAGGAGTGAGGGCCTGTTGCAAAGTTGCCAACAGCAGAGGGCACAATTTGCATTTAATCAGTTCACTCACGATGGAAGGGAAAGTGTCGATGACAACCCGGAGAGGCTCATTCACAGGCCCCCTATCTCTCCAATGGCTGCGAAGCTATTTAAACAATCTGAACTGTTACATGGGGCACTGGCAGGTTGTTGGGGTATGTGATAATGCGCCATGTCACACACCACTGAAACAATTGTCGCCATTAGATGAATAGGATGGAGCAACCATTCTGAGATTGAGCCCATACCTTCCATTACTAAATCCGATCCAGAATGCTTGGCAAATAGTGAAAGCCAGAGTGAAGAATGAGATGAGAGTGCACTACGAGGAATTTCTGGCCGGGGATCCCCAGAAACTTATGACGCAGATAGAGTGGAGGCTGCAGTTTCTTGAACGCATTGCCGAAGCAGCCACCAAAAATATCAGCGTTGTGGGATGTCGTAATGATATTCGACATATTCGTGTACATTTTACTAATTGTCTAGAAAAAAATGATATATTTTGATCACGTTGCCGGCCTATTTTTTACGTATTTGTTTGTATAGCACGTTACTGGCAGCGCGTAGGGACGTGTGAATATTCCCAGTGTTTTCAAAATATGTTTGCACGTACGTACGTTTGTGTGTTCGCACGGGGGTTGAAGCGATATCTGATGTCTAGCGCAATGGAATGACATGGGACCGACTTCCAGTGAGCCATGCCCGAGTGATATGTCCAACTTATGGTCCTTTTCATGATGGTATTCGCTGCGCCGTACTCTTTCACGGTCAGTCTGAGATAATGTAGATTCAGTTTCTTTGTTCGGAAAACTCGGATGTTTGAAAAGCGCTTTGTAGGACCAAGTGAGCTTGCCGGATGAAGCAACCGTCAGATGTGTCAAAGTATGGGATATCAGCGTGGATAGTTGAATAGTAGTGAATACGAAATTACTGCGCACGTCCTGTCAGGTTTTTCCAAGAGTGAGAGGAACTGCTAGATGCGAGTTCGCAAACACGTCCATTGCCAGACAAGATGTTGTCATTGAATCTGAACGAATGAATCGCGTGTTTAATGGAAACCGTCTCTGTGCGATGTTTGTCCGCTGTATTTGAGTGCACCGGCGCGTTAACCCGTTACCCGATTGGAAGTTGGTCTGTCAAGTTCGGAACCCACATCAGCCGGTTCGGAAGCTGTACTTTAGAGTTAAAAGCAACCATTCCTACAGTAAGCCCAATTTAATTTGCTTGCCAGAAAGGCGCGAATAGCTGTCCAGTACGACTTGGATACAGTCTTGCTTGTTCGGACGATCCCTCGTTTGACCCAATAGCGTGCGTAAGCAAATGCGGGGTAGTTGGAGTGGAAATGTTTCTACGTTGTTTGACATACTGACATAACATCAGATACAGACAATTGACATTTTCATGTCATTACTACCATCTATCTCAGCTCAGGAAATGTGGCTTGCGAAACCGCAAATTTCGCACAATGAGGGTTTTCAGACTTCAACCATGCGAACATCAGAACGTTATAAACTACCCACTCTGAAGATATCTTCGACGCAACAGGATATGTAAATTATACTACTGCCGTTCACATTCACTATGTGGTGTATTCCCTAGCTCGCACCCTTGATCCTTGAGTTCACTATGGAAATATTGTTGCATTTACACCAATACCGACAATTGTCTACACTGCACACAGGACGCAGTGTCTCCATCAGCGACGTGTGCAGTTTTGTCCTTATTTCGGTTGCAACATTTGACCGTAGGTTAACCCGGCCAGTAGTGAACAAGTTGACTGTGTTATTCTGGACTGGCTCAACGTCGTTCACCTTACTTCGTGTCCGGCCCCAATACGCTGCGTATTTTCAACCCATTTCATTTACCTAGTCCAACCTTCCCTTGAAAATCTCTCTAACCAGCCAAGGTCGTCGCGATTCCCATGAATGCACTTGTCAACGGAAGGGGTGGAGGGACATACATGGGCGTCGCGCACAGAAGGTGCCACATATTACAAACCGGAATGTCCTAGAGGCCAAGGGTATGTGAGCGATGTGACTGGCCGGGTTAAGCTTAGTTCAAACGCTGCAACCGCGACATTGATGTTGATGGAATTAACGTTCCAGGTTGCAGTATTGTAGTTAAATCGCCCCACCTTGAGCCAGTGGTGACCTATGAAAATATGGGCATGTCCATGAGTTGGATAGATGGGATTCGCCTTCAATCTTTTCTTCATCTACGCTACTTCTTACTTTACGCTTACTTACCTTGAAGACCCACTGAAGGCATTTGGGAAACATGCGCACTTTGATGGCTTGGATAAGCGTTTTTCCTTATTCTTCATATAGTGCTTACTTTCCCTTACACAGGCATGAGGTCTGCAGGACATGAACCTAATGAAGGGGCAAACTGCTGATGTCCTGCAACTACCCCACCCAATTTATGTACGCAATTCATCGTACCACTTGTGTGCGGTGCGTCATTAATTCTACTAGATTTATATTTCATCCTAGCTCCCTTTATTTCTAACTGAAGAGTGAACTCAGGGACAGGGCCTGTAGTGGATTTCAGTCTTGGGAGGGTTTAGCTACCTTAAATTTCCAAATCTCGAACTGACCGATGGTTAATTTTGACAGTCAAGGCCCAAAATTTGCCTGGGTGGCAATATATAAACACATTGAACACTTTGCGTTTGGTCACACGGGCAGTGTGAGTTTTGTCCACACTCGTAGGTGAGCAGCTCGACAATCCACCAAAATACCAGGCATGACCTAGACACTTGTTCCGGTCACACTCACTCGAGAAGATTGCTCGACAGGGAGTGCATTAAGCAATCGACTAAGGCTCATTCCTACATTTACACAATGGCTCGGTAGACCGGAGCAAATTTCATGTCAGATGTGTTTGTGTGGCGAAAATCACAAAAAGAACATGATTTGACACACTATCACCGTGCCGTTTATCTTCCACGATCTTTCGCTGGACGAGCTGTTGAAGACCTTATCACTGCGAATAAACGTGTGGGTGAGTTTGTATAACTTAAAGTGCAAGAATTAAAGGCCATTTGGTGAGCAACTGTTTACAATGATTCATCTGCAGCCCATTACGATCATGTGTACAGGCTAAACAAATAAAAGTGACCCGGTTAGTTCAAGTTACACAAACCACGTTAGGATCAGTGTCAGAGACGGGAAAACGAATTAAACCTTAACGGGTCAGATGTGGACTGCGGAGTTCGATCGAAGGCCGTCGATCGGTGTCTTCATTTTACTCTATCCAGAGAGAGTGAAATGCATGGACTACCTACTGAGAGCATAAAGACGGCTGGAATCATGGAATACAAACTGTCTCGGCCGTCGCAAATGTACGAGGCTTGGGACTTTTGATTGGTGCAGGGAAAGCTTGTACACACTTCAGATCCCCCTGGTGCGTAATGCTCACGATATGGGCAAGAATGGAGTTGCTAATGGGTTCTGACGGCATTCACGCTTATTTATCTGTTCAAGTGCTCCTGTGGTGGAACCTATATTGGTCGAACGGCGCGACACTTGTCCAAACGCGTGAACAATCATTGCGCAGGTTGGTTACATCAAAGCGACATAGGAGCCAATACCAGCTGCATTCTGGCCCATATCTTGGGCACTGGACACCAGGTGGACCTGAAACGTACCTATAGGATGGTATCCGTGAATCATCTCGCTACATAGCTGGGAAAGTCGTACGAGCAAAAGGCTCGGGGGCGGGGTTAATTAAATCAACCATTTTCCTCGGACTAGGCAATCTGGAAGCTGGCCGCCCACACAACAGACAACCCTTTCATTGAATATCAGTCATTCTCCATTTTGTCATTGTTGCTATGTGTTGTGGCACTCTACCAATTGTATATTGCCTGTGTAGAAGAATATATATATATATATATAGCTTAACCTGAACACATAAACGTAATGGGCTGCAGATGAATCATTGTAAACAGTTGCTCACCAAATGGCCTTTAATTCTTGCACTTTAAGTTATACAAACTGACCCACACGTTTATTCGCAGTGATATGGTCTTCAACAGCTCGTCCAGCGAAAGATCGTGGAAGATAAACGGCACGGTGATAGTGTGTCAAATCATGTTCTTTTTGTGAATTTCGCCACACAAACACATCTGACATGAAATTTGCTCCAGTCTACCGAGCCATTGTGTAAATGTAGGAATGAGCCTTAGTCGATTGCTTAATGCACTCCCTGTCGAGCAATCTTCTCGAGTGAGTGTGACCGGAACAAGTGTCTAGGTCATGCCTGGTATTTTGGTGGATTGTCGAGCTGCTCACCTACGAGTGTGGACAAAACTCACACTGCGCGTGTGACCAAACGCCAGTCTGATTATGGTCCTCAAGTGCTCAATGTGTTTATATATTGCAACACAGGCAAATTTTGGGCCTTGACTGTCAAAATTAACCATCGGTCAGTTCGAGATTTGGAAATTTAAGGTAGCTAAACCCTCCCAAGACTGAAATCCACTACAGGCCCTGTCCTTGAGTTCACTCTTCAGTTAGAAATAAAGGGAGCTAGGATGAAATATAAATCCAGTAGAATTAATGACGCACCGCACACAAGTGGTACGATGAATTGCGTACATAAATTGGGTGGGGTAGTTGCAGGACATCAGCAGTTTGCCCCTTCATTAGGTTCATGTCCTGCAGACCTCATGCCTGTGTAAGGGAAAGTAAGCACTATATGAAGAATAAGGAAAAACGCTTATCCAAGCCATCAAAGTGCGCATGTTTCCCAAATGCCTTCAGTGGGTCTTCAAGCTAAGTAAGAGTACAGTAAGAAGTAGCGTAGATGAAGAAAAGATTGAAGGCAAATCCCATCTATCCAACTCATGGACATGCCCATATTTTCATAGGTCACCACTGGCTCAAAGTGGGGGGATTTAACTACAATACTGCAACCTGGAACGTTAATTCCATCAACATCAATGTTGCGGTTGCAGCGTTTGAACTCAGCTTAACCCGGCCAGTCACATCGCTCACATACCCTTGGCCTCTAGGACATTCCGGTTTGTAATATGTGGCACCTTCTGTGCGCGACGCCCATGTATGTCCCTCCACCCCTTCCGTTGACAAGTGCATTCATGGGAATCGCGACGACCTTGGCTGGTTAGAGAGATTTTCAAGGGAAGGTTGGACTAGGTAAATGAAATGGGTTGAAAATACGCAGCGTATTGGGGCCGGACACGAAGTAAGGTGAACGACGTTGAGCCAGTCCAGAATAACACAGTCAACTTGTTCACTACTGGCCGGGTTAACCTACGGTCAAATGTTGCAACCGAAATAAGGACAAAACTGCACACGTCGCTGATGGAGACACTGCGTCCTGTGTGCAGTGTAGACAATTGTCGGTATTGGTGTAAATGCAACAATATTTCCACAGTGAACTCAAGGATCAAGGGTGCGAGCTAGGGAATACACCACATAGTGAATGTGAACGGCATTAGTATTATTTACATATCCTGTTGCGTCGAAGATATCTTCAGAGTGGGTAGTTTATAACGTTCTGATGTTCGCATGGTTGAAGTCTGAAAACCCTAATTGTGCGAAATTTGCGGTTTCGCAAGCCACATTTCCTGAGCTGAGATAGATGGTAGTAATGACATGAAAATGTCAATTGTCTGTATCTGATGTTATGTCAGTATGTTAAACAACGTAGAAACATTTCCACTCCAACTACCCCGCGTTTGCTTACGCACGCTATTGGGTCAAACGAGGGATCGTCCGAACAAGCAAGACTGTACCCAAGTCGTACTGGACAGCTATTCGCGCCTTTCTGGCAAGCAAATTAAATTGGGCTTACTGTAGGAATGGTTGCTTTTAAATCTAAAGTACAGCTTCCGAACCGGCTGATGTGGGTTCCGAACTTGACAGACCAACTTCCAATCGGGTAACGGGTTAACGCGCCGGTGCACTCAAATACAGCAGACAAACATCGCACAGAGACGGTTTCCATTAAACACGCGATTCATTCGTTCAGATTCAATGACAACATCTTGTCTGGCAATGGACGTGTTTGCGAACTCGCATCTAGCAGTTCCTCTCACTCTTGGAAAAGCCTGACATGACGTGCGCAGTAATTTCGTATTCACTACTATTCAACTATCCACGCTGATATCCCATACTTTGACACATCTGACGGTTGCTTCATCCGGCAAGCTCACTTGGTCCTACAAAGCGCTTTTCAAACATCCGAGTTTTCCGAACAAAGAAACTGAATCTACATTATCTCAGGCTGATCATGAAAGAGTACGGCGCAGCGAATACCAGCATGAAAAGGACCATAAGTTGAACATATCACTCGGGCATGGCTCACTGGAAGTCGGTCCCGTGTCATTCCATTGCGCTAGACATCAGATATCGCTTCAACCCCCGTACGAACACACAAACGTACGTACGTGCAAACATATTTTGAAAACACTGGGAATATTCACACGTCCCTACGCGCTGCCAGTAACGTGCTATACAAACAGATACGTAAAAAATAGGCCAGCAACGTGATCAAAATATGTCATTTTTTCTAGACAATTAGTAAAATGTACACGCATATGTCGAATATCATTACGACATCCCACAACGCTGATATTTTTGGTGGCTGCTTCGGCAATGCGTTCAAGAAACTGCAGCCTCCACTCTATCTGCGTCATAAGTTTCTGGGGATCCCCGGCCAGAAATTCCTCGTAGTGCACTCTCATCTCATTCTTCACTCTGGCCTTCACCACCTGCCAAACATTCTCGATCGGATTGAGGAACGGAGAGTATGGGCTCAATCCCAGTATGGTTACTCAATCGGATCCATCTACTGACGACAGTTCTTCCAGTCGTGTGTGACATGGTGCATTATCACATACCACGACAACCTGCCGGAGCTCCATCTCCTGTTTCAGGTTGTTTAAATAGCTTCGCAGCCATTCGAGAGATAGGGGAGCCTGTGAATGAGCCTCTCCGGGTTGTCATTGACACTTTCCCTTCCATCGTGAGTGTACCGATTAAATGCAACTTGTGCCCTCTGCTGTTGGCAACTTTGCAACAGGCCCTCACTCCTCTGGGCGCCCGACCACGAGTACGTTTGCACTAAACGTTGAACTCGCTTCGTCAATCCAAATGAAGAACTTGCCATCGCTCTCAAGTTGAAGAAACTGCTGAACGAATTCTCTGCGTATCCTTTTGCTTCGCTCATTGTTCATTCCCTCGGGAACCTGATAGATGTTCTTCATAGTTATCAATCGACTATCTAGGTGCCGTGCGATGGTTAACTTCGAAATGTCCTTGTCCATTTCTGCTCGTACTCGTACTCGCATTTTTCGTAGTGTAAGAGTTGAGTCCCTTGCGATCCAATTCAGGATGTCATCGATGTCTTCCTCCGACAAAATCCGTTTACGACCGCGCGCCTGCGTAGTACTCGGTTCCTGATCAAGAGAACGACGAATCCAGGAGTAGGCCGTTTGATATTTGACGTTGTTCACAGTTGCCGCAAGCTGCTAGTCATCACCGTTGACGAAAGCGCCCAAAACTCGGTCACGAATATCTGATGAGATACTCTGTCGAACGTGAGAAGGCATGCCGACGACGTTAGAATCATAGACATGGTTTCGGTCGTGCGCTTATGTTCCAGCTGTTCATTGCTCTCAGACCAATTGTGATCCATCGTTTTGGACGTGAAGGGGACGCATATATGCCCGTTATACCGTCGAAGTGCATTCCTCCAAGGTGCATTCACAAGTCTCACTCAGTCAACGAGCAGCGCGCTCAACTCCCCAGACTAACGAACCGAACCTTGGCATCCGGCCAATGAGAACACACTTAAGGTCAGAGGATTGGCTCTGAGCGGCTGGCGAATCGCACAGGGTTTTGCAACATTATGGACTTTCTTTGCAAAGTTTTGGACCTTCTTTGCAAAATTTTGGACTTTGTTTGCAAAATTTTGTACCTTTTATGCAAATATGCGGGAAGTTCTCTAGAGTAGATCGGTATTATTCCTCCGGATCGTGACCTTTTGTACAAGTCAATCGGACCAGTTGATTTTTTTGATTGCCGGTAGGGACTTAGGAATCAATGATTTAAGTCCACCTGTGTAAGGAGGTTTGGTTCCGTTAATATTAGCGATTAGTTTATATACCTCTCCAAAACCGCACTCTTGGATATCTGGTTTGGTTAGTGCGATAAACCACGAACTCGGTACAGATACTTGATCATTTGCAAGCACATAAGTTAACTGCACAGCTTATGTGGATGCGATTTCAGTGATGTATTTTAGGTGTTGTTCTTCCCATCCCTCTAACATTTGTGTGCTCCAACAGCCACTTGATGCAGGCAAAGCATTTTTCGTTTCGGCCATGGCAGCAGTTGCGTGCTGCTGTTCGAAATGCAGGCACTTGGTCACTTTTGTACCAGTACAACTATGTTTCTGCCTCTTAAACGCCAACTAGTCAATGGATCAGTCGGAGAGGATGAATTGGTTTTACAATTTGCACCGCCGCCGAGCCATTGTACCATACTCTCTCTCGAGCCACTGTGGCTTAAGTGACAATGAATGACACTGAATGGTACAAACCGAGAATAAACTACTGTTATTCCCTCTGTTATAAGGTTACAGCAGTTTTCCGCAAATCTAGCCTGCGCCAGTGACAATCCACTTGGCTGGCGGCTTTAGTTAGACCGTTAAAATTAGTTTTCCAATAGTGGTAAGCTTACCCCAACTGACGGGAATACAGTAAGGATAGATCTTTACTGGTCATGCGCATTGAGTGGTCGCTTACTTTTGGACCTGGAAGTCATGTACATGTCATTCACAGCTTGCTAACACCAAGTCTAGGTACGACGGAGCTGAGCGTGGCGTTATTCCTGAGAGCTTTACTTTCAAGTACTACTTCCTCGTAGCTTGCTTCGACCTCAAAATGTCCGTGCTTGAGTTGAACTTCACACCAGTGTATTGGGAACATCTGAAATCACCCATGAGTAGAATCTAGGAAAAACTCAGTTGGCTTCGGAGATACTGCAACGAATCTAAACAACGACTGTTGGGATTGTAACAAAAGGCACCCAAGAGCGGCTCTTAATGTGGGAGGTGGATCGAGCACCAGAGCTGCTCACACAGACCATCACCGCTTCCGTAGGCGCTCAAAACTCTTCCACTCACAGAAGACCGACTGTAGAGCCACGTCACAATGATTCGAACTAAGTCTGGCTTCTCAGGCGCAAGTAACGACAGAGTTCCTCGCGCTTGTTTATAAGGCTGTAAACGTTGATAAATCTGCGCACAGGCGGCAGCAGGAATTCCGGGAGTGCTTGATGTGTGAGCAATCTATGTATCTTGCTTTGTGGAGTCTTGGAAATGACACACGATACAGTGAACTGTTTCCTTAACACCATTCCATTTCCTCAGCTCGATGACGGCAGCTTTAAGCCATTCCCGATCTACCAGATCCAGGTGTAGACGAACAGTAATTTTCAGACCTTTCGACCTTTTAAGCGGGACATGATCAGCCTCGGATTGACACAGTCCACGAAGGTGATTCCCATTGGACGACCTTGTCGATCACCAATATTCCAAGATTGGTACATTGCCTCTCTTTCACCCCGTCCTCACCCACATCGAGCAGTCTGGCAATCTGGCTCTGTAAAAGTTATCGTCAGAATCGCAGCGCATCTGGGAAGTTGAATCCCTAGACTCATTGAGAGATCACGAGATTAAAACGTCTCTGGTCGGTCAAGGTTTACTTTTCGGAGCGAGGACTTTCCCGGGCAGCAATTGGACTGGCCTGTCGTTGATTTGCATGGATGAACTCGATTAATTTTTCGTTTCGTCATTTCTTGTTCTTTCTGCTTGTCTTCAATACACAGGCATTTGCGCACCGAGACGTCTTTACCCGTACCATACAGCATATGTAATAAATGTGTGTCAGGTGATGCTTAGCTGCTGGCAACGGCGGAATTTCGTGCTGGCGAATTCGCTAAATAAACAGGAAAGCTTATCTGAAACCTGAAGACGCAACTAGCTAAACTGTAGGGTCAAACACATGGAGTTTCTCGCAATGGAACGATTCATCTTAGAAGGCGGCTTGCGATTCTGCTCTACATCCGTCAGCTGTACCTCGTTTCGGCAATTCGTACAAAACATTTGGACGAAATAATGTTGAATTTCACGAAAAGGCTGACAATGCGCAATCGATAGTCCAGTACATGTAATTGGGAATTTAACGTGAGAAATGATGCATGTGAGTGTATCGAACAGACACCATAAGATGATTGCAACGGCATTATGAAAATTCCGGGACCAAGTTGGAGACCATTTATGGATCACAAAGCAACGGTCAGATCGCCGAGAGGAAACAGAGACAACACAAGTATTTGTGATTAAATAATTCAGATTCAGAAATGAAGCTGTATTCTACGGTAATTTTGACGACAAAATTCATATGCACAGAGAAATTTAACAAGAAGTCACCTTGTTAAAACAGCCAGGATAGAATCCACTCGTGGCTGCTATCGTCCATGGCGAAACAGTTGCGGATCAGACAAAAATAATACCATCAGAATCGTGAAAATATACGGAATAGACGGCTGATTCTGGAAGAAAGGCAAAGAACTCACAGTCGGGATTGCCGAATATAGCGCCATCACCAACTGTGTCGCAATCGATGGAAATAGTAAGAAGACAAATACAAGTCGGGGGGTATAGTTTTATTCCAGGGACTTAAAAGTTCGCCAAGCTAAGGGGCACCTAAGGAAAGCTACCTAGGGAATGGAAAAAAAGCAGGTTCCGTTTCAGATGTGGAAACAAAACTGATGAAATTGCGAGGGGATAACTATCTACTTATCCTGGGTACAAAATCACACCATAATTTCGTGGTATTTTACGTACCATGCGGCAGTCGTACGGAGGAATCTCCAGGTCCCTAATCACACATGACATGTACGAATGCTTTTTCAGAAGCACGGAGCAATAGAGTTATTATCCGTAGAAAGTAGAAGTCACGATTAAAACTCACACACAGTAATGTGCCTCGAAGGGGAGTCGAACTCCGGCCCAACGAATTTCCGGTATGCTACTCTACCACTGAGCTACCGAGGGCTGACGATTAGAAACGCAATTTTTAATACATGACTTCTACGAACTTCACACCACTCACAAACATCTACAATTAATCTACCATCGCCCTTTGGACATTAGAAGGACAGATACTTCGGCCCATTGGGAAGTGACGGGTGAGTGAGCCAATCTGCAACACCAGGACAGATACCGTGAGTTCGTTGGCAATGCGTCGCGCACCGAGCAGAATTCATGTATTAAAAATTGCGCACCTAATCGTCAGCCCTCGGTAGCTCAGTGGTAGAGCAGCGGACCGGAAATTCGTTGGGCCGGGGTTCGATTCCCCGTCGAGGCACATTATTGTGGGTGAATTTTAATCGTGACTTCTACTTTCTACGAACTATACCGTACTCACAAACATCCAGAGTTATTATTGCTGACGCTTGTATCTCCACCGCTTTTACTGTTCCATCTATTCTCGTCTTTGGCACGTAGCTTACGGATCTATGCCTGCGGCCACCATCTAAGTAGCGATCAACGAGTTCTACATTGTTCGCAACCACGTCGTTTGGAAATATTGTTTGAGACTGTTGTGCTTACTAAAACGTGGCAACATTTTTACCGAGTCATATAATGAAGCTTAAATTTTATGTTCAGCGAAGTCGCGATAAGAATAAAGTTGTCCAAATTAAAATGGCACCCCATTTATTGGCATTTCTATATACTCATGACCATCGGTAGACTGTGCTCGTCCTAGAAAGAGCCAAGTTAAATGATGCATTAGCAGTTTAACACGGAGCCATTAGTTTAGTGTGCGTTGAATTATAAATCGTTCAAGTTCTAGACGGACCTATGGTTTACTCCTCATGTAATTAGACAGCCAAAAACCGCGTTAATTCATTGCGGCATAAGACGCATAAACACAAGTATTATGCAAATCACAATGATAAACGTTAACCGATATTTAGTCAAACAGAACTAATGTTGGGACAGTATTAGACCAAATCAATTTGTGTCTAGAAAACACGAAAATTCACGGCAACTCTGCTACGCGATTGGTCATTCAGGCTTAAATATCAATCGATCCAGTGTTCCTGAGGCGGAAACATATGCTCACTAGAGAATCTATTTGTAAAATATAGTTGTAAACGTGTTATGAAGAATTTGAATGAAAATCGGTTCTGCAACAAACTTACTACTGTGATACATCGCTTTTGAAGCCAGAGCTTAGTAGCCAGATGGATCAGTAAGTTATTGGCATAGTTTTATGAGATATTAGGATGAGAATCACGTGAGTGAACAATAGTAAGTGAGAAAATAGTTATAGGTCAGCGGATGCAAGGTCATGCACGTAATGCACCGGACATGGATAGTTCCCGGTTGATCTCCGTTTCAGGGTATTTGCACTTGTGGCTCATCTGCTTTATGGTGCTGATACTATTAGTTTGGCGTTCGCTTCCAGCTTTATTCTGTCCACTGACTCTGTTCAGGCTGGCCAGCTTTAGACTATCCGCCGCAAACTTGATAGCTCCATCCCATCCTTAGCGTTCATGCCGAATTTGGTGTTCGCCATTTCCACGGTCTCCTTAATTGGCTTCTGATCTGTTTCGCGTGCTCCTCCTCTAAGGAGTTTAACATTCGACCAGTTTATTTTGTTCCTCGTATCTAGCGCATGCACCGGCACAGCTGAACCATTTTATAGGACATTCCGTTCGGATTCGTTTTTGGCGAAGGTTAAGTACGACTTTTGTGTTCCGCATTCCTCGTGTGCCGCAACTTCGCTACTTTGTCTAGCACGCATGCGGGACGCCTTTGTAACTAACTAGACTTTCTACCTAGCAGCCGTGAATCCATTAACCGCAAATTTGATGAACTTCTCGTCTGTATTTTTTGAAGTGTAGCAGTCTGGAGACTCCCCCGGTTCATCTGAGTAGCTTTTGTAAAATACTATACAAAATGACCACCTTCTTGTGCGCATAGATGCTTGCTGAATGCTGAAATGTATGATGAATTTGTTTGTCTAACCAAACACACATCCAATACACTCGTCGACGCGGATGGGTTCAGCAAGCCGCTCAATCGCGCGGTCCCTCGCATCTTTCCCAAGCTAGCTTCGCGTCCTCCGGCGCCGTGTTTTCATTCAGTACAAGTGGTCATCATCCGCACAAAACTTTTTCATTCCGTCGTTACCGTGTCTTCTCTTCACTAATTGGGAACGGCACTCGCCGGTAGTCTATCATTTACAACAAGTCTGTTAGCGTCAGCTGGCCACTCCTGCTACATTGGTGACCCCGTTCGGAATCATTCTGGCTACCTTAGGGAGCATGATATGAATCAATTACATCGATACGTTGGTGGCCCCAGTCTCAGTCAAATTTACCACTAGATTAGAGACTCCATATGGAATTATCTTCGCTTTTTTGGTATGTTCTATTTTTCCTTGTCCAGTTGTAACATTTTTCGCTCATTTTCATTAAGTGTCAATTCACTTATTTACCATGAGCGTTTCCAAACGTAATGGAGAAGAGAAGACTGTCCATCCAGTATCTCTAGCAGTTCACCTGTTTATGGAGGTAGGCATTGCTTTCTGGTTCATAATCTTAGATACAGAATATGCTAATAAACGTATTACTGTCTCCTCTGCTCATAGATTTCGCCGTCTAGCATGGTTGTCTGATGGTGACGGCTGATCCAACTGATCGTTATAGCTTTGAAAAAGGTCGTACAAAACGAGGTACACCTTCAAACAGGTTTCGACTGCTTCAAAATTTTCCGGTTTGCAGTTAGGTAGCAATAAAACGTCAACACTGTAGATGCACTGGCTCCTTAGAAGTTTAATCAAAGGATATTCGTTTCGCGAACTTTGGCTACAACCCTTACCCGAACACGTGCAAGCTGTCCTATGCCTTGCTAAGTCTAAACCATTGTCAAAAATCGCAGAAAGCGCAGAGTCTTGCAAATTCGCTCCAAACTTCGAAAGCAGCAAGTGCGGCGAACTTGAACTTGAGACTTTTGAGGTGAGCTCCCAGCACATTTGAGCGACGACTAGTACCATTGCTGATTAACTCCTATATTCGCTCATACGTTGAATATGCAATTCACGCCTGGTGTCCATGGTTAAAAGGAGACATTCGCCTATTGGAACAACCCCAAAGAAGAGCCACGAAGGCAACGCGTGACTATCGGGTCTAAGTTACGAACTGCGTCTTCGCGTACTCTGTGTGTTTTCATTAGAATACTGACGGCTTCGCGGAGATCTTACTCTCACATACCGGATACTAACTGAAAGCGAGCATCCATGTACATCACTGTTGACCCTAAAGCCTTACAAACGAAGCCGAGGCAACCATCTGAAACTAATGACGCAACACTCTTGTCTGAATTCTAGAAAGTATTTTTACTTACTTAGAATCTGTTTTCAATGGAATGCATTACCAAGATATGTGGTGAACACACCAGACATGACGACATTCGAAAGACTCTTAGACTTTCATCTTAGTGATAAACGATACACAACAGTTTGGTAAAGTTCAGGTATAACCACTGATACTTCACGTTCCATTTTGGAACATTTTGATTTTAATTTTCTGTTGCATATCTATCCTGTTGACGTAGTAAATTACGCATTTTGTCCAATCTTGCACCAGTGAATTATTGAACGCACGCTGTTATGGTGGAAATCGTCCCGCTGAAACAAGAAGTCCCTTGTATGAGTCTAACCAAGCAGCATTTGTGTAATCGTGCTCGCAGTACTGCAATATACTACCTCTCTTCACTACGCAAGGTAAGGTGGCGCTGTCAAATTATATTAAACGTTGCACATTAGCACCGAAAAGAAAGACGTGGCCCGAACAAAACGCTGACGTCGTTAGTTCCACAGTCTGAGAATGATTAAATACAACGGACAACGGACGCCAGCTAACGGTGGTTTGAAACAAGCTGATCGACAAGTACTAGTGACTGTTATTGGTATTCTAATATCAAAAGTAGTGCACTATAGAGAACAGCTGGAATCTCAGGGATCACTTTCCTATTCGACACTGCGACGGAATCGGACGGCCTCTCCCTACCCCCAAAGTAATCGGCTAGGCTGCGGACAGCAAATTTAGATACGGCCAACGGAATGTCTGTAGCAGTTTTTGGCCAGCGTTCCCTCACCATTGATTTAGGACTTAAACGCAGATTCCGTTGGGTTTTTACGGTAGCTGCTTAACCGTTTGCCACCCTCGAAAACGTTTTCTTGCATCATTTCGATCCAATGGTTGGAACATATCATCGAATTCCAATTCACCAACAAACGCATCCTTCAATTTGCGTAATCTTAACGTATTCCGAAGCTGTCAAGCAATTAATCCTTAGCCACAGGCTGACAAGGCCTTTCTAGATTTGTTCGCCTATTTCTCACAGCCGGTTCGCTTTCCTGACGACATTCTTCCACTAGCACCTAATGCTGTGCACTTCATATGAGCTGGTGGTCCACCAGTCTCCGCTCGAACACGACATTATGCCCCTGAAAAGTTTAAGTGACTAAGGAGAAAATCGAGTGTATCCTCGAACTTGGTAGTATCGGCCCTTCGGCAAGTCAGTAGGATTTTCCGCTTCAGCTGGTGTCAAAATAGGCTGGCGAACGTGTGGCGATTATCAAACACGGAACAAGTGTCTTATTCCGCATATTAACGATCTTACTAGCTGTTTCAGCGGTAAGTCTGTGTTTAGTGAATCGACCTAACGCGTGCCAATCACCAGATTCCCCTTCATGAATGAGATATTTCTAAGACCACCGTCATCATGCCTTTGGGTCTATTGGAATCTGCTCGGATGCCTCTTGGCCTGATAAACGGCGTGGAAAACTTCTTAATGTTCGCACACGAGGTTAAAAACAGTTTGTATTTCGTGTATTCTCACATGGACAACATTTTGTTAGCAAGCACCTTCAAGTCAGAACAACTGGAGCACCTGCGACCACCATTTCTACACCTTTATCCCTGCTAATTGTGAGCTAAATAAACCGTCGTACGACTGTTTAGGTCATCAGGTCTGAACATTCGATATCGGTGCCTTTCCGAAAAAGTGAAAGCAAACAAGGATTTTCCTGAGGCGTTATCTTTCAAACAACTCAACCGCATTCTCGACATCGTAAGCAACTACCGCCATTTCATCCGTAATTGCGCAAATATAATGCAGCCTCTAACGGACTTTCTTCGTGGTAGTCAGTGAACTTTCGTCTTCACCAATTCTGCTCCATCATCTTTTACAGAACTTAAAAAGCCGTTACAAACACTACGCTTTCGACACATCCACAACCAGATGCTCCTTCTTCTCTGGTAACAGGCGCTTCAGAGGAAGTGGTGGAAGTAGTCTTTCAGCAGCTTGTACATAGTAACCGTTAGGTTTCGTTTCGAAAAGATGGCAACCAGCTGAAACCCGTTACGACAGGTACGGGACAGCACTTCTCGCAGTTTATCTAGTCATTCGCTACTGTAGTGACCTGGAGATTCCCCTGTTTGGCTGCCGCATACTGCGTAAAATAGTACAAAATCACAAAATTATATTTTCTCGATGTACATAGCAAAATAGCCGCTCGCCTGTTTGAACGTTGCTCGCGTTTGTTTGAGTCACATAGCATCCGCCTTCGAACGGCGCGACGCTCCTCGGGTCCGCGGCCATCTTTGCTCTCCGCGCACGCGACCACACCTTTCCCTAGCTAGCTATCTTTCGGTGCCTTAATTTTAGCACTAGATAGCCTTTCGCCCACTTAATAAATTTTTCCTAGCGTTACCTTTGGTGTTCTCCACTCACCGGAGGTTGGCCTTATATCCGCGTATTTGTTCTAAAGCGTACCGACCCCGCTTCGCGCTTTACTACTTCCGACTTACACATAAGAGT
>OX104070.1:14471273-14496285 GCA_944474145.2 Dicrocoelium dendriticum
TTGCCATTTTACTTTTTAAGGGAAACTTATATTCTTGCTAGCTCATGACAGAAAAACGATCGCTTACACAAACCGAACTCCTATCTTGAGGAATAACAGGCTTTAGGCTTTTAAACGTATATTAGACCGAAAAGTGCATATTGTACAAGAGTGAGCGGAAATTTGGGTAATGTGGACATCATAGTATTCAAAAATATCCAACGAGCATTAGAAAGAAGGGTTTAAACATGCCTAGAATTATGACTTGCGTTAAGCGTCGCGAGGTGCTAAACTGGAGCCGCTATGGCTGCATAGGCACAAACATTATCTTTGCCTTCTATACCGCTTATTATTTAGCTTAAGCTTTACCGCCCAGCCATCATTCGTGATTTACATCCTAAGTGCTATGAAATAAAAAACAGCGAATGTTTACTGCATATTCTAACGTCTGCTATCAAGCTCCGCTTAAATATTTTATCAGTAAAATGTGTCGATAAGAATAAAATTTCCATGGAAAAGCAGAAAATGTTCTACCCATCTGCAATTCAAACGGATGGGCAATGTTCACATAACAGGTTC
Source organism: Dicrocoelium dendriticum (assembly GCA_944474145.2). Lineage (NCBI taxonomy): Eukaryota > Metazoa > Platyhelminthes > Trematoda > Plagiorchiida > Dicrocoeliidae > Dicrocoelium > Dicrocoelium dendriticum. The sequence continues at coordinate 14,471,832 of OX104070.1, forward strand.
CAGTATACTGCCAAAGCTAAAAAATAAATCAGAATGCATTGTAGGAAATAGGTCTTGGTTAAACTTAAAAGATGCAAATATCCTAATTGTGTCAACTTTATCAATTTATCTACACTTGGATAAACTCTTTACTAGGTTACAAAAGAGTAGTAGGGGGAGTTGAATGGTATAGGTAGAATTTCGTCACATCTAGGCTCACTCAGACAGCCGCCACAAGCCCGGAAAAGCACTGTACGCGCGTTTCATCCTTTCGGGAATCATCAGCAGTGCGCATTCCATCGGACCCTTGGTAGGGCTCGAAATCGCAACTCGACTGTTGCCAGTCCGTGGTTGAGACCACTGAGCTACGGGGGACGGCGACGACCATCGTGAATAAGTTACTAGATGTGATATAGCGCCGCTCACTATCCACTGACTTACACGTTACTGCCGTGCAGAGGACAGGGTAGCCCCCTCACCAAGCGACGAGCTTAACAAACAAGGGTCCGATGGAATGCGCACTGCTGATGATTCCCGAAAGGATGAAACGCGCGTACAGTGCTTTTCTGGGCTTGTGGCGGCTGTCTGAGTGAGCCTAGATGTGACGAAATTCTATCTTTACTAGGTGTTTACAAACAGTCTTATTGAAATCACTTCTGCACTCCAGTCTGTGCAATACCGTCTTCTTTTCATTTGATGCACTAGTGCAGTGATGGGCTACGTCTTGAAGATGAAATCTATGCTTGGTCGTCCATTTTGCCAATATATTTATCGAATGTGCTTAGCGTTGCGTCAAAAGATCGGAAACACTAGTACGTTTTCCTGCATTATCCTTTGTAAAGTTTATTATACTGCCAGACACGAGAGAGCTGATCTCTTTTAAAAACAGATTACAGCTTCCGTGCAAAGAAATAATGCCCATCCGAAGCATATTGTCCCTGACTCGCTATTTTTACCAAAAGTAATGCCACACACGCATTATCCGCTTGACAGATCTAGCTGATAATTCATCGCCCAGAATATATGCAGAGAACACCCATGTAGTAAAATACAGTTGTCAAAATAGTGATGGCTTATTTGTTATTTCGCCAAACCGGCACACGGCCATTTGGAGCTGGGAGGTGCGGGTGAAACATTTTGAGGAAATAACCTGAATGGAAGCAAGTCTCCTGGAGACGGTTCCATGGATGGCCGTTTTACTTTTTCGAACTTCAGAAACCCACTTGTGCCACGTTGTACGAAAAAAGAGCAATCAACTATATGCGACCTAGATGTACAACTTGATTATTCCACTTAAATAGACTGTGCCACGCACCCTCGAGGAATAAGTTTTGTAGTTATTTAGTTATTTTTAGTTACAAGTTATCAAATGCAACCAAATATTTTTCCCAATATTTACGGCTTTTATTAGGAAACACAACTACGTTATCTACACAGGAAAATATTTGATAATAATGCCGGAATCACGGCGTGGTCAAAAACAAACCTTGTGAAATATATTTGGAACAATGGAAAAATGTATATTACGAGCGAAAAAGCGCATGACTAGCAAGTCCCATGTGTTGGCCGGAAAGAGAACCACAACATGCTGATTAGAAAACAAAGGAATAAAACGAAAACCGTTTTGGTGGACTCACTACGGGGTTAAAACAAAGACACGCAGAAAGAGTCAGCCACAGTAGTGTAGGTTAATTCTGGTTGTGCAACTCGTTGCTTTCTATTGTCTGTCGAGACATACAGGATATACTAGCTGTGACCTTGAAGGAAGTTGCGTGCTAATCGCTCACTGGTGCACTAGCAGTTTATTAACTTGGTTCAGCGACATCTTGTCGCACACCTTTGGATTCATACTCATTACTCGTGTTTTTACAAGCTCTACTTTGTGATACCAGTTTCCTGAGTATACTCCAGGGCATCCTACATTTACCCTGATTTCTAACTTCCGGGCGGTGTTTCGCCGATATCCAAGCGCCAAAAGTTGTCTAACTCCAACCCTCAGAGACATTGTTTAGTTTCTATCGATAGACCATTTCAACGGCTTTCGAACGAACTCTCACTCGTACAAATCCAACATTGCCTGGTGCAGCTACAGGTCTCCAAGCAAATTCACCCGGCGCGATCCATAGGCTTAACAACGAAAATTCTCAATCACACCTTCGTGTATTCTGCCCCACGTTCAAGCCGACATGTTTGACTGGCACGCCAAAGAGGACAGTCTACAAGCACACAACTGCAACGTGACCACTTTGACCTTACTGATAACGTCAATAGCAGAACGACCTTTTACCACAGAGGGTGAGTCAATCAAATGGTCCGTAACATTTGCTCAACAAGGGTGATGTCCAGTGTGCCACAGAATAAAGACCTATGTGGATCATGTTCCAAACTTTGTAAGTGGGGCTTTTTGTGCAGTAACTTTTGCAATTTCTTCCATTCGAGATGCCTCCGAGTTAAACCTAGTCAGGCCAATTATTAAACAAACCAGACTCGCGATGGTTCTGTGTGGAATGCACATCGATGCCACTGCTAAAAAGCGTGCTCCTATTATCTCAGAACTATGACCAGCTACTAGCCAAGTTTGATGAAATGGTGACCATCCAAATCACTGGGGTTGGGGTAAGCATAGCAGACTGCAATCCAATCTTCCCACGTAAGTGCTTCTCCTAACCCGCGAAGAATTGTTAAGGAAACCGTAAGCAACACGACACCTAGAGTCCAGAACATCAACAGTTGTCCCAATACTACACGTAGATCACATTTGACTAAAGTGGTTTTCAGTTCGATCGGAGTAACTACACGTAAGGCTACTTCCAAACTCCCGACGGAATGCTTAGAAAAGAGCAAGCCGTTACGAGCGAAAGTTGGGTTACGGTTGTTTCCAACAAGAGCCGTCATTTAAAAGTAACATTACCTCCAACTGGATCGGAAACTGGGGAGCGTAGCGGATTTTTCCTAGTGCAAGCACCACCGGTTCCCTGCGGTACATCCCCGAGTACTTCAGTCACTAACCGCGACATGTCGAAAGGTGTAAAGAAACAACTACTTGTACTGAGTGTACTGCGCTCTAATAGCACAGAATCAAATTCTGCATCGATAAAAGGCAGGCAGTTGGATGACTTCAACCAGTGGGACATTATTAGTAACGTAATCGGAGTTGTACTGAAACCTGTACACGTAATGCGTATCACACGACACCCCAACTCTAAATATTTCAGAGAGCCAAGACTTCTGCCTGTTGTGCTGAACTCCATCATCGAATTAGAATCAGTACTACTGTCAACAGGTACTCAGAAATGAACCCTGCTCCCTCCGTATCTTTCCACACATCCCATGGGGCAAGCGCTATCGATTTAACCGCAACTTAGAGGACTACCGGAAGTAAACTTCAACCAGAACCATACTTCTTCACGGGGTTCCTGAAACGGAAGCATGTCATGAGCATGAAGTAACAACCTATGATATAGAACATTGGTTTTATATTAGTGAAACACTCCGCTTTGATGATGTGTTAGCGCTATCCGTGTCATGACTGCGTACCTCACCGAACTACAAAGGAAGTGGCCCGAGAGTGTTGAAGGTGGTTCTTCAGTCAAGACATATGGTAGAACGGATGTTAAAAAGCTAGTACATATTCGCTTACGCTTCGACGAACTGAACTAGAGCAGATTGTGCAGTGACCGCCCATGCGCTCTCTCCAGGTCTTGTTTAAGTGCATCGTGATCTGCAGGTTAGGTGATCATCCGCCGCATCTTAACAACATCAGAGAGCAGCAAGAAAGCTGAAGCAGAGTTGTATCACCTAAAACAATCCATTTACGCCACGCAGGTTATCAGTCGCAAACAAGGGTACAAATTTTCTTTTAATAACATCGGATCACTCACCTTTTTGCACATATTTATTGATGATGGTCCAGAAACGTAGAAGGCTAAAATATGAAATATTTATAGTTAGCTAGCTCTCATTAACTGAAATGATGTTTCGTACGAGCAAATTCGTCGGATATCGTCGCTGCCGGTCAGCCATCTGAGTGCATTCTTTAAGGTTTATTCTTGACTATCGTTATTGTGTGCAGTCCGAATGTACTTGTCTTTAGGATCATTGTAGCCAAAGATCCATTCGGACCTAACATTTTACGTATTAAAATTTTGTGCGGGTAAGTGTAATCGAAATTACCTAGACGTGCTATCCGTACAGTGAGTACAGTAGCATATCAAGCGGGATGTTTCCGCGCTAGCAAGCTAAAATATATCATTGAATGGATGGATTCATTTGTTAACTTTGCGATCTGGCTCTGGTAAAATAAGAACTGGCTGGGCGAAACATAGCGTTTCTACACATATCCACCGCAATATCAGCAGGGTAGATTTTATTTAGACTTAATCATTGGTATAAATGGTGGGTTAAAATAGCAGTTGCACATTGATTTGATATTTTTTCAGCTAAATTATGGACAAAGTAACTATTTTGCACCAAACTGAAATAGGCAAAATAAGTTTAAAGCTTCAATTGCATTTCGTGCACACGGTCTTCATGAACTTACCTAATCGTTCATCCGCTACATAAGTTAAAGTAAAAGCAAACTAAAAATTAGTTTACTTCATGATATGTCCAAAATTCATTTTCACAGAACATATATAATATTTACGTTACTCAGTACTACATCCTAAGCTAGTATTTGTTAATTTGGTTAACGAATAAATAGCTATTATCAAAGCTGAATTAGCCATACATAATGCGTAAGGCGGAAAAGTGATGCGTGAGGGTGCAGAACTCTTGCGAATTCGGGACTTCTTTATATCGGTTAATTGATTTGGTTACTTTTAAGTCAGTTTTCAAATATTGTAATCGCTCCTAACCATATGAATAATTTATAATGTCTAATAAGACGACAATTGCAGTAACCGCGGTTTCGGCTAATTTCAAGTTAATGCTTTTCATTATTCCGCGTTTGTATTTGCATTAGTGCAAACAGATTTTTCTATGGGAGAAGTATGGTCCGAATCAGCCTTCGCACTGTCGTACGCATCTCTTAACAATAGGGAATAAAAGTCTCACGTGTGTTGTACAGAGGATTTTGGGTGGTGAGATTATTTTAGCCTAAATATGCTAATATAATCATTGGCGAAAGAAGAGTGGTATGTTCAGGATTAAAGCACATCACAGGCTTACTTTTTTGCACAAGGTCGGCTATGTATCCAGGTTCGTGCGTAATGCAGTCTACAACATCGGAGTTGAACATCGTTTCGACACGCAATGCCACTTCGCCATCACTCATCCAGGAGAGGAATTCCCCACTAAGTTGGTTACGTACTTGTAAACAAGCCAAGTGCAATCCGTTGAACATCTCCTCTGGGTCCATTTGCGCATTATAACAGGCATAGAAACTACCTTGTCGGAATGCATCTGGACGGAATTTTAAAAGCTTTAAGATCACAGAGGCATAAATTAATCAGTCGACATGTGCGTTAATATGTCCGTTACAAAAAAGCAGAATGCTTTACAAGTTAGATCTTGGATAATAATGGGTAACGACCTCTCATTTTCAAAAATGCGTTTAAGAAAATAACTGAAGCATGTGTTCGTGCTTACTCCGTATTTTCTCTCTATATTTAAAAATCTCAATGTGTTTTCTGCAGCTATTTTAATCGTGTAAATTATAAATATCGTAAAGTTTTAAAGAATACATGGCAATAATTTCGAAATATATTGCATATTAGCTAATGTGGAAATATTAGTAAAGACTCGCTAATGCGATGTACACATTTGCATTGCATTATTTTGAACTTTTCCAGAATAGTTAAACTCACCAAGTCGCAAGTTTTGGTGATAATATTATCACTCGTGAACTGTACGTATACAGCTAAAAGTTAAAACGGTATTGCAATGACACTGGCTCTTGGAGATATGAAGCTAGCATATGCAGAAAACGAGACGAAATGGGAAATCTTTCTATAATTCTTAATCAACCAAAGCGAATAAGGATGTCAATGTGTCAACAAAGCCTTACAGTTTCATGCTTAATCAGTGACTACTTTTGTTGTAAGAAAAGAATTTACACAAGCATTAACATTTATCAGAAATTTAAAGCATTACATTTATTTCAAATCGCAAAGGTGATTACTTATTGTTGATTAGATTTTTAGAGGTGATATCATAGGTAAAATAGCTTGAAGCTCTGCAAAATTGCACAAATGTTTGTAACTTATCTCTCTTATGGTGCTGGTAGCAACACGCCAACAAAATCTTTAAAGTTTTTGATTGGTTTGAAAACTTTTATTTTTATTAAATTCAAACAATGAAGTACAATCATTACCACATTCTCCTATTTCTCTTGTAGAGCAACATACATAACGTGCTAGGCACAGGTTTCGATAAAACATGCGTGCCTGTCGTTCTTTCCTCTTTGGATGGAACTACGCTCTGCTCTAAACACGTCATGGCTACAAGTAGCGAAGCTGTTGGTATCCATTACGTTAATGAATTCAAGCGTAAGATTTAGGGATACAATGACACTCCCAAAATATTATGGATGAACAATTCTAGTTTGAAAAGTTAATAAGATTAGGCCATGCGAAAGAACCATGTAGCTGACGGAAATGTTCCGTTTCTTCGTGTGTGGACGCCTTACTACCCTTTGGTTAGAGTGCAGGGTCAGAGCTGTTTTTGTTTCAAAAACCGCTTCTTTTACTTACATTGTCCTTATTTTCTTGGTTACTGCTTGTAAAAATCAGCTTTCGCTGAATGTTTGAAACAATAATGCATAAATGTTGCAGGTACGGTATAGCACTGACTTACAAATAAACACACAACTTCAGTTTATTCTTGCGGCTGCCAGGCATCTTGTTTTGATCGTAAATTACTTGTCAACATGGAACTTGACGACCATGCTTCCGTTGAAACTTCCGTTGGTTTCGAGTTACCGTGCTCTATTATGTGTTACCCAACTAATTTAATAAGTATCGTTGCACTTTACTAGGTAAACTCAAACATAAGTTCGTCACGCGAAATACCTATACCAACTACTCGTACGAGTTTAGTTTGGAGCACATTGTTATGCCGAATCCGAAAAACTACTGCAGCTACGTGCATTCGAGGTCTTCTTTAAGGGAATTTGTTGGTAACCTTATCACAGCAGATGGTTTTCGGGTCACCGAAGACCTAGATAGGGTGCAGAATTGCTGCGTTTTCCATAAAGTTCCTCGAGCGGATATCGGGTATTCAATCCGTTCGCAGTCACATTGCTTAAGCGAATGGAAAAAAGGGAAATCGTACTAACATCATTGAATATCCTATCTGCTCTGTATTACTAAACACATACAAATCCCTTGGATCTTTTACAATGCATCTAGTCATTGTCAAACAAAATGCCGATATTAACCAGCTTCAGATTTTGAACTGTTCAACTTGTCTTATCGTTAGAAAAGGATACCGCAGGAATGGAAGCAGGAAGCTGTAGTGTCAGTGCATTAAGGAGTTACTAAATATTCGCCCAATATTTACAAGCTTCTTAGTCTCACTAGCGTACTTTTGAAATGTCTGGAAAGGATTATCAGGAATCAAATCAGTGAACATCTCATGGCCCACAATTTGATCGCAGCGGAATACTGCAACTTATCAGGAAACGTTATGCCTCACTAATCTGTTGCGTTTCGTTGGAGAAATAACACTGTGCCTTGATGAAGGGATACCGGTAGAAGTATGATATGTTGAATTTAGTAAAGCCTTTAATTTGGTAACTATAGCTTTCTGCCAGAAAAGCTGACCAGGTTTCGACTTCACTCTCAGCTACTTTCTTGGTTATCCGCGTTCCTCTACAATAAAACATCTCATGCTAGGGTTCCTAATGGATTTTCGATTTTAGCTACTGCTCTTATTGGTGTCCCCCAGGGTTCCATACTCGTTCGGTTACCGTTTCTTTTGTTTATAAAGGATTTAACCTCTTTGCTGCTTATTTCATAATTGTTAGCAAGGCCATAGAGCTAAACTATCTAAAGATTGCGCTACTATTTTAAGTGGTTAGAAAATGGTACTACATGACTCTGCGTGGGGCAGATGTTGTATTGCATGCACCCGTTATGTCCCGGACACTGCAAGGTGTTACCGAGCACGTGGCCTTGTCATCATCGTGAAGAATATGTTCAAGTCATCGGCGTAATAGAAGCTTGCCACTACCAAAGCACGATACGAGTTATTTCGACTCAGGCGAGCTCTGAGTTTTATCAAGCAAAAGCTCTTTCTTCCATTGTGTAAATCAGTGTTTAGACCACGATTGGAACATTATGTTCAAGCTGGGTTTTCCTTCCTCCTGAAGAATACCAACTGTATTGAGGATTTGCAGGGACAGAATACCCGAATATTATAAGGCCAGCGGTGGTTATCATATGAAAATCGGTCAGCTTAAAACTGTTTTCTATGAAGAAACACAAATTTATCGGAAAATGTGACCTAGGCATTCAAAAACATGAAGCGTCACAGCGGTCTCAAGCCCCCTGGTATCATTGAACCAGCTACATCAGATTAGTTGTCGAAACATTGTCTAAAGTTGCTACAGCAATCTTTTACACCCGATAGAATAGCAAAGCTTTTCTCGCAGACAGTAGTGCATAGCAGCAATAAACAAATTCGTATTATTGCATTGTACGATGGTAGATGGATTCAAGCGTGGTCTGGGCAAAAATGTGTAAGCCGGGTTTCATGAATTGCTGTGAGAATTAGCAACAAGCTGTAACCATATAAATGTGGTTTGTGCAACTTCGTGCAAATGTTGTCGCTGTCTTGCTCTCACCCCACTCTTTATCTAATAAAAACAAAATAATATATTATCAAGTCAAAATGCAGGAAGCTTTGTTTCCTTACTAGCACACAAAATGGGACGTTGGTTGAACCATAGATATTTTCGAATCTTGCTCATGTTCTTCCCTCTCATATGCGGTGTGGTGGTCTACTGAAAATTTGATTTATTTACCCCGGGTTATACACCTAGTAAACTATATGATTCATCAATAAGTTTGGCGAAAATTTACTTGCGTCCGACTAGTACAAGTGACAGTTCAGAACTTCGCCCTCAATTGATTACATTCGTTGTAGAATACCAGGCTACCAGGACTACTAAAAGTACACGAGGATGGGGTCCCACTACGACCAACCGTCTCACTCCCCGGAACCCCAACATCTAAACTAGCAAAGGATTTTTGGAGGAGGTAAAAGCATTTGATTGCTGGATCCGAACATAGCATCAACAATGCTGAAAAATTCCTCTACAAACTGAGGAGTGTCAGAATAGAAGAGGACGAAATAGTGCTTTCATTCGATGTCACCAAGCTCTTCGCTTCAATCGGTCACGCATTAGCCAAAGAAACCGCGATGGACCTACTTGAGCATCAACTAACCCCAACGAAACCATACGACCTGAAAGCTTTTGGGAACTGCTGAACCGCTGCAAGGCCAAATATTTCCGATTTGATGGGCAAGTATACCAGCAACTGGAAAGAACACCCATGGGATCCCCAATTTCGGGGGTCATTGCAAAAGCCCTTATGGAGAAATTGGAGCGCATCGCACTGCCATCTAGCAGCTCAAAACTATGGATACTATGCCTGGATGACACATTTGTCATCGTAAAACGGAACAGAGTACAGTCCATGCAAGAGTCGCTCAACAGCGCATTCCAAGATTTCAAGTTTACGATTGAATTAGAGGAGGATAACAAGTTGCCATTATTGGATGTACTGGTCACTAGAAATACTGGCGGATCTCTGCAAACGTTTTTTTATCGGAAGAAAACGCATACGGACCAGATATTACACTACCACAGTAACCACCCGATGAATCACAAGATGAGCTGCATTCAAACCCTATCTAAAGAGCGGAAACGCACTGCAGCACAGTTGAATCGCGGAAACTGAAGAAAATCATCTATATTGAGTGTTTAGAAACAACGATTATCCGAGAAATTTCATCAGCGGAAGCCTAAAGAAACGAACGTCTCAGCCACAGCAGCAGCAGCAGTCACCTAAGCAAGCAAACAAACGAATAGTGCTCCCCTACGTCAAGGACGTCTAACTAACGTCTAAATTACAGTAAGGTTGATGCTGTCACATGGGATCTCTGTGGTTCACAAATCACGTGTCACCCTAAGGAAATTGATCTCAATACCCAAAGAAAAAGCCAATCAAGCCGACCAATGCAATTTCAGTTATCAAGTAAAATGCAGCGACTACGATAAAAACTACGTGGGACAAACTGAAAGAAAGCTTTGTACAAGAATCATCGAAAGCATGGCAGCCGTCAGAAGACATGATCCGCAGTCATTGCTTTCTGCGCAAGAAGGTCAAGAAGGCCACCATTTCGATCTGGAGAATGTAATGATACTAGCATATGGAAGTACAAAACACGCGAGGTAGTTTTTGGAAACCTAGTATTCTACAACGAATTCAATCACTCGGCACATCGAACTGGACGCAGTATACGCAACACTAGTGGCGAACGGCCGCCAGCTTAATCGATTGAACACGGTGGAACTTGTGACTAGCCAACCAGACGCGCGCACAAGCGCAAGTAGACCAAGGCTACGATACACAACAAGTCAAGGTCAAAGGTCATCTGCCCGTCAAACAGGCTGAGGGCGGATCGAAATCCCAACTAATAGGATTGCTCGCCACCACGGACAAACACGGCGGTGTAAAAACGCACACAAACCATGCTCAGCTCACTTTCACCGAGGCTTCGCCACGCAATTCCTCGTTTGATGAACTCAACCGCTAGGTCTAATTAAATTTGTTTCAATGGCTAGTCTCAAAATTATTCTAAAATAAGATGGTGACTGCTCGCAGTATAGCTTAAACCAATGTAAATAAATAATAAATACATTAGCGGTATTCGCATTCTTACAACGAGAAAATTCTACTGAATTTTCTGAACCCCACATCAAATTAGTTCGGGAACTCACCTCTTTCCCTTCCGGATTCTCGGGTCACAACTTTATTCACCATTACGCACTCCCTGGCTGCCTGATTAATCTGGTCAGTAAGCCCTCTAGCTGTGCGGTAGATTCTCTCAGAGGGCAAATTAGCATAAGAACATTATACTTCTATTTCCACCATTGAAAATTCAGCTGTGTTTGTGGTTCGAAGTAATGTTGTCAGGCAACTTCGGACTACATAATATTGAAACTGATCACTTTCATTTGCTGCAAACTTTGAAGGATGAGACGTATAAAGAAAATAAGATAAGTGTGGAGCTTGTATAGCAATCAGATGAGTGGGCAACGATAGACCAATATAGTTTTTAACGAAAAATCACACAACCTGTTTCATTTTCGACTCTCAAAATGCATATAATATACAAGACACGCATTTTATGTGATGGTTATCTAAAATGGCGATAAATGTATGTTCGTATTATTTCTTAAATCACCATTACTAAGTGTTAATTCATAATTTACATGTATCGCTACAATGTACCATGGAAAAGGCGTTTTTCGAATAAAGGGATGCAACTTTCCTTGCATTTACAAATGCACAGTTATCGAAAGAGAAGCTCAGATGCGGCAGATTGAAGGAGTCAGAAGTTTTGCTCTCATCAACTTTAATCGCAACATCGGTTTTTCAGAGATAGTTGAGCAGATACACATATTCCTAAGCTCAGACAACACGCTTGTTGCGACAGGTAAGAGAACCCTTCACTTATAAAGCGTTCCAAATGTACGAACTAATTTCGTGTATTGACGTCACTTTGAACCTTTGCTTCCCTTAGAGTTGAAACTCTTCAACCTGATAAGATAATGAGTGACTACGTATAATTTCATCACACCTGGTTGAAGCAAGCTATACTGGCTTCGTTATCATACTATCACATCATGCGCATTAGACGTGATACTTAGCAACACAGAATTTATTCGTACAAACGGTGCACGTAAATCAAAATAATTTGTCTAGCCATCTGAAGCAAATTTAGAAAGAAAATTATCAGATTCTTTAGACCAAACGCTGTTGTATTGCGGAAGAATAACTTGGAACAACGCTTACATTTATCAATTGATCAGTTAGTTTAACAACACCAACTCACTCTGTCGCAGATGGGCGCTCTAACGTGGGATAAATTAACACTGAGAAACATCCGAAATATATGCTTTTCACCTGAAATCAATGCGAGTCTTTACATAAGCTACGGAATCTGCACGTACGTTACATAGGCTTAGTGGACAATTGAATTTGTCTGTTGATAATAAACAGGTCTGCTTGCAAAAGTAGGGATTCGACATCAAACTGTCGGAATGTGAGGAGAAAGGAGTAATGACTTCGTTCATTATACGCTTGTCAATTTACTGAAACTTACCGCGATTTAGTTCCCATAGCTGCCAGTTATTACCGGTGGTAGTTGTACAAGAATTCATTCCTGAGTTAAGCTCTTGGTTAACAAACGCTACCTTTTCAAAATATGCTCTCATTTCTGGAAATTTGGGCATTTTTTCGATATCCACGGTAACGCGATACTGCACAATATTGCTGAGAGTAATGGTTCCAATGCGAAGCAAAAGAATGCAATTCTGGAATCCACCCGTTTGCCATAGTTCAGGAGCAAGCTGAGTAAGCTGCAACGTATTTTAATTAATAATGTATTTTACGCATATGAATGCGGTTAATAGGGTGAAATAGGATATAAACGTTATCTCACCAAGCTGCATTCTGCTATTACCCCCTTATTCGTTCCTTCTCGCACATGCAACTGAACTCCGGTTGCTGTAGTGATTATAGAAATCAAACACTATGTGAGCAACATATATTAAAAAATACATGAAATAATGGAAATCTGAGTTGAGCGTGAAGCTCAACTTACGGCATATATTGTATCAAGGATCTGAGTGGAATGGTAGATACCGCCTATTTCCATGTACATGATAATCATACTTAGTAAAACTATTGTTGCAACGGAAGCAAAGTTTACATGTGCTTAAATAGAGAAGTGAAAGCTTACTTCATTCTCGAAGATCCAGAATTAACGGACCTAGTTACCACATGGTTTATCTCCAACAATATTTTGCACATTTTATTTGTCTTAATTCAAATATTACGTATTTGACAGATGCAATGATATACCTAGCCCTTTATATATAACGTTAAAATATCTCATGGATGCTCTAGCACGCAACAGTTTACGAAAGATTTTGTAAATATAATGTAAAACTATTGATGCCATGGCACTTTCCAGAGAAAAGTTGTGCTAAACTAAGCGACGTTTATTTTCAATATTTATTCAGTTGAAGTAATTAGTTTTATGCTACGCATAAGTAAGCAATAAGGGGACATGCATTTATTAAATTGATTCAACTTATTTTTGTGGTGCTTTGCAATTTACCCAACAATTATATACGCATTAGCTATCTTTTTATCAAGGCAGATCACATGTTGCTTAAAGTCTACCATTCAGTATATTTTCGTAACCAGCTAATTTGATTGTATTGACTAAGATTTTAGTGTTGTCGTTTCAGATAAAATGAAGCAAACATTCTTGAATACAATTCACTTAATGCATCCTACGTGGTATGTGACTGCTTATTTAGTTACCTAGGCAGAGCTAAGAGAAGGTTGGGTTCCCAAATAAAACAACAGGTACCGATGCTGGTCATAAGCGATACTGCACAACAATTGGCAACATCAGTTAACTATTCGAGTAAATCTCCCACCTCATTCATGCAGAGTAACATAACGTCATGTGCGCAATATGAATTCTTAATGGCTGTCAAACTTCAGCTACGCCATTCAGATTGCAACTACTTTCTACAGGGGCCGTCACAATCTGCCGGCTGAAGCCTATACCTTTTTCCCAAAGGCAAATTTCCGTTAACCTTAGCTTGCTCTGCACACGGGTGGTTGGATTCCATTTTTAACCATTGGTAGGTGCGTTCACTCTCATTATATATACTGAGCATAGCAGTGAGCAATCGTTTGTGGTGTTAACGGTGTGATACGAATCTCATCCACCTGCTTGATAGCGTCCTACCAATGAGCCCACTAACTTGTAGTGAAACTGAAAACATTGTCTGCACATTTGAAGTAAGCGGTATAAGTTAGATTTCAACTTTAACACTGTTACTTACTAAACTGTTCGCAGAATGCTGAGACAAACAGAAGACTGATCATCATCATTGTTGCTAATGACATGACGCAAGCATTCGAGGAACCGCTTAACACACACTTGATCAGAGTCGCAATTAAGTAAAATAGGTAAACAAAAAATGCCTGAAATCATTGGCTTATGATATAGACCAATGAACCGTGTTATCCTGAAAGCCAATTAGCAATAGTTAATGAATTGGCCATGAATTGATGACAAGCTCGTCTTGTTTGTTTGCAAAGATTGCATTGAGGAATAACCTACTGAATTACTTTTAGTAGCTGAGTAGTAAATTGCCTTGCAAGTAGAATATTTGAATATTTAAAACACTGAGTTCCCTTTCTCAGTCTAAACAGGACAATGAGAAGAATGGCATGGCGAGACGGAACCGTTTCGTGTTATCTGCTCACTCGCAAACTGACGACATAAATATGGAGCACGTGACAGATGCACCATATCTGACGCGCCATCTGTTTAACTCCAGCCCAGCGTCTGTGTTTGAATGGCTGTCTTTGATACCAACATGGTTTATTCTAACAATGTCACAGGTGCCAGCTACTCGTGCGTTTTGCTCAGTGGTCACACAGCATGCACAATTGGATTATTCTAGCCCCAGGTGTCAAAACTGACACCAGTTTCTTTCATCTCACACGCTTGTCACGTGACGCGTTATCGCCTCTTTGAAACCACCCCCCCCCAGAAGAGTTTCTAAATGTTATGTCATACATAGCTACTGTTAGTAGACGTCGTGTTTTCGGGGCCAACCCTGTCCTTTGCAACGTTCAAAACTTGATTGGCAGTGGAAGATAAGACGCGCTATATAGCAGTTAGCTTGTAAATCACGACGGTCAGAAGGTGTCCCCCGTGGGTCAGTGGCATAAACTTCTGACTAGCAGTTCAAGGTAGTGGTCATGGGTTCGAATCCTGATGGATGCGAACTACTGACGATGCCAAACAGGCTGAAACTTTTCCGGGCATGTGGACGACGATCTGATTTGGAAGTTGGCTGCAGAGAACGTCTCTTAATAAACATTTTATCCCGCTATGTGTATTGTCGTGAAAAAAGGGTAGGGCCGTGTGATCCAATACAAGAACCGTTCGATCGGCTCACGATTATGGGTTTTGTGCTCTGGTTGTACAGATGGAAGTCCAGTGGCCTGAAGTTTCCATGTCTCCTTAATACATTATAAAGACCCGGATTTTTAAATAGTGAGCTTCAATAACATAGTCATGTATTAACTGTTTAACGCTTAAAACTCTGTCAACGTTACTGGCTCACGATAATTTGCGACACAATTTCGTGCGGAATTCCATTGTCTTTAATGGTTATCACCCAATATCAACACTCCTACACATACTTTGTGTGCTGTTTCGTGCAGACAAAAGCAGGCAATTATGAATGTCGTAGTTTCGCTCGGTTTATTTGTATTTCCAGCCCGTCATTGTCCACTACCGTTGTGGTCCGCAGGAGTAAGAAATACCACTCCGAGACAGTGCGCTAATCTAGCGCGGATATCAGCAAACAAATGAACTCAAACACGGTGGACTATATTCGATAGGCTACAAAAAGACTTGGACAAAAAAGCGAGACAGGATAAAGCTTCAGCACAGTAACGCACAGAGTAGGTGAGTGTTCAGTTCGGTGTATCCCAATATAGTTGTATTGTAAGAGGGGTTAAAACAAGCAAGAATAATGTACAAGTCAGCAGCACTAAAATTGTATCTACAAGATGTTATCCTTCTGGGCGCTACAATACTGCTCCCCTAGGAAGTTACATAAGCGAAGCCACCTATGTCGAAAAAGATGGATGAGTCGGGGTTGGATAAGCAAAATCGCGCCGAGTAAAAGTGAACTTGAGTGTTCGTTTCGTGGGAATTATTTGGTGATCGGAGTTCGTTGTGCTATTTTTTATTTATTTATTGATTGCAGAACATGATGCATCAAGGCGAGTCGGTATAGCAAACTTGTCGGGCTTAAAATAACTGACTTACGCAGAATAAAAGTCAAAATGACCTCAACACCGCTACTCTCTAGGCGGAGCTGTACGCTATCAGGCGCGTCCCCCAGGTTACGGATTGAGGAATGTTTTCCTTGTGAAGGTATCTGCTGATAAGTTTTGTCTGCTGTGCAGGCGAGATGAATAAGCAGTCGCGGACAAACAGCGGCAGCGTCTCCTAAGGTGGAGGATTCTGGGCTGGTCGTCTGGTTCTACATAAAATAGCACAAAAGCTCGTACCGCGCTGTGTCAAAACCAATGTGACCGGCTATAGGTTCACCGGTTTCTTTGTGAACTGCATCTGAACACAAAGAAGGCGAATGTGTCACCTGGCAGCCAACGGTTTTCGTATTCGCCCCGGTGCATTGCGGGTCAGGTCTTTAAGATCAAAGGCTCGGGGTGGGGTCCTATAATTCCACCATCTTCCTAGGTCTGGGCAACCGGATACCTATTAGCCAACACATCACATGGATCTTCGCATCCTTTTCCCTTACACTCTTCCTCATTTGTGTCGTTCTTACTCATGTGTTGTGGCACTGACAACTGTTTATTGGGCAAGTGGTATGGTTGGCGGCATCCGGTTTCGGATTTGCCTGTCACTGTGGCCAGCCAATGGACGCCTGCGCCTACAGAGGGACCATGGATGGCTTGCGCTGCACCATCCAGAGCTCCATCAACACACCCCATATGCAGTGTAAACCCGAAGGAATAAGACCGGGAGGCATGCGGATGGGAGCCAAGTTTCATCAATGGAGCCGGCCCACACTCCTTCACAGGCAAACGCAAGCACGATATATTTGGACAGTCAAGCGCACTCAAGGCGGTGGCTGGACCGTGGTCCGCTCCACACTGAGTGCATGGAGCCACTCTTTGATCCTAACACGGCCACAAGGACCGTGCTCTCTGTCCCGTCCAGCAACGATCAACTGTCTCCTGGAGCCAGATGGTCGAGGTGGTGGGTAATAGACAGGTAGGCACCTTGCCAATATGCACATCAAGCGCAGCTATGCCGGGGATATCAAACAACAGCCAATTAATTCAAAGAAAGATAGCAAGGAAAATTAATCGCATACTGGATAAGGAAAAGTGATAAAAATCTTAAATTATTGAGCATGTAAGATAACTTGGTTATAAAGGATCCGAGATATGTTCAAGAGGTCAGAAAGTTTATTTTACGTATGTGACACAAACACGAAAATACTATCGAAATTAACTACAATTGGTTTACGGGAGTTGTGCAGGTTTATAGATGAGTGTACAGGTGGACATTTATTTGAAAAAGAAAATGATTAGGACAAAATTGAAAACGCACTACCTGAAATAAAGAGACTTAGCAAGCAAGCACGCGGTTAGTAAATCGATTGCAGCGTACCTACAAACGGTGCGCTGGTTCTGCCTACGTTCTTTGCAGGACCTGTCGTCGCCTCGGTAGTATTCCCGAGTGGCATCCCACATGGCTCACTAAGCCTGCCTGATTCGCACCCGCGACCGCATGTGCTACAGCCCCATGCAATTGGTATATATATATATATATATATATATATATATATGTATATATATATATATATATATATATATATATATATATATATATATATATATATATATATATATAAATTTGGTTTGCGGCATCCGGTTTCGGATTTGTCTGTCACTGTGACCAGCCGCCGGAGGCCTGCGCCTACAGAAGGACCATGGATGGCTTGCGCTGCACCACCCACAACTCCATCAACACACCCCATATCCAGTGTAAACCAGAAGGAATAAGACAGGGAAGCATGTGGATGGGAGCCACGTTCAATCGACCGAACCAGCCCGCAATCCTTCACAGACAAAAATAAGCACGCTGTATTTGGGGAATCAAGCGCAAACAAGGCGGTGGCTGGACCGTAGTCCGCTCCACTCTGAGTGCATGGAACCACTCTTCGAGCCTAGCACGTCCACAAGGACTGTGCACCCCGTCCCCTCTGGCAACGTCCAAATGTCTCCTCGAGCCAGTATGAACAAGGTAGTGGGTAATATACAGGTACTCACCTTGTCAACATGCACAGCAAGCGCAGCCACACCAGGGATATCAAGCAACAGGCATTCGCTTGAAACGATAAGATGAAATAAATAAATGCATACAGATACTGTAGCATAATTCTTAGCTAAATTACCGTATGAAGTAAGTTGGTTAGCAACGAATTCGCGATAAGTAAGAAATGTCCACAAGTTACTTAAAATGCTACTACCGCAACAAAGTTGCCGAAGATAAGCGCAATTAGTGTAAGCAACGTGGCCAGTTAATAGAAGATTATTCAAGTAGGCGGAACAAAGCGACTAAAGTGGAATGAAATTTCTCCAGCCTAAAAGGACCTAGTTTAAGTGTAAGTTGGTTTATCCCAACTGCGATGAAGAAGTAGCAAGAATAGAACATCAGCCTTAGCATGGGTCACGATTTAACAATATATATATATATATATATATATACCAAACGATGCACTTTGGAGCGTTCTTTCCCTCCCCCGCACCGCACGCTCTTTCACAAAACTCTGGTCCAACGGAGAAACTCCAGCATTCGCTTCTGAATCCTCCGTGAATGCGGCGATCCTCAAAACGTTGCTGGTGTTGGCCAGTGGATCATAGGTGAAGGTTGGGCTCATAGGCCTAAAAATAAGAAAAAAAGCATGCGGTAAAAGCTAAACGAAATGACTGGTTTATACATCCTTATAGCTTTTCTAGAATTGCTACTTTGTTAAACGACGATGAAACAGCAACGGTGAGAATCATACAATATTTACGAGCCGCAACCTGCTTACGCCGTACATAATCGACATAACGAACTGGTTTGCGGACCTCCTAACCACTGCAGTTGGTCGTATGAGGCAATAGAATAGCTTTGGAACCTGATGTCAAGACGCTTCATGCATGTGGACCAAAGTCATGCTCTGAGTCGACGGCTATAGGATGATGAAAATTAATGCGGCGATTAGTAAGGCCGCACGAAGTATTGCTAGACGAGGTAGTTTCCTCCATAACGGCTTCTTTAGACAGTCAATAGTAACGTTTTCATGTCGGCCAATGCGGTTTTCGGAATTATAACTTGTTCCATTGATTACTTGAAGTGTTTGATGTACGACAACGGCAGAGGCTGCCACACACTGTCTGCGTTAGGCAGTAAATAGATATTCGGGCACATACACCGGTGTCCTGCAACCTTGAAGCGAGTGGGCGCAGCTCCTGAATCATGTGAGTCAACCGGTCAATGTAACTTCCGTAGTCGAAGGAGAAAGTGGGCGGTGTTAGTGCAATCAGCTGTCCGGGCAAATGCGTCGTGCAGCCTTAGACTAGCTGTGCTAATGTTGCGTTGAATCAGCTTCCACCTTCTTCCGTAAGCCTATGAGGACGTGAGGAAGTGTCTTGAACTATAAAGGCTCTACGTACACTTAGAGCACTGCATTCATTTGGCGCTGAGTAGCTCAACCATGCTGTTAGCGGCAGGATGATACGCCATCTTCTGGTCGTGGTCAAAACCTGAATGCTCGGCAATGTGGCAAATGTGTGGCCAAAGCATTTGACCTTCGATCGGTGGTCACGTTGGCGGGACAGCTGTAAGGAGCTACCCAGCGCTCTAGAAAAGCTTTCCCTACCGATTCCAAAGCGCAATTCCGTATAGTTGTGGTTTCCGGCCACGGGGTGTATCGATCAACACAGGTCCGTAGACAAAGCTGGCCCATTGAAGGCAACAGAGGAGTTACGAGGTCGTGTGCACGTAGTGAAAACGTGTCTGGCATTGGTAACATGCATCATGGTCATTAAGTGTGCTTTTGTATCTTTTCACGTTAACATGAAGCGTAAGCAGCTTCCAAAGTATGAACGTCACGATTGACGTGGCGCCAAACGAATCGTGCGGTTACGCGTTTAAACGATGCACGAACGCCTAGGTGAGACAGGCCGCTCAACTTGTCGGAAACGGTCTGTCGAGATTTCTGTGGCACGACCGGGTGCCCTGTACACAGAGATGTGTGGCAACGTATGGTTCCACCCGATGTTGTCAGCGAAACAGCTAGTATAACCAATGTATGGGGTCTGCGTAGTAGGTCGGAATCAGGGTCATTGAGCTGTACTGCGGCCATGGCTGCAACATCTATAGCAGTGTGGGCGTCAGCGGAGATTGCCTGGATTCGAGAAAGTGCATCGTCTACGGCGTTGTGCACGGCTGAGACATGCCGTATATCAGTCGCAAACCCAGCAATGTAGTCTAACTGGCGCGACTCCCTAGCAGAGTATTCGTCGTATTGTCGAGCCTTGCATGTAAGTCAGGGGTTTGTGATCTGTGAAGATGGTAATTTGCGATCTTGTAAGATATGCCGTAAATGACGTTAATATAAATAGGTGGCTAGAAGTTCTCTACCGCAAATGCTGTTGCGAGGATCATTTGACTGCCGGCGTTTAGTGAAAATGATGGCGATTACCAAGCGTCATTTAGCTTTCGCTGTAGGATCGCATCTTGTGTCACATCAGAAGCGTGGGTGCTAAGCAACTGTGGGAAAGCCGGATCTTGCTACGCTATAGAGATCTCATTAGCAACATCTTCTTATAAAACTTAGAACGCAGTGCGTACCGCAGCAGGAAAATTGGACTTTTTAAGCTTTCCACGGAGAAGGTCCTTGATGAGCTGCATGAGCAAAACGAATTCTCGTATAAAACGACGATAAAATTTGACCAGCAGGTCAACACCACCTAACCGCTTAGAGTAAGAACTAGAGTTAGTCGATGATGTCCATAATTTTATCCTTTAGGTGCAAAATAACTGTTGGTAAGATACGATTATCACGAAAACTGACAGAATCGAAACCAACACAAAAATTTCTACGTTGATCGTCACTTTTTGTTTGGAGAAATAAGAAGCTCTATATTATGACAAATGCTCAGTGCATATATTCGCCACCATGTCGAGCATTCTGACGAACGTACAGAAGTGCAGCTTGACTGCTGCTTTAATTGAATCTGACATAGGTCTAAACGAAAGCTGGGACGCACCTTGGCCGAATCAAGTTGCAAACCAGGTATCACTGACCCATAAAAATAACGAGTAACTGCAGACCTCCCATGGGTCGCCATTCTCCCACACTTGACAGCTTCACCTCTCTGCGGGCACCTAGAGACCAAGAAACTGGCCTGCTTGTATACAAATACTCAGGGACTTTCTAACAAACTGGCTGAACTGAAAGATCGCCAAGCTTCCGGCTCGTATGATGTCATTGGTATCACCGAGACATGGTTGCACATGGGAATGACGGAGGCTGAATTTTCGCTAACCGGCATGCCGCTGATCCGGAACGACAAGCTCACAAAAGGAGGAGGGGTAATCCTGTACTACCGAAACGACTTACAGTGCGAAGCCGTGGAGGATTCAGACACGCAGTTCCCTGACTCTCTTTGGTGCCGGTTGCAGTTAAAAGGCAGGGACGTCTGCCTTATTGTCTTGCTGCACCGCGCACCTAACTCAACACCCGAAACCGACTACCACCTAGCGGCTACTTTAAGGTGCAGTTTACAACGAAAGTACACTCACATTCTTATCATGGGTGATTTCAACGTACATTGTATAGAAGCCCCTGCCACGATCGAAAAACAATTCAAAACCAAGCGACAAGATCTAGTAAC
The DNA here is from genome assembly GCA_944474145.2 of Dicrocoelium dendriticum. Classification (NCBI taxonomy): domain Eukaryota; kingdom Metazoa; phylum Platyhelminthes; class Trematoda; order Plagiorchiida; family Dicrocoeliidae; genus Dicrocoelium; species Dicrocoelium dendriticum. The sequence continues at coordinate 14,493,575 of OX104070.1, forward strand.
TACTGTTCTTTTACCACCATATCACTTTGCCCACTCGGTTCAGAACTGGTAACAGGCCATCTGTGCTGGATCTTGTGCTTACCAACGAGGAGCATATGATTGATGCGTTGGTTTTAGACTGCCCGTTGGGTCGCAGTGATCACGCCGTGATCAGTCTCATCTTCGTCTGCTATGCAGAATATCTGAATGATAACGAATAGACTGTGCGAACCATCACAAGGTACGACCGACTCGCCCAGCTCGGCAGCGCCACAACATGGTCTTTCCTCGAAGAAGAACCCCCGGAAGACGCATGGCTCGAGTTCGTCAACACATTCAGTCAGCTGATTGCACAGGCTTCAGAGATAAAAGCTTGCAAGAAGTGCAAATCATTTTCTTTCGTTAGATGCAGAACTCGAAAATGGATGACAGTACGCAACGCAGCATGGCGAGTGTCCAGAGAATCTCCAGCACAACAAAATTAGGACAACTATGTAGCCCAACGTAACCACTGCACTCAACTGCTATGAGAAGACAAAGCCGCCTATCAGCAAAACATCGCAACAACCTTCAGTGCTAACCACAAGCTGCTGTACAAGCACGTTAATAGCCTACGAAAGTTGAGGCAAGGATTTCCTCCACTCAAGACGGCTGATGGCCCAACAAGAACATCTATGGAAGCTGCAAACTCGATGCAGATGTAATACAGCCCCCACGTTTCAAAGAGTCTTGCCACCAAGTGACCTACAAAGCTTTGTATTCTGCTCACCAGGACTAACCCACATCAATTTTACCGCAGAAACTGTATTGCAAAAGCTGACTTTTCTACGCAAACACAGTTCGCCGGGTGTCGACATTATTCCTCCAGAGGCATTGGGAGCAGCAGCAAACCAACTGGCAGGACCTTTAGCTCAGTTTTTCCAGCACTGCTTAGACCAGAACCAAGTTCCCGCCATGTAGAAGCTTGGAATAATAAGCCCGATCCACAAAGGTGGAAACAAAACTGATCCCTCCAACCACCGCCCAGTAACCCTTCTTCCTATACTCTCCAAGGTTATAGAATCCATATTTGCCGATGCACTGGTGTGCTATCTGGAAAACTGCAACCTCATCACTTATGAACAGCACGTTTTCCGTCGACAGCGGTCAGGTACAACTAATTTACTTATCGCAAGCCGTAGTTGGACCGAGGCAGCTGACACTTTAGAAGGTGTGGATGTGATCTGTCTGGATTTCTCAAAGGCTTTCGATCGTCTAGACCATCGGATACTACTATACAAGCTGCAGCATTACGGGATCGGATACCCTCTTTAAGCTGGATCGCTATCTTTCTACTTCAACGGCAATTAGTGGTCAGAGTTCGGAGCTCTTTATCGGACCCCATACAAGTGGAGTTTGGTGTGCCGCAAGGCTCGGTTCTAGGTCCACATTTGTTTTTGGTGTTTATTAATGACCTTGCACAGATAATCGCTCCAAACTTCCTAACGTTTGCCGACGATATCAAGGTCTAGCGCAGGATACAGCGAACACCGACCAACATGTGCTTCAGAGTGATTTAGATACGGTGTATCAATCGTCGACCCAAAACTTACCGCATTTCAACGTCAGTAAACGCAAGGTGCTTTCCATCCGACATCAAAGCAGCTACTCATACCGACTCGGAACGGATGTACTGCAACAAGCAACTCTCGAACGTGACTTGGGTGTCCTGGTTCAAAATGACTTGGGTTGCTCTAGGCAATCTGTAAAGTCCTCGAAGAACCTGAACCAACACATCGGGCTGTTGCGACGGGCGTTCGGACAACTAAACAGCTCCACATTTCAACAAATGCTCAGTGCGTATGTTCGCTTCCATGTCGAATATGCAATTCAAGCCTGGCATCCATGGCTGCAACACGACCTTAATTCACTGGAGCAGCCACAACGCCGGGCATCTAAGAACACAATTGGAATGCGCAATCTTTCCTACCAGGAGAGGCTGCGACGACTAGGATTGTTCAGTGGAAGCTATCGCAGAATACGAGGCGACTTGCTTATGGCATACTTGATTCTGCGAGACCCACATCATGTGTGCCGCTCTTTAATTCAACTCAACAGCAAAACAAACCTGAGGGGCCACTCATTAAAACTCGCAGAACAATACAGTCGTCTGGAGTGCCGCAGCAATTTCTTTTCCATCCGTGTCTCTCCCCCGTGGAGTGCTCTTCCAGAATCGGTCGTCTCTGCACCGACACTAACAGTATTTAAAACACGGTTGGACTTATAATTTGTCACTTAACATTACGTCTGCATCCTACACCTGGAGTTTATCATGGAATTATTTGTTGTTAATTGTGGGTGCTGCGAATCTAAGAGGATTGAAGGACTGCAGCGAAGCAAACGATAAATCCTTATGTTCGTATTTAAAGTATTAACTATTTTACTATCCTTATCATCATTATCGTCATGTTGATATCCCCTGCAACTATCCAACGAGACTTGTAAACCAACGCTTCTTATCCCGTATAAATTCATTGTTCATTGATCATTGTAATTCGAGCATAGCTTCCATGGCTGCACACGACCTAAATGCACTGGTGCAGTCACAAGGTCTGGCATCCAAGAATGTAATTGGAATGCGCAATTTTCATTTCAAGCAAGGCTGCAAATGCCAGGCTGCATCTGGAAACTACGAGACGACCTGGTTATGGCATAGTTGATACCGCAAGAACCACTTTATGTTGCCGCCCTTT
>OX104070.1:14496782-14515685 GCA_944474145.2 Dicrocoelium dendriticum
CAGGTAAAATGTATCTCATAAAAGTAATCAAGTACAAGCAGACAGCAGATTTGACCATATCCACCTCGATATCGTGGGACCCCTATCATCTTCCATTGGTAATTTATACATAATCTGATGCATCGATCGTTTCACTCGATGGCCTGAAGCCATGCTTATTGCAGACACACTTGCAGAAACAACCGACCTTGCATTTGTCCCCAGATGGATATCCATTTTTGGCGTTCCTTCTTATATCACCACTGACCACGGTGCACAATTCGAATCCCAGCTTATCCAAGATTTGGCGGAACCATTGGGCTACAGTAGGATTCGCACCACAGCTTAGCACCCCGAAGCGAAAAGTTTAGGCAAACGTTTCCATCGCCACTTAAAAACCGCGATCAAAACACACTCGGATCCGGCTCACTGGAAAGATACACTTCTGATGACTTTGCTCCATTTGCGTACAATGTGTGGTCAACCATTCAATGTTCCCAAGCGGACTTGGTTTTCGAAACAACATTGCGCATCCCCGGTCCATTTATTTTAGTGCTCAAGGTTAACATTGACTCTTTCAGTTACATTACTAAACTGCGGAATCACATGAGGAAACGTTGTTATCGCACACCAACGAATTCAGTGAAATCATCATACGATCAACCTTATCCCTCTTCGTGCACTCATGTTTTCACTCGCAATGCCCGTGTTAAACTATCGTTGTAACCTCCGTATGACGGTCCATATTAGTTCTTAATCGTCATGCTAAGCATTTTACTGTCCGGCCACACAGCAGCACGGACACTGTTAGCATTGACAGCTTGAAACCTGATTACACCGATTTTTGGGATCCACACCAGCAGAAAACACCCATACTTCAATTAACAAATGGCCAACGCCGTCTCCAAAGCTATCACATCAAACAGACGTTTCCACCAAGGAAACTTGTGTCACTCGATCCGGACGACGAGAGCATTGGTCTGGATGATATATCGCCCACAATAAACAGCCACACAACGTAATGAGTAGTATACACTCCCTAACTTATGCACTCGCTTTCATTAGGAGGAGGGTATTGTTAGGTCCATTTGTTAATTTCTACAATCACTCATGTTGGTAGAACTGCATTTTTCTCTCACCTAATTTGCAAAACCTAACCACACGCCAAGTGTTATCGACGGCACCATCCGGTTCCGCATTTGCCTGTCAATTTCGCTTCCACAGGGACATCCGCAGCATGCCTGAGCCTACAGGGTGACCACGGGCGGCTTGCGTTGCACCACTAACAGCTCCATACGCACACGCCATATCCAGTGTAAACCCGAAGGATTAAAACCGGAATGCCTGAGGATGGGAGCCACGATTCATCAACAGAGCCAGCCCACACTCCTTCATAGGCAAACACAAGCACTATGTATTTGGAGAGTCAAGCGCACTCAAGGCGGTAGCTGGACCGTAGTCCGCTCCACACTGAGTGCACGGAACCGCTCTTCGAGCCTAACGTGCTCACAAGGATTGTGCACCCCGTCCCCTCCAGCAATGACCACAGTCGCCTAGAGCCAGTATGGACGAGGTAGTGGGTGATAGACAGGTAGGCACCTTGTCAACATGCACACCAATCGCAGCCACACCGGGGATATCAAACAAGAGACAATCACTTGGAATAACGATGACAAATAAAGTAAATCGGATAAGGCATGAGATGTGCCGCTTAAGTTCATATGAAATAAATGGATTATCAAAAGATCAATGAAATATGCAGGATGGCAGTAAATGAATCAGGATAAATATTTACCAAGGAGAAAAACTAGGCAAAGTTAACCTGGTTTACTTTAAGTGAAATATGCAATCTAATAGGTTATTCATGTGCACATTAAAATAAGGTAACAAAATAACACTAAGACGGGGTAGCAAACCCACCAGCTGAAAAACAGAAAGTCAGCACGCAAGCACCCGATTTACTAAAATCGAATGCTGCGTACCTACAAACGCTGCGCCGGTTCTACTTACGTTCTCAGCAGGACCCGTCGGCATTTCGCCGCTGGTCTTGATTAGACCTGCTCGTGGCTTACTATGTCTGCCTGATTCAGGCACTCGCGACCTCATGTGGTACAGCAGCGTGCGCTCGATATCGATGGAGTACAGCCCATCGGTACCTGCCGCTTCCGCAATTGCCGCTTCTTCTCTGCGTACATGTGGGCTTTCTCTTGCCCCTCGACAACTGCCTTTGTGGTGTGATAGCACCGTGAACGCCTATCAACCGCAATCGACCTGTAATCAACATTAAAACGTGATAGGCTCAATTTAATCATGTCCTGGTGAAGTAAATTCGGTTTTCCAATGTGACGTTTCCCTGCACTCAGTTGGCCATAAAGCGGCTGTTCCGGTATCTGGGTCGAGTCAATGCGCCGAATATGCCCAAACCACCTCAGGTGCTTCAGCAGAATTATGTAGTCCACTGCTTACATGCCACTGCGTCGAAGCACCTCCGTATCTGCAAATCCGTCACTCCAGCCGGTGCGCACAATACGGCGCAGACGATGCTGATGGAAGCGCTCCAGTTATCGGGCATGCTTCCGATAAAGAGTCCAGGTATCTCTACCTTACAGAAAAAGGGACAGCACTGTGATGGCAGTATACACTCGAACGAACGTGCGGTGCCAGCACAGCAAGGAAGCCGTTAGGCTGCCGCAAGGAAAGACGGCAGTCGATTGGACGTTCACACGTTTCTCGCATGCACGCTGATTGGCCAACAGTTGGACGCATTGGAGTGAGTTTGTTTGACTGAATCAAAGGGAAAATGTCATGCATTCACAAAGGTCCTTAATTATGGATCCAACTAGCTGTATATACCGATATGTCTCACTCGCCCTATGCCTGCGTTTTCTCCTGGTCCTTTTGTTTGCTGAATATACGTTTTGTCCCTGAAGGACCGACTATTTACATGGTGTCAGAGAAGGAGAAGTACATTAGTACCACCCAGACGATGATTGGAGCTGCACCGGCTATTCAAATGTCTGCCCTGTTGAACATGGATGAACGCAGTTTGGCAAGCAACTGGCGTTTGTGGAAGAACAAATGGATGGATTTCTGCACGTTTTCGCGTCTGGACAAACAACCGATGGCGTACCGTTTGGCCATGTTTCGGCACGCAGCAGGATGTGATGCGCGCCGCGTGCTAGATACATTATGTTACGACAAGAGCGAAGATGCCAACAATCTGGAGACAGTTCTTGAGAAGTTTAGTGAATACTGCGAAGGACAAACAAACGAGACATTTCAACGCTACCTCTTCTTTCCGCGGAACATGCGGCCAGGTGAATCCGTTAACACGTACATCACTGAGCTGAAGATTTTGGTCCGATCCTGCAGTTTCTGTAAATGCATGGCGGACAGTCTCATACTGGACCGCATTGTTCTTGGAATCAATGACGAAGGTTTGACGAAGCGACTATTACGAAAGCGCAGTCTATCTCTGCAGCAATATATCGACATCTGTAACAGTGAGTCCTCCACTGCCTATCACTTCCAGCAGATGACAATCACAGGTGATTCAGAGTTGTGCGCCGTTTCTAGGAGCAAAAATACGAAGACCACGACCGCGCGACAGGAGCCCTGCAACTTCTGTGCAACACGACATCCGAGGAACCGCGAACAGTGTCCAGCGTGGGGCCGCATTTGTGTCAAATGTGGGAAGAGCAATCACTTCGCCCGCTGCTGTCAGTCGACAGATGTCAGTGCACTCGTTCCAGACGAATCAACAGAAGACACCGAACAATCGATTGGTAACGTGTCTCGGAAAGCGTAGCAGAAGTGTGTCTATGCAAGTCTTCTGATCGAGGGACGGTCTGCGCGATTCCAGTTAGACACAGGCGCGACGATCAATATTTTGCCCAGAAAGCACTGCCGCGGCGTGCAAATTCAATCGGATCAAGATTATTTGCGCATGTGGCATGGTTCAAGACTCAAGCCAACGGGCTCAGCGACAACTGAAGTGGTCAATCCGAGAGACGGTGTTTCGCATCGTCTGCAGTTCGTGATCGTGGATGAGAATCTCACGCCGATTCTCGGCATTGATTCGATTTTATCTCTTGTCTTTGTCATTTTTAACCATGATCGTTTTGTGTTCGCTGGTCAGAGTGAAGCCGATGTTAGTGACCTATATCCGTCTGTGTTTAGCCCGGGTTTAGGGGAATTTGCGGGTACCGCTCACCTGTCGTTAGATCCTTTGGTACGCCCGATTGCGTTACCTGCTAGGAGAGTCCCATTTGCGCTACGTGATCGTTTTTCGGCTGAATTGAACAAGCTGGTTATGCAGGGTGTGATTGCAAAGGTTGATGAGCCAACAGACTGGGTTAGCCAGGTCGCAATCATTACAAAGAAAAATGGCGAACTACGCGTATGTATAGACCCGTTTGACAAAAGCTAAATTTTTCACGAAAGTGGACCTTTCTTCCGCATTCTGGCACGTTGTTCTAGACGACGAATCCAGTTTCCTCACCACATTTGCTACACCGTTCGGATGTTATCCTTGGCTGCGATTACCGTTTGGCCTGAGGGTGTCTAGCGAAATGTTCCAAAAGTGTTTGGTGCAAGCATTAGATGCTTTAGATGGCGTAACCTGTTTGGCAGATGACGTTCTGATTTACGGTTCTACCGAAGAAGAGCATGACACTAAGCTACACCGGTTCCTGAGGCGTTACGTGCAAAAGAACATCAAGCTAAAACGCGAGAAAGTAGAGCTGCGAAAACAGGAGGTGATTTTCTATGGGCATGTGTTAACATCCGACGGAATCAGGATTGACCCAGGGAAGATTAAGGCGATACAAGAGATGCCGTCCCCCAATCATGTGAAGGCAATCCATCGCCTAAACGGTATGGTGAATTATTTAAGCCGGTTCCTACCAAGACTCGCTGATGTCATGACTCCGATTAGGCAGTTAACTCACAAAGGAGTAAATTGGAGCTGGGGGAAGGAACAGGATTTGGCTTTCGCAACCATTAAGAACCTTATCAGTAATGCGCCCGTACTCGGATATTACCATCCAGCACAACCAATGGAGGTACAGTGTGATAGTAGCCAGAGTGGAATAGGCGCTGTTCTGTTGCAGAACGGAAGACCTTTGGAGTTCCGCAGTCGAGCATTCACAGAGGCCGAGAAGCGGTACGCACAAATCGAGAAAGAGATGCTGGCAGTGGTCTATGCTATGGAGCGTTTCAATGATTATACTTTTGGAAGAAAGACAACCGTGCACACTGATCATAAGCCGCTGGTGTTGATAGCCACTAAACCACTGAGTAACCTTCCTCGCCGTCTGCAGCGTATGCTTATCCGACTCCAGAAGTATGACATTGACATTGTGTACACACCTGGCACACAGATGTTCATCGCGGACACCCTGTCGAGAGCACATCCGCCAGTGGCCGAACATCATCTAGAAGAGATCGAGACAGTTAGCATGGTGCAGCATCTGGCTGTGACAGAAAATCGTTTGAAAGACATAAGGCGTTTCACGGAGGAAGACCAAAATTTTGCAGCTTTGCGAGACGTTATCCTCAATGGGTGGCCAGAAACAAAGATGCAGCTCCCGAAGGAATTAACACCCTACTTCAATTTTCGGGACAAACTCACTGTCTGTGACAGTCTGTTGTTCAAGGGAAGTCGAATTCTAATCCCTTATTCTCTCCGATAGGAGATGCTGGAGCATGTCCATCGCCCTCACCTGGGTGCAAATTACACCATTAACCGAGCAAGAGAACTGATGTTCTGGCCAGGAATGACAGGTCAGATCAAGGATCATGTGTCTAACTGTGAGGCATGCCGTTCACATGACATTCGGCAAACGAAGGAACCGGTGATGCTGCTTGATGTTCCGGACCGACCGTGGCAAAAGGTAGCAGTGGATCTATTCTGGGACAACGGAAAGGATTACTTACTCACGGTGGACTACTATAGTGACTACTTTGAAATCGATTTACTCACCACCACCACCAAGGAGGCCGTAATCAGCAAACTCAGATGTCAATTCGCACGGCACGGGATACCGGAGGAGCTAGTCTCGGACAACGGTCCCCAATTCAGCAGTAGGACATTCCAGGTTTTCGCAACCAAATGGGAATTCGCACACCGGCAAACCAGTCCCTATCACAGTCAAACAAATGGGAAGGCAGAGTCGGCAATGAAGCAAGCCAAGCGACTATTAGTGAAGGCTAGAGATACTCGGGAGAACCCATACCTCATGCTACTGGAGAGTCGCAACACTCCTTCAACGGATATCGGCGTGAGCCCAGTGCAGCGCCTATACAGTCGAAGGACCAGAACTGTGATGCCTGCATCAGCAACACTTCTGCGCTCTGTCACGCCACAACTTGAGAAAGTACAGAACAGTTTGAAAAGGCGAGTGACTACTCAGAAACGGTACTACGACAACGGCGCACGGGAATTACCTGAGCTGACTGTGGGTGTAGAAGTATGGGTTGAACCAATTCCCGATGGACAGGAGCGGTGGAGAAAAGGAGTCGTGGCTGCGAAAGTCAGTGAAAGGTCATACGAAGTAAATGTTGGAGGGAAGAAGCTGAGAAGAAACCGAGTACAGCTGAGGAGATGTCCGAGGCGACAGCATGAATCAGGGAGAGAGCGTTATACTGCGTGCGGCAATGAGGCGACATCGGCAGACCCAACAAAGAGGACGCGGAGTGGTAAAGTGTATGGACTATTTAGCAAACTACAGCAGCAAGAACATGAAAAAAGGGAGGATGTGATGGGAGTATACACTCGAACGAACGTGCGGTGCCAGCCTAGCAAGCAAGCTGTTAGGCTGCCGCAAGGAAAGACGGCAGTCGATTGGACGTTCACACGTTTCTCGCATGCACGCTGATTGGCCAACAGTGGACGCATTGGAGTGAGTTTGTTTGACTGAATCAAAGGGAAAATGTCATGCATTCACAAAGGTCCTTAATTATGGATCCAACTAGCTGTATATACCGATATGTTTCACTCGCCCTATGCCTGCGTTTTCTCCTGGTCCTGTTGTTTGCTGAATATACGTTTTGTCCCTGAAGGACCGACATTTTACAAGCACCATAGACTTATAAAACAGCAGCTTCGTCCCAATTGTGAGCGGATGGTTGTTCCACCTACGACATTCCAGTTTGCTGAAAGCAGCAGGCGCCTTCGTTACGCGGCTCCGCATCTCTCTCCGTATCTGCTGGTCGGTTGTTATTATGATACTAAAGATGCAAATTCTCGAAGTGGCTTCCAACACTTCGTCGGCACTTTCGTTTTGGGGCAGGTTCAAGCACTGCATTACGGGTAAAGTTCTGAAACGACAAACAGTCTTTCTCTATGATGACTTCACTCGGTAAAATTAGAGAAGCACGACAACCTGATTGTATTTTATCAGAAGTGGGATGAAAACTTAGCAGCCCGGCTGCATGAGTTGGATTTTGCCGCAAAAGCACGCCTCCTAAAAAGACAAATCATTCAAAGCCCTTTCAAAATACTCCGGAACAAAGAAAAGCTGACATCAATGGTTGAAATGCTCAAGGCAGAAGAGCTAATTACTTTGGTTCAGAGTTGTTTGGTGTTGTTGACCCTAAGAAGTATCCAACCGACGGAACTGGAATGCAAGGTTGCTAAATTGACGCGGATGGTGCAAAGTCTCTAATGTAGGGGAATACGCCAATGACGGATACATCAAGCAACAAATACGGAAGAGGAAATAACAGACACTGTTTTTGGTATAACCACACAGACAATCCTGCTTGATACTTTACTAAGAAAAACCTTTCTGACTAGTTTCTCTGTTTATACCTAGCTCTACAGGTCCCTATCGAAGACGTACAAGTCCGTGTGATAGTATATCCCCCTGGGGTTTTCCATTAGATCAATCCTCAGTCTTTATGGAGACGGCTAGTGGCCACTAGTTAAAAGTAATATCTGTGCATCTGCTTCAATTATAGATAGAAGTTATACGTATCGGCAATTCGATGTTCGTTATGAAGTTGTCAAAGGAAAGTATAATCGGTAACGATATTCTGAAGCAACTTGGCAATAGAATCGATTTGGAAGCGGAACCATCAAGCATAACGCAGGAAAACAGGCCGCGTGTGCCCTAGCTCTTCATCACGAGCTCGAAGCTGTATCATCTTGGAATCGAGTAGACCGAACAGCGTTGATTGGACAAACTAACATTTGCATTGCAATATCACATCCGACAATACAGAGTTTTCGGTAGCCTGATACTCTAAACAATTCAATCACTTGAAACAACGAACTGGACGAATTAAAAGAAACGCTACTAGCGAAGGACCGCCAAGTCAAACGATTAAATCCGGTGTAGCGTGTGAATATATCATTTCCGCAAAGTTGCATAAAATCTCCAAAATTTTGCAAAGAATGTGCAAAATTTTGCAAAGATATTCCAAAATTTTGCAAAGAAATTCCAAAACGTTGCAAAACCCTGTGCGATTCGCTAGCCGCTCAGAGCCAATCCTCTGACCTTAAGTTGTTCTCGTTGGCGGGATACCAAGGTTCGGTGCGTTAGTCTAGGGAGGCAAGCAAGCTGCTCGTTGACTGGGTGAGACTTGTGAATGAACCATAGAGGCACGCGCCTCGGCCGTGCAACGGACTTGTCTGTGTCCCCTCATGTCCGAAACAGTGGATCACAATTGGTCTGAGAGCAATGAACAGCTGGAACATTATCGCATGAAGGAAACCATGTCTGTGATACTAACTTCATCCGCATGCGTTCTCTCTGTCGTTCGACAGTGTATTATTATCAGACATTCATGTCCGAGTTTTGGGCGCATTCGTCAACAGTGATGACTGGCAGCTGGTGGCAACTGTGAACAACGTCATATATCAAACAGCCTACTCCTGGATTCGTCGTTCTCTTGATCAGGAGCCGAGTACTACGCAGGCGCGCGGTCGTAAGCGGATTCTGTCGGAAGAAGACGTAGATGATATCCTGTTTTGTATCGCAAGGGACTCAACCCTTAAGCGACGGGAAATGCGAGTACGAGTATGAGCAGAAATGGACAGGGGGATTTTGCAGTCAACAATCGCACGACACCTGGATGGTCGATTGCTAACTATGAAGAACATCTATTAGGTTCCCGAGGAAATGAACCATGAGCGAACCAAAGAGATACCCAGGGAATTCGTTCAGCAGTTTCTGCAACTTGAGAGCGGTAGCAGGTTTCTCATTTGGATTGACGAAGCGAACTTCAAGCTTTACTGCAAGCGTACTCGTGGTCTGGCGCCCAAAGGAGTGAGGGCCTGTTGCAAAGTGGCCAACCGTAGAGACCTCAATTTGCATTTGATCGGTGCACTTCAAATGGATGGGAAGGAGTCGATGACCACCCGGGGAAGCTCATTCTCAGGTCCCCCTAAATCTCGGATGGCTGCGAAGCTATTAAGACAATCTGAAACGGGAGATGGAGCTCCAGCAGGTCGTCGTGCTATGTGATAATGCACCATGTCATACACGACTGGAAGAACTGTCGTCCGTGGATGGATATGAGGCAGTAGCCATACTGAGATTGAGGCAATACTCTCCATTCCTCAATTCCATCGAAAATGTGAAGGCCAGGTTGAAGAATGACCTGAGTGTGCACTATGAGGAACTTCTAGCCGCGGATCCGCAGCAACTCATGACGCAGATGGAATGGAGGCTGCAGTTCCTTGAAAGCCGTGCCGGAGCAACCACCAAAGATATCAGCGTTGTGGAATGTAATGCTATTCGACATATGCGTGTACACTTTATTAATCGTCTAGAAAAAGTGACATGTTTTGCTCGCGTTGCTTGATTATTTTTACGTATCTGATTATATAGCACGTCATTGGCAGCGCGTAGGGACGTGTGTGTATTCACGATGTTCTCAAAATATGTATGCACATACGTAAGTTTGCGTGTTTCTTACGGGGGTTGAGGCGATATCCGATGTTTAGCGTAAGCGAGTGACACGGGACCGGCTTCCAGTGAGCCATGCCTGAGTGATATGTTCAACCTATGGTCGTTTTCGTGCCGGGATTCGCTGCGCCGTACTCTTTCACGATCAGCCTGAGATAATGTAGACACAGCTTCTTTGTTCGGAAAACTAGGATGTTTGGATAGCGCATTGTAGGACAAAGTGAGCTTGTCAGGTGAAGCAACTGTCAGATATATTACAGTATGGGATATCAGCGTGGATATTTGAATAGTAGTGAATAGGAAATTACTGCGCACGTCATGTCAGCCTTTTCCAAGAGTGAGAGGAACTGATAGGTGCTCAAATGCGAGTTCGCAAACGCGTCCATTACCAGACAACTTGTCGTCATTGAAGCTGAATGAATGAATCGCGTGTCTAATGGAAACCGTCTCTGTGCGATGTTTGTCCGCTGTATTTAAGCGCACTGGCGCGTTAATTCGTTACCCGAATGGAAGTTGGTCTGTCAAGTTCCTAACCCACCTCAACCGGTTCGGAAGCTGCACTTTAGATTTAAATGCAAATATCCCTAAAGCCAGTACAATTTAATTTGCGTACCAGAAAGGCACGAATGGTTGTCCAGAACGAAGTTTTCTGTGCGAAGTATTTCTGTTCCGCGACCAAGGTTAACGCGGATCGAATTCCCAACCAATAGGATTGCTCCTTTCCACGCTCATCCATGTTTGTACAAAAGTACGCAGGCACACCATGCTCAGCGCAATCTCCGCGAGGCTCCACTACGCTACTCGACGCTGCCACACGCCACTCCAATACGCACTGATGATGTGACAACTAATGGTGATGAAAAGTTTGCAACAAAATTGCCAGGCTCAGCGAGCAATTCAAACACCATCTGAACAACTTGAGCTACAAGTCTTCAATGCTATAGCTTAAAGTCTGTAGAGGATATAGTTTCGCGTAATAGCTCGCGCTGCGGCGAAGACAATATCTTTCTATTAACGCGACCTATGGAACGGATAGTATACTCGTGGTTCATATTGCCATATCAAATTTGAAATAAATGCTTGATGGCATGAGCGGAGCCTCCTGGCGTTTTTTGTTATAAAGGGAAAACTTCTTTAAGCATTTGACTAACAATGTGACCAGGGCTGGTATCTTAGCGAACGCCAAGACATTGTTTCCAAATGAGAGCTCGAGTTAGAGGGAGACGTTTATTTGCACAGCTGAAGGTTCCTTGTTTAACTGGCTTTACAAAACGACACCATTCAACGCTGCTGGATAGAATAAAGAAAAATTCACATCACGCAAGAGGCGACTGCACCTTTTAAATGAAACAAACGCCAAGCAAACGGCGATGCTCAACTCAATCAATCGAACTCAACAGCCAGTACAACAATCTACACCGGTAGCTTAAGTGTGCAATGAAATAATACTTTTAGTTAAACATTTACACAGACAAATCGGGGAATCTCTAGACAATATATGGCCATCCCCAGAAGGGACTGTATAATCAGTACTTGAATATACGTAAGGAATGTTGATCGCGGATCATCCTTCTACAAGATCAGGTTGGTGAAGAACAAACCAATCAAACAGTTCGAATTCCCACTCAAGTCATTCCTACGGTGCCCGAATTGAAAATAGGTTTCTGGGAGGAGACAGTTAGTAAAGCGCACGTATCTGGTTGAGCACTAATTTCGTTGTGCTCCTAGTTGATGTGCCATGATCCATCGAAACGCTCAACCAAGGGTGTGTTTATGGAAAGGAAATTAAGGAAGATCAGATTAAATGCATGACAGTAGACAAGATGAGGTATTGAGAAAACGCGTGAATCTGTTATTTTAATTGTAAAATGCTTTGCCCGTTTCAAAGCATTTTAGTCCTTTTATAGGTTTAAAAAACTTTTGTAGAAGCACATAAATGTGAGGCAAGCTGTTTGGTAAATAACAGAAGCTAACAAAATGAAGAATACGAACGAGAATTTTATTTCCCTAACGCGTCGAGTGATGGTAGGGTGAGTAGGGATGCGATCGGTTGGACCAATGTTCCCCTAGAGCGGAGTGACTGGTCTGATATTGCGGTGCTGGCCGTGATGACGCCGGTTGAAATGGTTCTTGTTGCACCGCAGAGTCAGCATTGTCAAAAAATGCTGACTTTTGTCGGTCGATTTTGGTCGTCTCAGTTTTACCATTATAGTTAATAGTACATGTCTTGTCGGCTCTGCGTAAGGCAGAGTACAGGTCAGAATAAGTAGGTTGGAGGAACCGTCCTACGCTGTAATTGAGAACGAACACTTGCATGCAATTGGTTATGCGTTCATCCACGTTTGTATGCAAGCTCTGTGCTCTGGGTTGTACAGACTGAAGTTGTCGCAAGTGATAAGATAGGCGAGCTGCGCGTTCGCCATAGTCGAATATACTTAGTATTTAGGTTAAACAATTTCACCAGATAAGCACTGATTGCAGCCAAAGACTATCAAAGAAGGATTGACGTGCAAATTTACTTTAATCGTGTTGCTTATGTTTAAGAGAACGAGTAGAATTCCTTCGTGCCAGGATGTGCGAACCTGGGCGCAGAATGATGCTTTGAGTTTTCAATGGAACCTTCCTACGGGCCATCTAACTTTGGTGTGTTATCGAGTGATTCTGTTGTGCTGACAACTAAGTGCGTCGTGAGATTTGCTGAGGAATCCATCAAAGTGTGTTCCTCGGTCTGTGTTGATGGCGCTAGGGCAAAATTACTGTGCTACCTAACGCTTTAGGAAAACTTGCGGAACTATCTCCGATGAGCAGTCGGCTATCGGAACCGTTTCTCTCTAACGTTTAAACCTGTCTATACAGGTGAAGAGTACGCGCAGCCATCTCATAGAAGCAAGTGCTCGACCAGGTCGACGTGACCGTTTGAGAAATGAGAGTTAGTAGCTAGAAAGATGCCAAGTGGATTTTTACTCTTCCTATACAACTTGGCGCACTGATAATCTAAGCACGCGGGCCCAAAGGCGGAGATCGCGGTTGACCTTGTACCGGAAGAGGCATTCGGTTACTAGCGTCTGCAAGTCACGAATGCCAGGATGCGACAAATTGTATAGAGCACTAAAACCAGTCGGTACACCGTCGTAGAAAATAGAGGGGGATGAAGTTCGTGAGTAGTCACAAAAATTCCTCCTCTCAGTTGAAACTAGTGGAGTGTTGCGTAGTTTCAACGAGGTGCCGAGTCGAAGCTCGTTTATGTCAAGCTCAGCTGCTTCGACTGTTGCTATGCTGGTTAGATCCATGTTGGCTCCAGGTCCTAAACTGATCAAATATTGTGTGAAAGAGCTTTCGCGACGGGGTTAGAATCACCTAAGACAAGTCATACATCTGTTGAATGCAGATATTTATTCTAGGTGTTTAGTTTGTCGCGGAGAGTACTTTTCGATCTCGCCACAGACCTTGTAAAACAATGGTATTTTTTCAGTGACAATTATGAGTTGTCCACCTTTGAGACAGTGACAGCAGTGAGGAATAGCTAGGTAGATTTCTATTAGGGCCCCACGAAAGAGCTCTTGCGCGATTCGGCTGGTTGCCGATGCTTATGAAGCCAAAATAGTTGTATCAATCAATGAACAATGAGCAGTCAACGAAATGTACCGACGGCGGTGTTTGATGCGACAGTCGTAAGAGAAAGGAACTCAGTTAGGTCTGGGTGAGTGAGAAGGTTTACAGCATTTTAGAACTTCTCGAAAGTTAGTTTAGCGTCGTCTAGAAGGAGAAAAGAGTGTTACTTATTCCGGAGCAAGTCAGTCATTGGTTGCACAATGTGCACGCAGTTAGGAATGAACCATCGGTACTAGTTGACCAGGCCAAGGAAACAGCGATGCTGTTGTACGAGCCGAAAATTGCGGACCCTTAGTGCATATATAATGCGGGACATTTGACATAACGAGAGACAACTCGTTTTGAGTGCGAACACGTTAGGGAGGCTGGTGGAAAAATTTACAAATGGCTGTGAAGCATAAGTAGGACACGAAGGGGAGTGATCGCAGCCATGTTGGTGCTAGTCCCGATAACAACAGGATGCGTCCGAGAGTCTATAAGATTTTGCCCGTTAGTATGGAAAATAAACTCAAAAGGTTAAAGACAGTATGTGCCTATAGTGTTGAAATGCCGTCTCCTACTATGGAAGCCTTGCTAGTGGTTCGCCGGAGACCTAGATTGAGCGTTACCAGTCTTTCGCCAGGTTCCGAATGGCGTACCATTGGTGTCACGTAGTCTGGTCGGTGAGGTTAAGATGACTGCATCTGAACTACAGGGTATTACGCTAACTTTCAGTTTGGTATCCACTATGAACTCGGTACAGTAAGTTGAATCTCTAATGCAGGCTAAGCGAATTTGTTTTTATTTGGTCGCGCCAAAAAGCTTGGCGAATTCTTGACGAAGCAGCAATGCTAAGCACATTTGCGGGCTGCGTTCCCAAACCGATGATGATACCAACACTAAGCTTGTCTGTTGTTGGAGTAAGAGCGTCTTGAGATTGCTTTTGATCGGCTATGACGGTGACGGCTCATACTGACTTGGACTTGGAATTGGCGACTAATTGTCGCCCATTGTGTTTGCATGGCTCATATGGTTAACTGTTAGGCGGTACTAGAATTGCCCTGGGACACGACGACATTGACTTTGCTAGAGTCGATGTAGCTTTGATCGTTCAATGACCCGACGTGCTAAATCAGATAGTTGGGTGAGCGATACGCGCTCACAATTGCGAGAATCGCTTGTATATTTTCTAGTAACCACTGTTGCCAAAGTTCTCGGACTAATTCTCATCCAAGGTTAATGGACTAAACAGTTGCTGTATCTCTCGTAGCAGGTTTGAGGGCAGTTGGTCGCCCAACTGCAGATTCATGAAGAAGTGTTGCAGGCGGACTTTCTCAGTGGGCATGACACGCTTAAACGTGGACCCCTTAAGGGCATCATAGCAGTTTTCTATCTGATATGAGGATGTCGAAACTGTAGTCATATATCCCTGTGGAGATAAGACAAGCTTGATACATCGTGCGTATTCTAAATAATTCTGTGGTTCCACAAGGATTTCTCTAGATGAGAAAATTTCAAAATGGATCCCTGTCAGATAGCTTGGGACAAAGTGATGTACAAGGCTATAAGAAGATACTCTTAACGGTCTACAAAATCTATGGTTTTAAAAACACACACAAATTCTGCGGTATGTAAAAGTAAACCGGAATTTACAAAAAAACGAATAAATGGGCCCATCAGCATAAATCTCGAAATATCCGGTAGTGAGGTTCTTCAGAACTCTGGGTCACCATTTTTTGAGAGCCCGGATAGCCATATAAAAAAAGATTAAATGAAGGGAACCATGTTTTTTACAGCAGTAGGTTTCCAGTAAAAGGCGACTCCGATAAACGCTGCTAGGGGAACCACAATGCACAGTGTATGACAGGGATCACGAATTGCAATCAAAACCATTGTCCAGCAAACTGCGATGCCAGACTCAAGCAATCGAACTCAACAGCCAGTGTAACAGCACGCACCGGCTGCCTAACTGTACAAGGAAATCGTAATTTTAGTTAGAATTTTACACAAGCAATTCGGGGAATCTCCATACTGCACGATATTCTACAGTTCAAAATTGATAACTAAACTAATCTTGTACCGACTGAACTCCCGGGCAAAATGCATAACGTCAAGTCAAGATGTTCAATGACAGTAGATGTGAAAACGTCATAAAGCTTTTCAGCCTAAGTTATGGGACAGCCATCGGAAACGTAAACGTTGGCCAACAGAATTAAACGATACCCGTTTAACTATGGTGGCTTGCAGTTCACAATCAAGCAGTTAATGCGCTGCGCATAATGATGAAAAACATTTTTTATCGACATGCATCGTGAAAAATTTATGTTTGTGATAAAACCACCTCCACGGTGTTGTGTGTACATGAGTGGTAAACGCGACGCTCTGTAAATCCGTCAAGTGTCACTGATGAATTTTCTACGTCTTCTTGCTTGTAGGTTAATGATACCAAGTCAGAAGTATTTACGGAAACTTGTTCCACATTTATGGTCTTTTGTTTTCTAACAACGGAGCGGATATTGACACTGAACCAAATAGGTATATCAATAGGCTGTGGTTATTTTTCAAACTGCAACCCTGCATCATGCACAGTGCTCTGTTGTGGAACTTATTTGTTTTTCGTAGATGCTTTTCCATTTGTTCCTTATAGACTGACCAGGGAAACGTGAGGTATATATGTACGTGTGTAGTGGGCAGTGCAATGCGTGAAAGCGGCAGCAAGTCACATGTGCCGAGATGGCTAGAGATAATTTTACCTCTGGTTTTAGGTGCGAACGGGTTACCACACCACAGCCGCTGAACCAAGATAGTGAGAAAACGTCAAGCACGCAGAAGGGTATGATGGTAGAGAGTAGCAAATGCAAACAGTTAACCGAGTATGGCTACATCTTCCCCCTCCATCGAGTGCACGTCGTCCTCGAGAAACCAGACGGACCCGTACTAAAATGAATACGTAAGTTGGCCTGGCTACTATGGTATTGGTATGAAGGAGCATGTCGATCGGCGATCGTGAGAGCTGTTAAGACGAGACCAAACGGCGATGAGTCAGAATATGTAGAGCAGGCGGTTGCACTTACGCTTGACAAAGTTTATTCGACTGTCTTCCAAACGATCGGCTAACTTCGCACTCCATCTAAGAACAATGGGAGACGAAATGGAATGGGAGTGGGAGGGAAATGGTTTGTGGTTGCATGCTGACTGGTAATACAGAATGTATTGTGATTTGGGGTCCAACCCGGTTTCTGTTGAGGTACACACTTAGGCGTGCAGTGCTAAAATGCTTATTGAGATAAATGTCAGTAACAAACAACAAGATGAAGGCGGAGGCAAAGCATTCTCCGTGTAGTACATTGTACCCATGCTTTCATTGCGCTATTTCTACGGTTGAACGGCTGACATACGTGGCTTTACCTTGCAGTCAGAAACGATGGAAGATTCGGAAACACTCAATGTAGACACTGGATATTGACTCAGAGTGTCCCAAGTAAGTGGTACTTCCTATTCATTGATGCACAGATGAAGAGGTAGTTTGGTGTATAAAACAACTTTATCGAAATTGTGTAGTGATGAGACATCCGCTGGCATATATTTTTCGGGGCTCAGAAAGCTGCTGGAACCGACATTGTTGTCCCCGACTCTGCAATGTGAGAACGCGTGGCAAACGGGCTGCAAGCTCTGATGTCGTTGGGGTATGGAATAATCTTCCGGATAGCGGTGGCCATGCGAATAGTGGCTGCGGATGGTTGCGGACCGGACTGTTGCGACTGGTGACAAAGTGATTCTGAACCAGCATATGTTGTTGAATGGCTTGCGAAAGTACGCAGTGCTTTAGATGCGTGTATAAGGTGAACTGAGTATATCGGCTTCCATGAACTCGTGTTGAACCTGAGTGTTGCAGAGCAATGGTGGACGGGAAAAGTTTAATAATTTTATACACACTTTTACTTCCGACGCATCAGAACTGAAGACCGACAGGTGAACAATGAAATATTAACAACTATTTATGCCGAGTTCGCTAAACGATTGCTTGACAATTCGCTCAGGACTGTAGGGGTAAATGTACAATATCAAAAGAAACTGCTTTATGCTTAAACATATTTGAATTGATACACCGCAGAATAATGGTAGTGTACTTGTGAATTGAATGCGAACGATGAGGCGAAATGAAGGCATGCATAGTTTATGTACTCAGATGTAAAAGAGAAAACTAGAATACTCATTTGTGCACCTGCTCCCCAGGTTTACGTGATATTAATCCGGCTTGAATAGATAATTGATATATTCAACGTGGCACATTTTAGGCACGAAAGGAATGGAAACCTTGGGTGACATCCAAAAGTCATTTTTGTAAATTTTCAAGTTGGGGAAGGCAACAACTAAATTTCGGAGAGAGTACCAGGTCTTGCAATTCCGAAGACAGAAATATTTCCTCCAGCAATCCAGGAGACTATCCTTTTCACCCAATATCAGAGGGTCATTTCTGAGATTAGTGTGCTGGCTGAGTTTTAGCAATTGATGGCATCCGTGATTAGGGTCACTTAATATTTGGTAGACTAATATGAGATTGCCGCACAACCTTCGGTAGCGGCCTTTGAAAAATTCCAGTGATTGCAGCCTTTGTTGGTAGTAAAGATTTAGTAAACTTTTGACATTCTTTGTGGCCCGGCGTTGTGATTTATCTTGCACTTCTAAGTCGCGTTTCAACCAAGTTGGTCAAGCTTGAGTGGCATATACAACTTGAGGGCCCATGTAATAATTGTGCATGATAGTGAAGTTGAATTGGCCAAAACTTCCGAATGATCTCCGCAGCAGGCCGATGTGCTGGTTGACTTCTTTGGCAGCTGTATCTGACTTCATTGTGCTGTTAAGTTCACTTTGAATGAGCACACTAATGTCACTTTCCTGGAAATTTGTTTTTAATACATGGTACCGAAACACATACATGCATTCATGGCCATGACGCAATGGAACAGCGTGACATTTTTTCACATTGTACGGTATGGTATTCTGAATTGGCCAGTTCGACACCGTGTTTTGGTCACCTAGAAGCTTTTCATTATCGTCCTGCTCGCTGTCGCTTGACATAACCAGGCATGGTCCGTGAAGAATATAAAATCGCGGTTAATTTCCCTTGCATATCGCCTACAAAAAGCAAGAATAGACAGTTAAGTTGGCGGAGATGATAGTAGTAGCAAGAGTAGTATTAAACAAGGTGGTCTATGATTCGTCAGTGGGCGTCGGTACTACCTGGCTTCCCTGGCCGAAATGGAGATTTGTCTTAGTGGGCCCCACTCCGAGCATTTGATGAATGCTCTAACCTACAAGGCAGTAGGGCGATGTAAGGGCGTCACGACCAGTTAGAAGCCGGTGACCAACTAAATGTTTCATACGCCTGTCGGTCCGTGAAGTACTAGGGGCCCAA
>OX104070.1:14515949-14605583 GCA_944474145.2 Dicrocoelium dendriticum
GAGGTAGAACGCCGGGCGAAAACAGACTGTACCTACGTGAATCAAGCAGTACTCACAGCAAAGAAAATCAGGCACCATTCAAAACGTCTGGTTAAGCAAATTCCACTAGACCTGACATCTAGTATTAACAAGGATGGAGCAGCCAAACACCAACCCTTGGTACCTGTAGCTCAAATATCTCTTGTCGAGACTAAGCCTCCCAGAACATCGGTTACATATGCAGAGATTGCTGCAAGGGTCCACCGAGAGGCCGCCGTTGCGTCCTCTTCCATTGTAAACACCGTTAACGCAAATGGAGAGAAAAAGAGCAAACAATCACTTGTCAACAAGTCAAGACAAATGAGTACCATACCTTGTAGATCGATTAAAAAGGGATCCAACAACAGTGCCCGGACTGTTGTATGCTCAAATGTCCCTGAATCTACCGCCATCACATTGCGGGATAAGTTATCAGACGACCAAGACCAATGGAACTCATTGTGTATGCAGATGAGTATCAAAGCCAAGCCCATAAACTTGTTACGAATTACTCGTCATCCGAACTCGCCACACTATGGTGAACCCAGACTTATTCGAGTAACTCTAGAATCCTCCACCGACGTGGAAAACGTTTTGCTCTCCGCAAGCGCGCTAAAACACGAATCCTGTGGGATACGTATCTATCCTGATGTCCCTTGGAGCGCGCGACAACCAAAACGAAACACCGAAGAGGGGCACAGCAAGCAAGACCGCCTAAACACAGTCTTCATACATGGCGTGCCAGAACATCCTTCTAACGATGTTCAAGAGACCGGAAAGCACGATTTAGAACAGTGGCGGTTCATTCGTGAAACACTTTCTTTGGATGATGTTGTGGCACTATCGCTCACCAGGATACCTCTCTCATCGAATTATAGAGGATGCGGCCCTAGAATCCTAAAACTTGTGGTTCAGTCAGAGCAACAAGCAAAGGATGTTTTGGATCGATGGCGGAGAAATCGGAAACATCTTCCTTCCGAAATTCGGTTAAAGGTCGCAAACAATTCGCACAGCTCAAGTATTAAAGCAACTGAAGTAGCAAGCATACTGACGAACGTACAGAAGTGTAACTTGACTGCTGCTTTAATTGACTCTGACGTAGGTCTAAACGAAAGCTGGGACGCACCTTAGCCGAATCAAGTTGCAAACGAGGTAGCATTGACCCATCAAAAAAAACGAGTAACTGCCGACCTCCCATCGCTCGGCATTCTCCCACAATTGACAGCTTCACCTCTCTGCGGGCTCCTAGACACCGAGAAACTGGCCTGCTTGTATACAAATGCTCAGAGACTTTCGAACAAACTGGCTGAACTGAAAGATCGCCAAGCTTCTGGCTCGTGTGATGTCATTGGTATCACCGAGACATGGATACACACGGGAATGACGAACGCTGAAGTGTCGCTACCCGGCATGTCGCTGGTCCGGAATGATAGGCTCACAAAAGGAGGTGGGGTAATCCTGTACTACCGAAACGACTTACAGTGCGAAGCCGTGGAGGATTCAGACTCGCAGTTCCCCGACTCTCTTTGGTGGCGGTTGCAGTTAAAAGGCAGGGACGCTTGCCTTATTGTCTTGGAGTACCGCGCCCCTAACTCAACACCCAAAACCGGCTACCACCTAACGGCGGCTTTAAGGTGCAGTTTACCACAAAAGTACACTCACATTCTTATCATGGGTGACTTCAAAGTACATTGTTTAGAAGCCCCTGCCACGATCGGAGAACAATTCAAAACCGATTTACAAGATCTAATAACTACTGTTCCTCTTTACAACCACATCACTTTACCCACTCGGTTCAGAACTGGTAACAGGCCATCTGTGCTAGATCTTGTGCTTACCAACGAGGAGCAAATGATTGATGCGTTGGATTTAGACTGCCCGTTGGGTCGCATTGATCACGCAGTTATCAGTTTCAAGTTTGTCTGCTATGCAGAAATCTGTATGATAACGATGAGACTGGGCGAACCATCACAAGGTACGACCGACTCGCCCAGTTAGTCAGCGCCACAACATGGTCTTCCTCGAAGAACAACCTCGGGAAGTCGCCTGGCTCGAGTTCGTCAACCCAGCCAGTCAGCTGATTGCACAGGCTTCAGAGATAAAAGCTTGCAATAAGTGCAAATCAGTTTCGTTCGTCAGGAGCAGAACTCGAAAATGGATGACAGTACGCAACGCAGCATGGCAAGCGTGCAGAGAAGCTCTAGCACCAGAAAATCGGTACAAGTACGTAGCCCAACGTAACCACTGCACTGAACTGTTAAGAGAAGACAAAGCCGCCTAACAGCACGACATCGAAAAAACCTTCAGTGCCAACCACAAACTGCTGTACAAGCATGTTAGTAGCCTACGAAAGGCGAGGCAAGGATTTCCTCCACTCAAGACGGCTGATGGCCCAACAAGAACATCTATGGAAGCTGCAAACGCGCTGCAGATGCAATACGCCCCCACGTTTCAAAGGGTCTTGCCACCAAGCGATCTACCAAGCTTTGTATTCTGCTCACCAGAATTTTACCGCAGAGGTTGTATTGCAAAAGCTGACTTCTCTACGCAAACACAGCTCGCAGGGTGTCGACACCATTCGTTCAGAGGCATTGGGAGCAGCAGCAAGCCAACTGGCAGTAGATTTAACTCCGTTTTTCCAGCACTGCTTAGACCAGAACCAAGTTCCCGCCGTATAGAAGCTTGAATTAATAAGCTTGATTCACAAAGGTGGAAGCAGAACTGATCCCTCCAACTACCGCCCAGTAACCCTTCTTCCTATACTCTCCAAGTTCATAGAATCCATAGTTGCCGATGCACTGGTGTGCTAACTGGAAAACTGCAACCTCATCACAGCGATCATGTACGACTAATTTACTAATTGCGCGCAGTAGTTGGACCGAGGCAGCCGACGCTGGAAAAGGTGTCGATGAGATCTACCTGGATTTTTCCAAGGCTTTCGATCGTCTAGACCATCGGATACTACTATCCAAGCTGCAGCATTACGGGGTCCAAGACGCACTTTTAAGCTGGATCGCCATCTTTCTATTTCAACGGCAATTAGTGGTCAGATTTCGGAGCTCCTTATAGGACCCCATACAAGTGGAGTGTGGTGTGCCGCAAGGCTCAGTTCTGGGTCCACGTTTGTTTTTGGTGTTTATTAATGACCATGCACAGGGAATCGCTTCAAACTTCCTAACGTTTGCCGACGATATCAAGAACTGGCGCAGGATTCAGGCGAACGCCGACCAACATGTGCTTCAGAGTGATTTAGATACGGTGTATCAATGGTCGATCCAAAACTTATTGCATGTTAACGTCAGTAAATGCAAGGTGCTTTCCATCCGACATCAGAGCAGCTACTCATACGGACTCTGAACGGATGTACTGCAACAATCAACTCTCGAACGTGACTTGGGCGTCCTGATACAAGATGACTTGGGTTGCTCCAGGCAATTCGGAAAGGCCTCGGAGACCGGGAACAAACACGTCGGGCGTTTGGACAAATAAACAGCTCCATATTTCGACAAATGCTCAGCGCGTACGTTCGCCCCCATGTCGAATATGCAATTCAAGCCTGGCATCCACGGCTGAAACACGACCTTAATGCACTCGAGCAGCCACAACGCCGCGCATTTAAGAACGTAATTGGAATGCGCAATCTTTCCTACCAGGAGAGGCTGCGACAACTGGGATGGTTCAGTGGAAGCTATCGCAGACTACGAGGTGACCTGATTATGGCATACTTGATTCTGCGAGACCCACATCATGTGTGCTGCCCTTTACTGCAACTCAGCAGCAATAGAAACCTGAGGGGCCACTCATTAAAACTCGCAGAACAAAACAGTTTTATGGATTGCCGCAGAAATTTCTTTCCATCCGTGTCTGTCACCCGTGGAATGCTCTCCCAGAATCGGTCGTCTCTGCGACGACACTAACGGTATTTAAAAGACGGCTGGACGATGCACTCATTCACCTACATTTGGTCACTAAGAACTACTCAATCCTACACCTAGAGTTAACCGTGGAATTACTTGTTGATAATTGTGGATGCTGTGAATCTAAGAAAATCGCAGGACTGCAGCGAAGCAAACGACAAGTCCTTATTTTCATATTTAAAGTATTAACTATTTTACTATCCTTATAATCATTATTGTTATGTTGATATCCTCTGCAACTATCCAACGGGACTTGTAAAGCAACGCTTCTTTACCCGTATAAATTCATTGTTCATTGTTTAATATTCTGTGTGTTGCCTCATGTGATTGGACTCTAGCTAGGTGAGCCGCAGTCCAGTATTCGTCATGTGACGGAAGAGAAGTGGCGCGTGGCGACTTCTTCAGACCAAATATAGAATCTGCTTTCCAGTGCCCAAACCGTGCGCAGTACGTTACAATGTAGAATGTTAGTGTTGTCAACGGACTTCAAATCGCAGCGCGGGAGTGCATCCAGGTCCTTCAAAGAAGGTGATGAATGTATTGGTAGTTCGTTAATAGTGTAAATTCAGCCGTCACCAACGTTCTCTTGACTCATGAATATCGACTTGAATTGCTTGACCGAGAGGCGGACTTCCGCAGACCACATAAAGAAGCGGTTGTAGTCTTGCTGAAGTGGAACACAGTCATCGCGGATGCTAATCACTTCCAAATCTTTAGCTAGCCGCAAACGAGCTACGTGGTAGCGGTTGATGCTGAGGTAAATTGTTGTTTTGGAATATGAACATTTTGGGCGCCAGCGATTTGCCTGGGGCTGCGCCACTCGTAGAGGGATACCAGTCATTTAGATGACCGTGGAGTTGTACCATCCCCTTCCGTCTAGCGAGAAAGTCTTAGATCCACTGGAAAAGTGATCCACAAATACCGCACATACTAAGCTTGTGGAGGACGATCTCGTGGTTTACACTGCTGAACGCGTCACTGAAAACGATGCAGATTGTGTCGAAAAACTTCCCTTGGTTAACTACCTGAAAACAGTCACGCCTCCTCACCAGCATTGTGTAATGCATTAGCAGACTGGCATAAAACCATGCTGTGTGAGCGTCAGTGGCTCTTGATTGTCAAAGCGGTGAAAGACTCTTCTTCAGGAACTTCACAGCAAGCTTTGCAAAATATTTGGCAGACCAATCGGCCAGTAGTTGTTCAATTTCCTGGGTTCACCGCCTTACGGGATCGGATTTACCACTGAGCATCTAGCGTAGATCGGCACTACACCTCCGGACAGTGACCTGTTTAACAAGTCAATCACAGTAGGTGATATGAGTGATGGCTGGTAGAGACTTGAGAATCAGTGAGTGAAGTCCGCCTGCGGAAACATTTTTGGTGCCGTCCAAATTAGCGAATGATTGATGCACCTCAACAAAACCACAGTTTTGACTGTCTGGTTTGGTATGTGCGGTAAACCTCGAACTAGGTACAGCTATTTGATCGTTCGCAAACACATAAACCAAATGCACCGCCAATGCGCATGCGCGCTCAACGATGTATATTAGGTGTTTTCGGTCCGATCCCTCTAGCAATTGTGTGCTTCAAGCGCCGCTGGACGTAGGCAAAATATTTTTCATTTCGGCCATTGCGGCGGTTACGTGCTGCTGTTCGAAATGCAAGCGGTTGCTCAATTGCACCATTGCAAATATGTTGCTGCATCTCATACGCCTACTAGTCATTGGATCAGTTGGAGAGGAAGAATTGGTTTCACAATTTCCATCGCCGCCGAGACATTTTACCCGACTACCTCTGGAGCCCATGCGGCTTGATGGGTCCAAAGTTTTGATAATTCTATGGGACCAGCCAATAACAGATTACTGTCCTTCCCTCTTTTTAATATTCCAACAGATTTCCGCAGCTCTACCTTGCGCCAGAATCCAATCCACTTGGCTGACGGCTATAGATAGATGGTCAAAATTCATGAGAGGTTTACTTTCAAGTACTACTTCCACGTAGTTTGCTTCTACCTCAAAATGGCCATGCTTGAGTTGAACTTCACACCAGTGTATTGAGAACATCTGAAATCACCCATGAGTAGATATTAGGGAAAACTCATTTGGCTCCGCAGATGCTGCAACGAATCTAAAGAACAAGTGTGGGGATGGTGATAAAAGACACCCAAGAGCAGCCCTCAATGTGGGAGGTGGATCGAGCACCACAGCTACTCACACACACGATCACCGCTTTCTTAGGCGCTCACCACTCTGCCACACAGGGAAGGACGAATATGAAGCCACGTCTCTGAAAATCGAACTTCGTTTGGCTGCTCAGACGCAACGAAACGACAGAGTTCCTCGCGCTTGTTTACAGTGCTGCAGACGTTGTTAAATCTCCGCACAAACGGCAGCAAGAATCCGCGGGATTGCTTACAGTGTGCGCAATCTGAATATCTTGCTTAGTGGAGCCTTGGAAAGGACACAAAAATTTAGCGATACAGTGGACCGTTTCCTTAACATCATTTCGTTTCGTCAGATCGATGACAGCAGATTATGCTGTTATCCATCTAACAGATGCAGGTGTAAACGGATATTAATCTTCAGACCTTTCGACCTATTTATGCAGGACATGATCAGCGTCGGATTCACTCAGTCTAGAAAGAGGTTCTCATTGGACGACCTTGTCGATCACGAATATTCCAAGGCTGGTCCTTTGCCTCTATTTCATCCCGTCCTCACCCACGTCGAGGAGTCTATCAACCTGGCTCTGTAAAATCATCGTCATAATCGCAGTGCATCTGGGAAGTTGAATCCATGGACTCAGTGGATGATCACGAGATTAAAATGCCTCTGGTCGGTCAAGGTTTGCTTCTCCGAACGAAGATCTTCCAGGGCATCAAATGAACTGGCCTGCTGTTGATTTGCATGGACGAACTCGATGAATTTTTCGCTTTGTCTTTTCTTGATATTTCTGCGTGTCTTCAGTACACAGGCATTGACGCACCGGGACGTCTTTACTCCTACCATACAGCACATGTAATAAAGGTGTGTCAGGTGATGCTGAGCTGCTGGCAACGGCAGCATTTCTTGCTGGCGAGGTTGCTGGAGATAATCAGGAAACCTTATCTGAAACGTGAAGGCGAAACTAGCTAAATTATAGGGCCAAACACATGGAGTTTCTCGCATTGGAACAGTTCATCCTAGAAGGCAACTTGCGATTCTGCTCTACAATCTCAAGCTGTATCTCGTTTCCGCAATTCCTACAAAAATTCGGACGAAAAATGTTGAATTTCACGAAAACGCTGACAATGCTCAATCGATAGTCCAGTGCATGTAATGGGGAATTTAACGTGACAAATGACGTATGCAAGTGTATTGAACGGACACCACAGTGTGATTGCCTCGGCATTATGAAAATCCCGGGACCAAATTGGCGACTAATTGTGGATCACAAAGCGATGGTAAAATTCCCGAGATGAAACAGAGACAGCACAATTAGATGTGGTCAAAAAATACGGAATCAGAAATGAAGCTGAATTATCCGGTAACTTTGAGGACATAATTCATATGCACAGAGAAATTTAACAAGAAGTCACCTTGTTAAAACAGCCAGGATAGAATCCACTCGTGGCCGCTATCGTCCATGGCGAAACAGTTGCGGGTCAGGCAAAAATAATACCGTCAGAATCGTGAAAATGTACGGAATAGACGACTAATTCTGGAAGAAGGTCAACAATTTCAAAAGTTGGGTTGCCATTTATAGCGCCGTCACCAACTATGGCGTAATCGCTGGAAATAGTAAGAAGACAAATACAAATCAGTGGGGTATAGGTTTATTCCAGAGACGTACAAGTTAGCTAAACTAAGGGGCACCTAAGGAAAGCTAGTTAGGGAGTGGAACGAAACAAGGTTCCTAGAGCATCGAATGCAGCGCTCGCGTCACATTTCGGATGTGAATGTATAGAAACAAAGCTGATAAAATTGCGACGGATTAACTATCTAATTATCCTAGGTACAAATCACACCATAGTTTTGTGGTATATTACATACCATGCGGCAATCGTGCTGAGGAATCTCCAGGTCGCTAGTCACGTACGGGATGTACGAGTGAGTTGTTAGATGCTCGGAGCAATAGGGTTATTATCGCTGACGCTTGTATCTCCACCGCTTTCACTCTTCCATCTATTCTTGTCTTAGGCACGTAGCTTACGGATCTACGCCTGCGACCACCATCTAAGTAGCAATCAACCATTTCTAAACTGTTCGTACTCACGTCGCTTGGTACTATTTTTTGAGATTGTTGTGCTTGTGAAAAACTGGCAAAACTTTACCTAGTCATAAATTGAAGTCTCGTTATGTATTAATTCGTCCTAATTAAAATTAAAATTGCATCCCATTTATTGGCATTTCCATATAACAAGACCATCGGTAGGCATTAATCATCTCAAAAGGAGCCAAGTTGGATGATGCATTAGCAGTTTAACTGTGAGCCAGTAGTTTACTGTGTGTTGAATTATAAATCGCTCAGGTTCTAGCCGGACCCATGGATTGATTCTCGCATGTTCAACTAATTACATGTAATTAGACAGCCAAAAACCGCATTAATTCATTGTGGCATTAGACACATAAACTCAAGTATTATGTGAATCACAACGATAAACGATAACCGATCTTTAGTCGAACAGGACTAATGTTTGGACAGTATTAGACCAAATCAATTTGTGTCTAGATCTCATGTAAATTCGCGGCAACTCTGCTACGCGATTGGTCCTTCAGGCTTAAATATCAACCAAACACATAGAAAAATGTTCACAGCCATGGCATTTAAAACGTTAAGATTCTAACCGTTAAGAAAAATTTAATCATTACATGCGGTGTTCCTGAGGCGGAAACATATGTTCACTAGAGAATCTATTTGTAAAATATATATGTAAACGTGTTATGAAGTATTTGAATACAGATCGGTTTATCAAAAATACTTAATACTCTGGTGCATCTCCCTTGAAGCCAGAGCTTAGTAGCCGGGTGAATCAGTAAATAATTGGCATAGTTTGGCGAGATATTAGGATGAGAATCACGTGTGAGCAACAGTCAGTGGGAAAATACAGTTATAGGTCAGAGTATTCAAGATCATTCACATGATGCACCGGTCATGGATAGTTTCCGGTGGATCTCCGTTTCAGGGTATTTGCACTTGTGGCTTATCTGTTCTTTTTGATGCTGATACTGACGGTACTGGTTTGGCGTCCGCTTCCAGCTTCATTCCGTCCACTGACTCTGTTCAGTCTGGCCAGGTTAAGAGTATCTGCTGCAAACTTGTTAGCTCCATCCCATCCTTACTGTTCATACCGAAATTGGTATTCGTGATTTCCATCTTCTCCTTAATTGGCTTCTGAGCTGTTTCGCGTGCTCCTCTAAATATTTTGACGTTCGACCAGTTTATTTTGTTCCTCGTATCTGGCGCACGCACCGGCACCTCTGAATCATTTTTAGGACATTCTGTTCGGATTCCATTTTGGCGAAGGTTAAATACGACTTTGTGTTCCGCATTCCTCGTGTGCCGCAACTTCGCTACTTTGTTTACGTACGCATGCGGGACGTCTTTGCAACTAAGCAGAATTTCTATCTAGCAGCCGTAAATCCTTTAAACGCAAATATGACGAACTTAGCGTTTGTATTTGTTGAAGTGTAGCTGTCTGGAGATTCCCCCTGTTCATCTGAGTAAGTTTCGTAAAACACTAAGCTAAATGACCGTCTTATTGTGCGCATAGAGTTTTGCTGAATGCTGAAATGTATGTTGAATTTGTTTGTCTAACCCAACATACATCCTGTATACTCGGCGACGCGGCTGGATACAGCACTCAGCTTAATCGCGCGGTCTCTTAACTTACCTAAGCTAACTTCGCGTCCTCCGGCGCCGTGTTTTCATCCAGTACAAGTGGTCATCACCCGCACAAAACTTTTTCATTCCGTCGTTACCGTGCCTTCTATTCACTAATTGGGAACGACACTCGCTGGTAGTCTGTCGTTTACAACAAGTCTGTTAGCGTCAGCTGGTCACTCTTGCTACATTGGTGACCCCGATCGGAATCATTCTGGCTACATTAGGGAACATGGTATGAAGCAATTACATCGATAGGTTTGTGGCCCCGGTCTCAGTCAAATTTACCACTAGATCAGAGACCCCATCTGGAATTATCTTGGTATTTTTTGGTAAGTTTGTTCTATTTTTCCTTGTCCAGTTGTAACATTTTTTCGTTCGTTTTCATTAAATGTCAATTCACTTATTTTAATGAGCGTTTCCAGATGTAATGGAGAAGAGAAGACTGTCAATCTAGTATCTCTAGAAGTTCATCAGTTTAGTGAGGTAGGCATTACTTTCTGGTTCATAATCTTAGATACAGAATATGCTAACAAACGTATTACTCTCTTTTGCCTATGGATTTCTCCGTCTAGCATGGCGATCTGATTGTGATGGCTGATCCAACTGTTCGTTATAGCTCCCTGAAAGACGCCGTACAAAAGAGCTACACATTCAAACGGGTCTCGTATGCTTCAAATGTTTCCGATTTGCAGTTAGGTAGCAATAAACCGCCAACACTGTAGGTGCACCGGCTCCTTAGAGGTTTAATCATAGAATATTCGTTTCGCGTATTTTGGCTACAGCTTCTACCCGTGCAAGCTGTCCTATACCATGCCAAGTCTAAACCTTTGTCAAAAATCGCCGAAATCACAGTCTTGGTAATACGCTCCAATGTTTAAAAGTAGCAAGTGCGGAGAACTTGAACTTGAGACTTTTGAGGCGAGCTCCCGTCACCTTTGAGCGACGACTAGTACCATTGTTGATTAACTCCTATATTCGCCCTTACGTTGAATATGCAATTCAAGCCTGGTGTGCATGTTTAAAAGGAGACATTCACCTATTGGAACCACCCCAGGGAAGATCCACGAAGCCAACGCGTGACTATCGGGTCTAAGTTACGAACTGCGGCTTCGCCGAGATCTTACTCTCACATACCGGATACTAACTAAAAGCGAGCATCCATATACATCACTGTTGATCCTAAAGCCTTACAAAAGAAGCCGAGGTAACCATCTGAAACCAATGAAGCAACACTTCCGTCTGAATTCTAGAGAGTATTTTTACTTACTTAGAATCTGTTTTCAATGGAATGCATTACCAAGATATGTGGTGAACACACCAGACATGCCGACATTCGAAAGACTTAGACTTTCTTCTTAGTGATAAACGATACACAACCGTTTTTTAAAGTTCAGGTTTAACCACAGATATTTCACTTTCCATTTTGGAACATTTTGATTTTAATTTTCTGTTGCATATCTATCCTGTTGACGTTGTAAATTACGCATTTTGTCCAATCTTACACTAGTGAATTACTGAACGCACGCTATTATGGTGGAAATCGTCCCGCTGAAACAAGAAGTCCCTTGTATGAGTCTAAACAAGCAGCATTCGTGTAATCACGCTCGCAGTACTACAAGATACTACCTTTCTTCATCACGTAAGGCTAGGTGGCGCTGTCATAAATTACACTAAACGTTGCACATTTGCACCGATAAGAAAGATGCAGCCCGAACAAAACGATGACGTTGTTAGTTCCACAGTTCGAAAATGAATAAACACAATGGTCAACGGATGCCAAATAACGATGGGTTGAAACAAGCTGATCGACAAGTACTAGTGACTGTTGATGGTACTCCAATATCAAGAGTAGTCTACTCTACAGAACCGAGCGAATCTCAGAGACCACTTTCCTAGACGACACCGGGACGGAATTCGACGGGCTCCCACTACCCCCAAAGTAATCGACTTAGCTGAGGACAGCATATCTAGATACGGCCAACGGAATTCCCATAGAAATTTTTGGCCAGCGTTCCCTCACCATTGATTTAGAACCTAAATGCAGATTCCTTTCGATTTTTACGGTAGCTGCTGTACCGCTGGCCACCCTAGAAATCGATTTCTTGCATTGTTTCGATCTAATGGTTGATACGTATCGTCGAACGCCAATTGACAAACAAACACATCCTACAATTTGCGTATTCGAGACGCATTCCGAAGCCGTCAAGCAATTAATCCCCAGTCACAGGCTGACAAAGCCATTCTAGATTTGTTTGCCCATTTCCCAAAGCTGGTTCGCTTTCCTAACGGCATTCTTCCGGTAGTACCTAATGTTACGCAATTAATATGAGCTCGTGGTCTACCAGTCTCCGCTCGAACACGACGTCATGCCCTGGAAAAGTAAAACGACTACGGAAGAAATCGAGTGTATGCTTGAACTTGGTAGTATCCACCCTTCTGCTGGTCAGTAGGATTTTCCGCTTTAGGTGGTGCCAATAACGACTGGCAAACATAAGGCGATTATCGAGCAGTGAACAAGTGTCCTATTCAGCATATTCACGATCTTACTAGCTGTTTGAGCTGTAAGTCTGCGTTTATTGGATCGACCTAACACGAGCCAATCACCAGATTCCCCTTCATGAATAGGATCTTCCTAAGAACGCTGTCATCATGCCTTTGGGTCCATTGGAATCTCCGCGGATATCTTTTGGTCTGAGAAACGACGCAAAAACCTTTTCCATGTTCGCACATGAGGTTACACGCCGTCTGATTTTCATGTATTCTCACATGGACAATATTTCGGTAGCTAGCACCTCCAAGTCAGAAAGTCTGGAACATTTGCGACCGCCATTTCTACGCCTGTGCGAATATGGAGCAGCCGTTATCCCTGCTAAGTGTAAGTCAAGTAAACTGTCGTTCGATTCGTATGGTCATCACTTCTTAACATCCGATATCGACGCTTCTCCGAAAAGTGGGCGCAAACAAGGATTATCCTGAGACGTTATCTTTGAAACAACTCAACCGCATTCTCGACATCGTAAACAACCACTGCCGTTTCATCCCTTATTGCGCAAACATAATGCAAACTCTAACGGACTTACTTCGTGGTAGTCAGTGAACTTTCGTCTTCACCGATTCTGATCGAGCCTCTTTCCCAGAACATAAAACGGCGCTGCAAACACTACTCTTTCGAAGCATCCACAAGCAGATGCTCCTCCTTCTCTGGTAACAGACGATTCAGAAGAAGCGGAAGGAGTAGTCATTCAGCAGCTTGTAGTTACGTTTCTTTTCGAAAAGATTGCAACCAGCTGAAACCCGTTACGGCAGGTACGGGACAGCACTTCTCGCAATTTATCTGGCCATTCGCTACTTCCGAATTTCACATGAAAGTAAAGGCTCTATTTTTTTCACCGATCACAAATCTTTAGTTTACGCCATAGGTTGATCCTCAGACACTTACTCCCCTAGAGAGAGTCACCAAATGGACTATGTCTCACAGTTCACGTCAGACATGCAGCATGTTTCAGGAGCGCAAAAATTTGTCACAGACATGTTATCCCGAGTCAGTTCATCTACATCTAGCAACTTCGAAGTAAGAGCAACGGCTCCTGTGCAACAGAGGTTGATCGACTTTGTACATCCAGTTCCATCCGCGTCCGACCAGTTCCGTTTCTTTTCTATGACGCTTCTTTTGCAAAACGAATTGTGTCACGAGTGCGTTGTTTTGTATCTACCAAAACCCTTGTCCAGGGCAAGAAATTATTTTCACATGCCGGAGCTTAAACTTCTAGCATGTATTCGCACGAGTTGATGACATCAAGCGATCCCTGGTTCCGCAATATGAAGGACATTTCACTGACCTCCAACAGAAAGACAAAGTATCGATCGCCACGAGAAGCGTGAATCAGTAGCTATAAATCGTTGACAAGTTGCCTATATCGACAACGACAATACCTCTACAAAGTTGCCTGTTCTTCCGCCAACGATGCAATACGGCAAAGTCTGCTGGTATTCCTGCATTAAGACGGAATATGTCAGGTCAACTGGTCGTCGTTTTGATAATAGAGTTCATTTTCTCTGCTTAGATTCTCGTTAACCATTTTTGAAAATAGCAAAAAGAAGCAAAATGTTTCGAAACTAAGAAGAAAGCGTGAAACGTTTCGAAAACCCCAAAGAAATATCGTACGGTTACTTTAGTTTGGCACACATAATTGCCCTGCATCTTTGTCACTAGCGCTTTTAGTTTGATTTCCATGTATCCCTATCAACTCGGCTGCACGTTTACAATGGAGCCGGACACTTAAACTGGTGCATCGAACAGTTCCAGCCAAACTGCAACCCACCCTACGAACCGTGCTTTTCGAATACTTTATTTGTTTCGACACCTTAATGCGGGCACGTGTGGGAGCCCGCTAGGATCCGTTCGCATGAGTTCTCCTTAGCAACCGTATCGCGTGCAGCCACACTAGACCCTACGGATCGGTGCGACAGCCGGGTATCGCAAAAAGATGGCTGGCGTCGGATAGTCCTA
This sequence comes from Dicrocoelium dendriticum, assembly GCA_944474145.2. NCBI lineage: Eukaryota > Metazoa > Platyhelminthes > Trematoda > Plagiorchiida > Dicrocoeliidae > Dicrocoelium > Dicrocoelium dendriticum. The sequence goes on from OX104070.1 coordinate 14,530,260, forward strand.
ACGTAACTCCAAGGACTGTCTACACAGTTGCAAGCATGTGGAAGCAAGGCATCATTTCCCGATTTCCAAAGTTGGTAGCCGTTCAGAGCCAACCAACAAACACCCAGTGGTTCTCCTCTCGGTGCTCTCAAAGGTGATGGAATCGATCATAGCTGTAATGAGCTAATTCGAAAGGCCTAATATCATAGCACCGGAGCAACAAGGCTTCCATAAGCATCGGTCATGAACTAGCGATCTACAACTTGCCCATGGCAGTTAAATAGATAAACAAAGATTTTATTCTTGATAGCAACGAGGCAGGCTTTATCAGGCAAGATCAAACTTGGACATAGATAGCAGACAGTAGGACCGGCATTGATGTCATTTACCTAGAGTTTTCCAAATCATTCGACCGCATAGATCACCGCATCGTTCTCCAAAAGATGTAAGCATACGGAGTTGAAAACCCTGACCTTGAGTGGATCGGAAATATACGCTTTCAGCAGCCCCTTCAAGTTAGAATTGGAGGTTCATTTTCTGATCCAATTGGTGTATACTGCGGTGTTCCACGACGGTCAAATCTAATTCGCTTAACACGGATAAGTGCAGAACCGTGCATATCCGCCACAAGCCCACGTACACATAAAAGCTTGGAGACAATATGCTGAACACGGCCTCACGAGAGCGAGACATTGTGGTTGTAATCCAAGACGATTTTGGCTGTTTAGCACAGTCCTTGAAGGCGTCCAAAACTGCGAACCAGCATGTTGGTCTGTTGCTAATGGCGTTGGGGAGGTTCGATCCCTCCATCTTCCCCTAAATGCTCAATGCGTATGTGAGGCCCCATTTGGAGTACGCGATCCAGGCTTGACAACCCTGGTTAAACGCGACCTGGTTGCAATGGAGACGCACAGCGACCGGCAACGAAGAATGTGCAAGGTTTGTCCCCTATGCAATCTTATAAGTGACTGAAAGCCCTGGGAGTATACAGCGAAAGACATCGCCGTCTACGAAGTGACTTCAACCTGGCGTTCCAGATTTTGCAAAACCCCGATCGCGCTTGCCGAGATATTCTGAGGCTTAGCAGCAACACGGAATTGAGGGGTCATAAGTTGAAACTTGCCACCCAATGCAGTCAGAAGGAGTGCCCACGGAACTAGTTTTCCTTTCGAGTTTGTCAACCCTGGAACACTCTTTTGACTTTGTCATTTCAGCGCCAATGCCACCCTTTTCAAAAAGCGACTCGACGATGCTTTATATCATTTACATTGCTTAATCTGATTTCTGTTCATTGAATGACGACAACAAGCAGACAAATATTGTGCTCACCAAGCTCCAGAAATCAGACTAGACGGATATACCTGTGTTAACGTGGATAACATGGAGAGTTCACAGATAAGTTTTTCACTTTTGTGTAACTTAAAGGAATTAATCTTGTTCCCACACACCATCCTACGGCACTTGTGAAGCTGGGCTATTTTATCCGTATTAATTATATCGTTGTGGTATTGTTCCGTTGGAGGTCTGTGCAGCAGTCTGGAGACACTCACGGTTAGTCGGAGTAGGTTTACTAAAAAATTTAAGGAAATGCCATCTTATTGTACACTTAGAATATGCGAAATGCTGGAATATGTGTTGTTTGTTTGTCGGACCCAACACCCATCCAATACACACGGTGTCAGGGTTGGGTTCAGCACGCCGCTAAATCGCGCGATTCCTCATTTCTTCCCATTGCTAGCTTCGCATCCTGCGGTGTCGTATGTGCAGCCAATACAAGTGATCACCGTCGCATAATACACCTTCGTTTCTTGATTTCCGTGTCTACACTAACTGGGAACGTTACTCCCCGGTTTTCTGTTGTTTATATCCAGTTTGCTAGCATGAGCTAGCCACTGTAGCTACAAACATATCAATCATATTTCCTCTTAATTTTCATAAGTCTACTAAATTCAGACGTCCCAAGTTAGAGGTGGTTCGTAACTTCGTACGTGGTGGTAACGTTATGCCAAGTGCTTCTTTCACGTTTTGTACAAGAAGATGTTCATGATTTCTTCTGCATTTATTTGAACGCTCTCTGTATGGACAGGGTTTTGTGATTTTGAAACACTGGTGACGCTATGCATTCACCAATGCCTTCCCATAAATATACATATATATATATATATATATATATATATATATATAGCTAGATTTACGAAACCAGTTACAATTCGTTAATTTCAAATAATTTCTTCATTCATTCAGTATGCTAGTTAGCTACAGGTGGAAAACACCTCAGCTGTTGTGCCACAACGAAAAGAAAAGAAGATACGAAGCAGATACACGCCGACTGAGTCACCAGTAGCGGATGGACAACGTTCCGGAAACCTAACGACCAGCTATTGTGCCGCAAAAAGACGTATAAACTTAAGCCTAGTAAACGAGATCGAGTTTGGAGGCGAGGCTAAGCGAAAGGAGGAGGGAAAAGAAAATGGTAACAAGAACGCAATCGAGGTCGGCTCCTAGCCATGACAACAATTGTATCCCGCCAAATGTGTTCATCGCCCATCGATCAAAAACTAGGGAGCCGAGAGACTTCAACCGAGACCAACTTCTAAGTGAGGGCCTTCACTCGTAGTGAGCAAGTAGTCGCTTGGCCACCCCAACTCATCATCCATCCGGAACCCCGGGCGCGTAAACCACACACCTCGCGGGAGTTGGTGGACTAGTATGCGCAACGCGTGGCCCAGCCATCTGAGCATTGTGCGTTAATAAAGGTGCTGAGCGGTTCGGTTCTTCTTCCTGCGCCATGAACGACAGGTCAAACACGCGCATCGCTCATCCGGTGTTCCCGTCAGATATGAGTCAAACTGCGAATGCACCGGGGTTCGAAGGCAACTAGATTCTTTACTTCGGCTGATATAATGACCAAGGTTTCCCAACCGTGCAGTGGAGTTGAACTGATAGTTGCATTGTACACTAATCTTCAGAGAGAGAGAGAGAGAGAGTGAGTGATGTCCCGCCGGCGCCACAGGTGGCGAGAGTTAGCAAATGCGGCTCCTGTATTTACTAACGGTTTGTGACCTCGTCCTCAATACAAACGGCGCTGATATAACTACTTAGGTACTTGAACTATTGTCATCATTCTAGCTGATTCCCACCAAGGGCCAGTGCAGGGGGTCCATGCCAAGCTTGGAGGAAAGCTTTGCACTTGGAAGGTACAAAGCATAACCGAAAACTGGAGACAGCCAATGCTAAGCTGTGCAGTGCCGCTTGGCACGTCTGTAAACTGCTCTAGATATGGGTAATATGGTCAGCATACTTCAAGTGGGAGCAACTCAACTCCATCGAAATGGTGTCCTGTGAACGCGATCTGCATTACTTTGTGAATAGCGTTGTTGAAGAGTAATGGTGACAGCGGGCATTCTTATCTTAAAACGCTGGAGATATTGAAGAACGTACACAGCGTGTCGTTAGCCCTCACTCTACCAGAGTTACTCACGTATAACCCTCGAAAAATACTTTGCAAAATCCTTTGCAAGGCCGACTACGTGGGTATGACAGACCGTCAGCTGCAGGTGAGAATTGCGGTTCATTTGCCGAACTGGGTGTTTATAAACAGTTTTATTGAAATCACTTCTGCACTCCAGTCTGGGTAATACCGTCTTCTTTTCCTCGGATGCACTGGTTCAGCGATGAGCTACGTCTTCGAGCTGAAATCTCTGTAGGGTCGTCGTTGTTCGCCAAGATTTTTATCGAATGTGCATGGCGTTGCGTCAAAGCATCTTAAATACTAGTGCGTTTTCGTCCATCATTCTTTATGTTTATTATACTGCTGGCGACGATAGTTCTGATCTCTTTTAAGGACGGATTACAGCTTCCCTGCAAAGAAATAATGCCCATCCGAAGCATATTGTCCTGACTCGCTATTATGTACCAAAAGTAATGCCATACATACATTATCCTCTTGACGGATCTAGCTGATAATTCATCGCCCAGAATATATACAGAGAACACCCTTATATTAAAATACAGTTGTCAAAATAGTGATGGCTTATTTGTTATTTGCCACACCTGCACACGGCCAGTTGGAGCTTGGAGTTGCATGTGAAACATTTTGAGGAAATAACCTGAATGGAAGCAAGTTCCCTGGGGATGGTTCCATGGATGGCCGTATTATTTTTTGAACTTCAGGAACCCATTTGTGATTCGTTGTAAGAAACAAGAGCAATCAAATATTTTATGCGATCTCGATATACAACTTGATTATTCCACTTAAATAGACAGTGCCACGCACCGTCAAGGAATAGGTTCTATAGTTATGTATTTATTTATATTTTTATAATTATATAAGTTATCAAAGGCAACCAAATATTTTTCCCAATATTTCCGGCTTCTATTAGGAAATACAACTACGTGATATACACAGGAAAAGTCTGATAGTAATGCAGGAATCACGGCGTTTTAAAACCAAATCTTGGAAATATATCTGGAAGAATGGAAAATTTGTGCATTACGAACAAAAAAGCGGATGCCTAGCAAGTCCCTTGGGATTGCCAGAAGGGGAACCACAACAAGGTGAATAGAAAACAAAGGGATAAAATGAAAATCGTTTTGGTAGACTCACTACGGGGTTAAAACAATGACACGCAGATAGAGTCAACCACAGTAGTGTAGGTGAATTCTGGTTGGGCAACTTTCGTCGCTTTATATCGTCTGCCGAGACATACAGGATATATCTCTCAGTATAGGTTGATTAGGGAATCGTCAAGGCGCCTTTTAACACAACTACATTTGGGGCGGTACAATCTAATTTGGGAGGGTGTTCCATGGCTGACACACACAAATAGTAAAAGTTCCGTCGACCTTCTAGCCGACTCTAATATTTGGCTTAACTGAAATGGTGGCCTCTAATTTCGTATTGTGACTGTTGTAGTAGGTACCGGCATTCGTGGTTGGGGTTCCTTAGAATCTGCTTGATCATAATAAGGTCGTCATATAGGTGCCGATACCGGTCAATGAACACTTTTGGGGTCCTCAGTCTAAGTTTACAAGTTAGCATGAAAACCCTTTGACGTGCTTCTTGACTCGGCGATGTGTAGTCTTGAGCGTTACAACGTTTTCTTGTGCCAGATCTGCCACGCCTGGATTGCGTATTTCACATGAGGCCGCACGTAGGCGTTAAGCAACTGCGAAAAGATAGAGGGACCAACCCGCCCAAATGTCCTCCGCAGCATGCCAACGTGTTGCTTCCCAGTATTTGATGCCTTCTCAGATTGTTTTGAGAAGCCCAGGTCAGCCTGGATTAGTACCCCAAGATCGCGCTCCTACGTAACTGTTACAAGACATGATCTCCAAGCTTGTATGGACTGTTCATCTGGTGGAGAATAAGAGCTATTTTACGCTTCCTTAAATTGAACTACAGCAGATTATGCAGTGACCGCCCATGCGCTCTCTCTAGGTCTTCCTTAAATGCATCGTGATCTGCTGGGTGGGTGACCATCCGCCACATTTTAACATCATCAGAGTGTGTCAAGAGAACTGAGGCAAAATTGTATCATCTAAAACGATCCATTTACGCCACGCAGGTTATCCGTCGCAAGCAAGAGTACAAATTTCCTTTTAATAACATCGGATCACTCACCTTTTTGCACATATTTGTTGACGATGGTCCAGAAACGTAGAAGGCTAAAATATAGAACTTTATATTTAGCTAGATCTCAATATTGAAACGATGTTTCGTATGAGAAAATTCGTCGGATATCGTTGCTGCCGGCTAGCCATCTGCGTGCATTTTTATAATTTCTTCTTGTCTAATGTTGTTGTATGCAGTCCTAATGTACGTGTCTTTAGGATCATTATAGCCAAAGATCCATTCGGATCTCTACAGTTTACGTGTTGAAATTTTGTGCGAGTATGTGAAATCGAAAGTACATAGACGTGCTACCAGTACAGTGTTTACAGTAACATATCAAACGGTATGTTTCTACGCTAGCAAGCGCAAATATACCATTAAACGGATGGATTCATTTCTTAACTTTGCGCTCTTGCTCTTTGGTAAAATAACAACTGGCTGGGCGACAAATAGCATTTATATACACATCGACTGCAATATCAGCAGGGTAGATTTTAGTTAGACTTCAGCATCGGTAATAATAGTGGGTTCAAATATCAGTTCCACAGTGACTTAATATATTGTTTCAAATCATTTATGGAATTATCAACTATTTTTCACTAAACTGGAGTAGAAAATATAAGTTTAAACCTTCAATTGCATTTCGAGCACACGGTCTGCATGAACTTACATAATCGTTCGTCCGCTACATAAGTTAAAGTAAAAGGAAAATAAAGATTAGTTTACTTCATGATATGTCCAAAGTTCATTTGCAAAGAACATAAGTAATATTTGCTCTACTCAGTACTACTGCCTAAGCTAGTATTTGTTAATTTGGTTAAAGAATAATTGACTATTATCTGAGCTGAATTGGTCATAAGGTGCATAAGGTGAAAATGTGATGCGTCAGGGTGCAGAACCCTTGCAAATTTGGGACTTCTTTATATCGGTTAATTGATGTGGTTACTTTTAAGCATATTTTTCAAATATTGTAATGGTTCCTAATCATATGAATATTTATCATGTTTTATAAGAGGACAATTGCAGTAACCGCGGTTTCGGCTACTATCAAGCTAATGTTTTATATGATTCTGCGTTTATAATTTACGTTAGTGCAAACACGCCTTTCTATGAGAGAAGTATGATCCGAATCAGCCTTCGCACTGACGTATGTGTCTATTAATAATAGGGAATAAAGTCCCACGTATGTTTTACATAGGATTTTGGGTGGTGAGATTACTTTTAGCGTAACTAAGCTAATATAATCATTAGCGAATGAATAGTGTTGTTCTCGGGATTAAAACACATCATAGGCTTACTTTTTTGGACCAGACCGGCTAGGTAGTCAGGTTCGTGCGCAATACAGTCTACAGCATCTGAGTTGAACATCGTTTCCACACGCAATGCCACTTCTCCATCACTCATCCAAGAGAGGACTTCCCCACCAAGTTGGTTACGTATTTGTAAACAAACCAAGTGCAATTCGGCAAACATTTCCTCTGGGTCCATTTGCGCATTATGACAGGCATGGAAACTACCTTCTCGGAATGCATCTGGACGGATTTTTAAAAGCTTTAAGATCACAGAGGCATAAAGTAATAAGTCAACATGTGCGTTAATATATCTGTTACAAATAAGCAGACAGCTTTACAGGTTAGATCCTGAAAATAAAGGGTACAGAGCTCTCATTTTCCAAAATGCGTTTAAGCAAAGAACTGAAGCATGTGTTCGTGCTTATTCCGTGCTTTCTCTCTAAATGTATATATCTCTGTGTGTTTTCTGCAGCTATTTTAATCGTGTAAATTATAAAAATCGTAAAGTTTTAAAGAGTACGTGGCATTAATTTTATAATATACCGCATAATATCTAACGTGGAAATACTAAATAAAACTCGCTATTGATATGTACACATTTGCATGGCATTATTTTGAAATTTTGCAGAATAGTTCAACTCACCAAGTCGCAACTTCTGGTGATAATATTATCACTCGTGAACTGTACGTATATAGCTAAAAGTTATCACGGTGTTGCAATAACACTGGCTCCCGGCGAAATGAAATTAGCGTATACAGAAAACGAGACGAAATGGGAAATCTTTCTATAATTCTTAATCAATCAAAGCAAATAAGGATGTCAATGTGTCAACAAATCCTTGCAGTTTCATACGTAGTAAGTGACTACTTTTGTTATAAGCAAGGAATTTACACAAGAATTAACAGTTACCAGAATTTTAAAGCATTAAAATTATTTCAAATCGCAAAGGTCATTACTCATTGTTGATTAGATTTTCAGAGGTGATGTCATAGGTAAAATATCTTGCAGCTCTGCAAAATTGCACAAATGTGTTTGTAACTTATCTGTCTTATGATGCTGGTAGCAACATGCCAACAAAATTTGAAAGTTTCTGTTTGGTTTGGAAGCGTTTATATGTGTTAACTTCAAATATTGAAGTACCATCATTTCCACATTCTCCTACTTCTATTGCAGAGCAACTTACATAACATGCTAAGTATAATTTTTGATAAAACATGCGTGCCTATTGTTCTTTCCTATTTGGATGGAACAACGCAATGCTCTAAACACATCATGGCTATAAGTAGCGAAGATGTTGGTATCCAGTAAGTTAATGAATTCAAGCGTAAGATTTAGGGATACAATGACACCCCCAACATATTATGGATGAGAAATTCTAGTTTGAAAAGTTAATAAGATTAGGCAATGCGAAAGAACTATGAAGCTGACGGAAATGTTCCTTTTCTTCGTGTGTGGACGCATTACTACCCTTTGGTTAGAGTACAGGGTCAGAGCAGTTTCTGTTTCAAAATCCGCTGCTTTTAATTAAATTGTCCTTATTTTCTTGTTTACTGCTTTTAAAAGCCAGCTTTCGCTGTGTGTTTGAAACAATAATGCATATATGTTACAGGTACGGTATAGCTCTGACTTACAAATGAACACACAACTTCAGTTTATTATTGCGGCTGCCAGGCATCTTGTTTTGATCGTAAATTAATTGTCAGTATGGAACTTGAGGACCATGCTTCCGTTGCCACTTCCGTGCGTTTCGAGCTACCGCGCTCTAGTATGTGTTACCCAGATAATTTAATAAGTACCGTTGCACGTTACTATGTAAACGCAAACAAGTTTGCCACGCGAAATATCTATACCAACTATTCGTACGAGTTTAGTTTGGCGCCCACTGTTATGCCGAATCCGAAAAACTACTACAGCTAAGTGCATTCGAAACCTTCTTTAAGGGCATTTGTTGATAACCTTATCACAGCAGATGGTCTTCCGGTTACCGAAGACCTGGATAGGGTGCAGTAGTTGCTGCCCATTTTCCATAATGTTCATCGAGCGGATAGCGGGTATTCAATCTCTTCGCAGTTCCATTACTTAAGCAAATGGAAAAAGGGAAATCGTATTAACGGCATTGAATATCTTATCTGTTCTGAAAGACCTAAACGCATACAAATCTTTTGACTCTTTTAAAGTGCATCCATTCATTGTCAAACAAACTGCCGATATTTACCAGCTCCTGATTTTGAACTGTTCAACTTGTCTTATCGTTAGGAAAGGACACTGCAGGAATGAAAGCAGGAGGTTGTAGTGTTCATGCATGAAGGAGTTACCAAATATTCGCCCAATATTTACACGCTTGTTAGTCTCAGTAGCGTACTTTTCAAGTGTCTGGAAAGGCTTATCAGGAATCAAATCTGTAATCATCCCATGGCCCACAATTTTATCGCGTTGGAATACTATAGCTTTATCAGGAAACGTTATGCTGTGTTCCGTTGGAGAAATAATAATGCGTCTTGTTGAAGGGATACCGCAGAAGTATGATATGTTGACTTTTAGTTGGTACTTATAGCTTTCTGCTAGAAAATCTGACCTGGTTTCGACTCCACTCTCAACTATTTTCTTGGTTGCCCGCGTTCCTCTACAATAGGACATTGCGTGCTAGGGTTCCTAATGGAATTTTGAGCTTAGATACTGCTCTTCTTGGTGTACCTAACGGTTCAATACTCGTTCCGTTACCGTTTCTTTTGTTTATAAAGGATTTAGCCTCCTTGCTGATTATTTCATGATTGTTAGCAAGGCTATAGGGCTAAACTATCTAAAGATTGCGCTACTATTTTAAGTGGTTAGAAAATGTTACTACGTGACTTCAAGTGGTACAGATGTTGTATTGCATGCACCCGTTACGTCCCTGACACTGCAGATGGTACCGAAGCACGTGGTCTTGGCACCATCGTGAAGAATGTGTTCAAGTAGTCGGCGTAATAGAAGGTTGCCACTACCAAAGCACGATACGAGTTATTTCGACTCAGGCGAGCTCTGAGTTTTATCAGGCAAAAGCTCTTTCTTCCTTTGTGTAAAGCAGTGTTGAGACCACGATTGGAAAATTATGTTCAAGCGGGGTTTTCCTTCCTCCTGAAGGATATCAACTGTACTGAGGATTTGCAGGGACAGAATACCCGAATATTATAAGGCCAGCGGTGGTTGTCGTATGAAAATCGGTCAGCTTAAAACTGTTTTCTATGAAGAAACACAGATTTATCGGAAAATATGACCTAGGCATTCAAAATCATGAAGCGTCACAGCGGTCTCAGGCCCCCTGGTATCATTGAACCAGCTACATCAGATTACTTGCCGAAACATTGCCTAAAGTTGATACAGCAAACTGTTACACCTGATAGAATAGCAAAGCTTTTCTAGCAGACAGTATTGCCTAGCAGCAATAAACACATTCGTATTATTGCATTGTATGATGGTAGACGGATTCAAGCGTGGTCTGGGCAAAAATGTGTAAGCCGAGTTTCATGAATTGCTGTGAGAATTAGTAACAAGCTGTAACCATATAAATGTGGTTTGTGCAACTTCGTGCAAACGTTGTCGCTGTCTTGCTCTTACCTCACTCTTTATCTAATAAAAACAAAAGAATATATTATCAAGTCAATATGCAGGAAGCTTTGTTTCCTTACTAGCACACGAAATGGACGTTGGTTGAGCCATAGATATTTTCGAATCTTGCTCATGTCCTTCCCTCTCATATGCGGTGTGGCGGTCTACTGAAAATTGGATTTATTTACCCCCGGGTTATACACCTAGTAAACTATATGATTCATCAATAATTTTGGCGAAAATTCATTTGCGTCCGACTAGTACAAGTGACACAGTTCAGAATTTCGCCCTCAATAGATTAAATTCGTTGTAGGATACCGGGCTACCAGGACTACCAAAAGTACACAAGAATGGGGTCCCACTACGACCAATCGTCACGCTCCCCGGAACCCCATCATATAAACTAGCGAAGACTTTGTGGAGGATGTAAAATCATTTGATTGCTAGATCCGAATATAGCATCAGCAACGCTGAACAATTCCTGAAGAAACTGCGGAGTGTCCGCATAGAATACGACGAAATAATGCTTTCACTCGATGTCACCGCGCTGTTCACTTCAATCGGTCACGCATTAGCCAAAGAAACCGCCATGGACCCACTTGAGCATCAACTAACTCCAACGAAACCGTACGACCTGAAAGTTTTTGGGGACTACTGAACCGCTGCATGACCAAGTATTTCCGATTTGATGGGCAAGTATACCAGCAACTGAAAAGAACACTCATAGGATCCTTAAGTTCGGGGTTCATTGCAACAGCCGTTATGCAGAAATTGGAGCGCATTGTGCTGCCATCTAGCAGCTCAAAACTATGGACACTATACATAGACGACACATTCGTCATGATAAAACGGAGCAGAGTACAGGCCATGTAAGAGTTGCTCAACTGCACATTTGAGGATATCAAATTTACGATTGAATTAGAGCATAACAATTTGCTATTTTTGGATTTACTGCTCACTAGGGATACCGACGGAACTCTGCAAAAGTTCTTATATCGGAAGTAAACGCATACCGACCGGACATTAAACTACCACATTAACCACACGATGAACCACAAGAAGAGCGACATTCAAACCCTATTCAAAAGAGCGGAAACGCACTGCAACGCAGCCGAATCTTGGAAACAGGAAGATAATCACATATAACGCGTGTTTAGAAACAAGGGCTTTCCCAGAAATTACATCAGAAGAAGCCTAAAGAAAAGAACATCTCAACCACAGCGGCAGCAGCAGCGGTCACCTAAGCAAGCAAACAAACGATTAGCGCTCCCCTACATCAAGAACGTCTCCGAACTAACAGGAAGATCGCTGCAGTCACATGGGATCTCTGTGGCTCACAAACCACGTGCCAAATTAAGGAAATTGTTCTCAGGACCCAAAAATGTCAATCAAGCCGACCAATGCAATTACATTTATCAGCTAAAATGCAGCGAGTGCGATAAGAGCTACGTCAGACAAACTGGAAGGAAGCTTTGTTCACGAATCACCGAACACAAGGCGGCCGTCAGAAGACATGATCCGCACTCATTGGTTTTTGTACATGAAGATCAAGATGGCCACCATTTCGATCTGGAGAATGTGAAGATCCTAGCACATGGAAGTAAAATACACGCGAGGTAGTTTTTGGAAGCCTGGTATTCTACAACGAATTCAATCACTCGACACGTCGAACTGGACGCAGTATACGCAACACACTGGCGAACGACCGCCAACTCAATCGACTGAATACGGTGGAACGGATTACTAGCCGACCAGAACTGACGACGACTCGCTCACGAGCGCAAGCAGGCAAAGGCTACGATACACATCGAGTCAAGTTCAAAGGTCATCTGCCCATCAATCAGGCTGAAGGTGGATCGAAATCCCAGCCAATAGGATTGATCGCCACCGCTGGCAACAACGGCGGTGTAAAAACACACACAAACCGTGCTAAGCTCACTTTCATCGAGGCTCCTCTAGCTATTCCACTTTAGATGAACTGAACCGTTTGGTCTAATTTAATGTATGTCAATGGCTGTTCTCATACTTTGTCTAAACTAAGATGTGGCTGCTCGCAGTATACCTTTAACCAGTGTAAATAAGTAATAAATACATTAAAGGTATTTGATTTGTTACAACAAAAAATTCTACTAAATATTCTGAACACCACATCAAATTAGCTCGGGAACTCACCTCTTTCCCTTCCGGATTCGCGGGTCACAACTTTATTCACCTTCACGCACTCCCTGGCCGCCTGATTAATATTGTCAGTAAGCCCTCTAGCTGTGCGGTAGATTCTCTCAGAGGGCAAATTAGCATAAGGAAAACTTTCTACTTCTATTTCCACCGTTGAAAATTCAGCTGTGTTTGTGGTTCGAAGTAATGTTGCCAGGCAACTTCGGACTGCATAATATTGAAACTGCTCACTTTCATTTGCTGCAAACTTTGAAGGATGAGATACGTAAAAATATAAGACCAGTGTGGAGCTGTTGTAGCAATCAGACGAGTGGGCAACAATAGACCAATATAATTTTTAACGAGAAATCACATAACCTGTTTAATTCCAGACTCGTAAAATGCATATAAAGTAAAAGCCACGCATTTGATGTGATTAACTTATCTAAAGTGGAGATAAATGTATTTCCGTATTATTCTTTAAATCTCCAAAACTGAGTGATAATTCATAATTTTCACGTATTGCTACAATATACCATGGAAAAGGCGTTTTGGGAATAAGGCGAAGCCACTTTTCTTGCATTAACAACTGCACAGTTATCGAAACAGGAGCTCAGGTTCGGTAGGATGAATGAGTCAGAAGTTTCGCTCTCATCGACTTTAATCTCAGCTTCGGTTTTTCTTTGACTGCTGAGTAGATACATATATTCCTAAGCTCAGACAACACGATTATTGCGCCAGGTAAGAGAAACCTGCGCTTATTCACTAGTTACCTGGAAGTAATTTAATGTCCAGCAGAAAAGTGCAGGAAATCACTTTTCCCTTATAAAAGTTATTCTGTAAAATTTGCATTTGTTGATAGCTAGAACAAGTATTTAAAACTCCTTAATTACTGTTTCTTCTTGGGAGTTACTCAGTGCGACGCAGCTTATAACGCGTTCCAAATGTACCAACGAATTTCGTATCTTGATGTAATGTTAAACATTTGCTTCTCTTAGATTTGAAACTCTTCAACCTGATAAAATAATGAATGACTACGTATACTTTCATCATACTCGGTTGAGGCTAGTTTTGCTCGTTTTATTATCATACTAGCACATCATGCGCATTAGACGTGATGCTAAGCAACACTGTTTTTATTCAAACAAACGTTGCATGTAGATTAAAATAATTAGTCTAGCCAAATGAAGCAAATTTAGAAAGAAAATTATCAGATTCTTTAGACCGAACGCTGTTTTGTTACGGAAGAATAACTAGGAACCACGCTTAGATTTATCAATTGATCAGTTGGTTTAATAACATCAACTCACTCTGTCGCAGATGGGCGCTCTAACGTGGGATAAATTAACACTGATAAACATCCGAAATATATATTTTTCACCTGAAATCAATGCGAGTTTACATGAGCTACGGAATCTGCACGTACGTTACATAGGCTTCGTGGACAATTGAATTTGTCTGTTGATAATAAACAGGTCTACTTGCAAAAGTACGGATTCGATGTCAAACTGTCGGAATGTGAGGAGAAAGGAGTAATGACTTCGTTCATTATACGCTTGTCAATTTACTGAAAATTACCGATATTTTGCTCCCATAGCTGCCAGTTATTACCGGTGGTAGTTGTACACGAACTCATTCCTGAGTTAAGCTCTTGGTTAACAAACGCTACCTTTTCAAAATATGCCCACATTTCTGAAAATTTATGCATTTTTTCGATATCCACGGTAACTCGATACTGCACAATATTGCTGAGAGTAATGGTTCCAATGCGAAGCAAGATAATGCAATTTTGGAATCCACCCGTTTGCCAAACTTCAGGAGCAAGTCGATTGAGCTGCAACCGATTTTATGTAATAATGTATTTTGCGCACATTAATGGGTTTAATACGAGGTAATAGGATATAAACGTTATCTCACCAAACTGCAGTTTGATATTGCCCCCTTATTCGTTCCTTTACGCACATGCAACTGAACTCCGGTTGCTGTTAAATTATAGGAAAAACATTATGTGAACAACAAATATTAAAAATTACATGAAATAATGAAAATCTGAGTTGAGTCTGACGCCCAAATTGCGGCATAGATTGTATAAAGTATCTGACTACAATTGGCGATACCGCGTATTTTCATGTACATGGTAATCATACCTGATAAAAGTGTTGTTGAAACGGAATCAACGTTTACATGTGCTTGAATAGAGAAGTGATAGCTTACTGCATTCTCAAAAAATCAGAATTAGCGAATTCAGTTACCAAACGGTTTATCTCCAACAACATTTTGCACATTTAATTTGTTTTAATTCAACTATTACGTATTTGGTAGACGCAACGATAATACCTAGTCCTTTATAATTAATTTTAAAATATTGCATAGATACTCTAGCACGCAACAGTTTACGAATGTTTGTGTAAATTTAATGTAAATTATACTGATGGTGTGGCACTTTCCAGAGAAATGTTGTGCTAAAGTAAGCGACGTTTGCTTTCAATACTTATTCTGTTGAAGTAATTAGTTGTATGCTAAGCATAAGTATGCACTAAAGGGACACACATTTATTAAATTAAATCAACTTATTTATGTGGTGCCTTTAACTTTATCCTAATGTGTTACTGACTATCAATTTTATATGCATTATCTATCTTTTTATCAGGGTAGTATGGGTGTTTAAAACACAAGTTGTTTAAGGCTTATCATGCCGTATATTTTCATAACCAGTCAATTTGATCGCATTGACTAAGATTTTAGTATTGTCGTTTCAAAAAATGAAGCACACATTATTGAATAAACTTCACATGGCATTTGACTGCTTATTTAATTACCTAGGCAGAGCTAATAGAATGTTGGGTTTCTATATAAACAACAGGTACCGAAGCTGGTCATAAGCGATATTGCACAACAATTGGCAACGACAGTTAACTATTTAAGTACGTCTCCCATCTCATGCATGCAGAGTAACATAACGTCATGTGCACAACATGGATTCTTATTAGCTATCAAACATCAGCTACACCATTCAGATTGCCAACTACTTTCCACAGGAGCCGTCACAATCTGCCGGCTTAAGCCAATACCCTTTTTATTGAAGTCAAATTTCCGTAAACCTTAGCTTGGTCTGCACACGGGTGGTTGGATTCCATTTTTAATCATCGGTAGGTGCGTTTGCTCTCTTTATATATAATGAGCATAGCAGTGAGCAATGGTTTGTGGTGTTAACGGTGTGATACGAATCTCATTCACCTGCTTGATGGCGTCCTACCAATGAGCACACCAGGTTCTAGTGAAACTGAAAACACTGTCTGCACATTTGAAGGAAGCGGTATAATTTAGATATCAACTTTTACATTGTTACTTACTAAACTTTTCGCAGAATGCTGAGACAAACAGAAGACTAATCGTCAGCAATGTTGTCAATGGCATTGCGCTAGCATTCGAGGAACCGCTTAACGCACACTTGAGCAGAGTCGCATTTAAGTAAAATGTGTAAAAGAATTGGCTAAAATCACTGGCTTATGATATGGACCAATGAGCCGTGTTATCCTGAAAGCCAATTAGCAATAGTTAATGAATTGGCCATGAATTGATGACAAGCTCATCTAGTTTGTTTACAAAGATTTCCCTGAGGAATAACCTACTGAATTACTTTTAGTATATGCGTAGGAATGTTGCCTTGCAAGTAGGATATTTGAATATTTAAAACATTGAGTTCTTTCTCTTTCTAAACAGGACAATGAGAAGAATGACATTGCGAGATGGAACCGTTTCGTGTTATCTGCTCACTCGCAAACTGACGACATAAATATGGATCACTTGACAGATACACCATATCTGACGCACCATCTGCTTAACTCCAGCCCAGAGTCTATTTGTTTAAATCGCTGTCTTTGATACCAACATGGTTTATTCAAACTCCCGAAATCACAGATGTCAGGTACTTGTGCATTTTGCTCAGGGGTCACACCGCAAGCACAACTGGCTTATTCTCGCCCCAGCTGTCAAGACTGCCACATGTTTCTTTCATCTCACAAGCTTGTCACGTGAAGCATTAACGCCTCCTTGAAACCACCTCAACAGGACAGTTTCAAAATGATATCTCATACATAGCTACTCTTAGTAAACGTCGTGTTCTTCAGGGCCAACAATGTCCTCTGAAACGTTCGTAACTTGCATGGCAGCGGAAAATAAGACGCGCTACATCGCAGTTAGCTTGTAAATCACGACGGTCCGAAGCTGTCCCGCGTGGGCCAAAGGCATAAGCTGCAGACTATCAGTTCAAGGTGGTGGTCATGGGTTCGAATCCTGATGGATGCGAAATACTGACGATGCGCAAAAGGTTAAAACTTTTCCGGCCATCCGCAGGACTAACTGATTTGGAAGCTGGCTGCAAAGAACGTTACTTAATAAACATTATATCCATGTATGTGTATTACCATGAAACAAATGGATAGAGCCGTATGATCCAATACAAGTACAGTTCCTTCGGCTCGCGATTATGGGTTTCGTGCTCTGGTTGTTCGAACGCAAGTACAGTGGCTGAAAGTTTCCATGTCTCCTTAATACATTATAAAGACTCGGCTTTTTAAGCACTGAGCTTCAATAACATGGTCATGTATTAGCCGTTTAACGCTTATAAGTTTGTCAAAGTTAATAGCTCATAATAATTTGCGAAAAAAAACCATGCGGAATTCAACTTTCTTTAATAGTTATCACCCAATATCAACATACACATATTTCGTGTGCTGTTTCGTGCAGACAAAAGCAGGCAATTACGAATGTTGTATTTTCGCTCGGTTTATTTGTATTGTAAGCCCAAGTCATTGTCCATTACTGTTGTGATCCGTAGGATTAATAAATACTAATCCGAAACAGTGCGCTTATCCAGCGCAGATATCAGCAAGCAAATGAAGTCAAACACGGTGGACTATCTTCGAAGGGCTACAAAAAGACTTGGACAGAAAAGCGAGACAGGAGGAAGCGTCAGCACAGTAACTCACAGAGGAGATGAGCGTTGAGTTCGATGTATTCCAATATAGTATTAGTGTAAGAGTGGCTAACACAAGCAAGAATAATGTAAGAGTCAGCAGCACTAATATTGTATCTACAAGATGTTATCTTTTTGGGCGCTACAGTGCTGCTCCCCTAGGAAGTTAAATAAGCGAAGCCACCCATGTCGAAAAGGTGGGTGAGTCGGGGTTTGATAAACTAAATCGTGCCGATTAAAAGTGAATGTGAATGTTCGATCGTGGGAATTCTTTAGAAATTGGAGTTCGCTGTGCTATTTTTTATTTATTTGTTGATTACATTTCATGATGCATCAAGGCGAGTCGGTAAAGCAGACTTGTCGGCTTAAAATAACTGACTACCACAGAATAAAAGCCCAAATAACCTCAACATCACTACTCTCTAGGCGGAGCTGTACGCTATCAGGCGCGTCCCCCAGGTTACGGATTTGGGAATGCCTTCCTTGTGAAGGTACCTGCTAATAAGTCTCGATGCTATGCTGGCGTGATGAATAAGAAGTCGCGGACAAATAGCGGCAGCGTCTCAGAGGGCGGAGGGTTCTGGACTGGTCACCTGGTTCTACATAAAATAGCAAAAAACTCATACGGCGCTGTGTCAAAGCCAGTGTGACCGGCTATAGGGTCACCGGTTTCTCTGTGAACTGAAACTGAACACAAAGCGGACGAATGAGTCAGCTGGCTGTCAACGGTTATTGTATTCGCCACGGTGCCTTGCGGGTCAGGTCTTTAATATCAAACGCTCGGGGTGGGGTCCTATAAGTCAAGCCTCTTCCTCGGCCAGGGCAACCAGTAATATATTTGTCAACACATCACATGTATTTTCGCATCCCTTTCGCTGACACTCTTCCTTATTTGCGTTACTGTTACTCATGGGTTGTGGCACTGACAAATATTTATTGGGCAAATACCATATATATATATATATATATATATATATATATATATATATATATATATATATATATATATATATATATATATATATATATATATATATATATATATATATATATATATATATATATATATATATATATATATATATATATATATATATATATAGTTTTCGGCATCCGATTTTGGAGTTGGCTGTCACCGTGGTTAGCCACAGGACGCCTGCGCCTACGAAAGGACCATGGGAAGCTTGCGCTGCAGCACGCGCAGCTTTAACCACACACCCCATATCCGGTGTAAACCCGAAGGAATAAGACCGGGAGGCATGTGGATGGGAGCCACTTTTCATCAACGGAGCCGGCCAACCCTCCTTCACAGGCAAACACAAGCACGCTGTATTTGGGGAATCAAGCGCACACAAGGCGGTGGCTGGACCGTAGTCCGCTCCACACTGAGTGCATGGAACCGCTCTTCCAGCCTAGCACGGCCACAAAGACCGTGGACCCCGTCCCCTGCAGCAAAGACCAACTGCCTCCTGTAGCCAGATGAACCAGGTAGTGGTTAATATACAGGTAGGCACCTTGACAACATGCACATCAAGCGCAGCCACACCGGGGATATCAAGCAACAGCCATTCACTTGAAACGACAAGATGAAATAAAATAAATTCAATAATGCATACAGATACGGAGGAATAACACTTCGCTAAGTTACCATATGAAGTTAGTTAATTAGCAATGAATTCACGATAAGTAAGAAATGTCCACAAGTTACCTAAAATGCTACAGACGCAACAAAGTTACCGAAGATAAGCGCATTTAGCGTAAGCAACGTGGCCAGTTAATAGCAGATTATTCAAGTAGACAGAACAAAGCAAATAAAGTGGAATGCAATTGATTCAGCTTAAAAAGACTTAGTTTAAGTGTAAGTTGGTTTAGCCCAACTGCGCTTAAGAAGCATCAAGGATTTAACATCAACCTTAGCATGGGACACAATATATATATATACATATATACATATATATATATTGCTAAAGGGTTCGATTTGGATTGTTCTTTCAGTCTCCCGCACCACACACCCTGCCACAACAACACTGGTCCAACGGAGAAACTCCAGCGTTCGTCTCTGAATCCTCCCTGAATTCGGTAATCATCAAAACGTTGCTGGTGTTCGCCAGTGGAGTATAGGGAAAGATTTGGCTCAGGGGCCTAAAAATGAGCAAAAAGCCCGCGGAAAACGCCAAAAGGAACGAACGAATAGCTTTCGGGGAATATGTTGTTTTTGGATCCTTTAAAGTTTTCTAGGATTGTTGATTTGTTAAACGTTAATGAAACAACAACGGTGAAAATACATGCAATATTTTCAAGCCGTAACCTGTTTACACTGCACCTAATCGACATAACGAACTGGCTTACGAACCTCCTAACCACGGCAGTTGGTTTTGGGAAACGACAGGATAGCTTCGGAACCTGATGTCAAGACGTTTCATGCATGTAGTCAGAAATCATGGTCTGAGTCGACGGCGATAGATGATGAAAATTAATGCGGCTACTAGTAACGCCGAACGAAGCATCGCTAGACGATGGAGGCGAGGTAGTTTCCTCCATAACGGCTTCTTTAGACAGTCGATGGTAACGATTTCATGTCGGCCACCGTGATTTTCGTAAGTTTAACTTGTTCGCTTGATTACTTGGAAGTGTTCGATGTACGACAACGGCAGTGGCTGCCACACACTGTCTGCGTTAGGCAGTAAATAGATTTTCGGGCACATAAACCAGTGTCTTCTGCAACCTTGAAGCGCGTAGGTGCAGCTCTTGCATCAGGTGAGTCAACCGGTCAGTGTAACTTCCGTAGTCGAAGGAGGAAGTGGGCGGTGCTAGTGCAATCAGCTCTCTGGGCAAATGCGCCGAGCAGCCTTAGACCAGTTGCACTAATGTTGCGTTGAACCAGCTTCCACCATCTTCCCAAGAGGACGTGAGGAAGGGTCGTGAACTATGAAGGGTATGCATGCACTTAGAGCACTGCCTTCAGTTGGCGCTGAGTAGCTCTACCATGCTGCTAGCGGAAGGATGATACGCCGTCTTCTGGTCGTGGCAACAACCTGAATGCTAGGCAATGTGGCATATGTGTGGACAAAGCATTTGACCTTCGATCGGTGCTCACGATGGCGGAACAGCTGTAGGGAGCTATCCAGCGCTCTAGAAAAGCCTTCTCTACCGATTCCAAAGTGCAATTCCGTTTAGTTGTGAATTCCGGCCACTTGGTGAATCGATCAGCACAGGTCCGTAGACAAAGCTGGCCCATTGAAGGCAACAGAGGAGCTACGAGGTCGCCGTGCAAGTAGTGAAAACGTGTGTCTGGCTTTGGAAACATGCAGCATGGGCATTAAATGTGCTTTTATATCTTCACACGTTAACACGAAGCGTAAGCAGCTGCCAAAGTATGAAGGTCACGATTGACACGGCGCCAAACGAATCGTGCGGTTACGCGTTTAAACGATGCACGAACGCCTAGGTGAGACAAGCCGTGCAACTTGTCGGAAACGGTCTGTCGATGTTTGTTTGGCACGACTGGGTGCCCTGTACCCAGAGATGTGTGGCAACGTAGGGTTCCATCCGATGTTTTCAGCGAAACGGGTAGTGTAACCAATGTAAATGGCCTGCGTAGTGGGTCATCCTCAGGGTCATTGAGCTGTACTGCGGCCATGGCTGCAAAATCTATAGCAGTGCGGGCGTCAACCGAGATTGCCTGGATTCGAGAACGCGCGTCGTCGACGGCATTGTGCACGGCTGAGACATGCCGTATATCGGTCGCAAACCGAGCAATGTAGTCTGGTGCGACTCCCTAGCAGAGTATCGGTAGTTTGTCGAGCCGAGCAAGTAAGTCATGGGTTTATGATCTGTGAAGGCGGTAATTTGCGATATTATATGACAAGTCGGAATTGACGTTAATATAAATAGGTGGCAAGAATGTCTCTACCACAAACGCTGTTACGATGTTCGTTTGGCTGCAGGCGTTTAGTGAATGATGATGGCGACTACCAAGCGCCATTTAGCTATTGCTGTAGAATCGCATCTTGTGCCACATCAGAAGCGTGGGTGCTAAGCAACAGTGGGAAAGCCGGATCGTGTTACGCTATAGAGACCTCATTAGCGAAAGCAGTGTGTACCGCAGCAGGAATATTGGACGCTTTAAGCTTTCCACGGAGAAATTCGTTGATGGGCTGCATGACCGAAGCGAACTCTGGTATAAAACGACAATAAAATTTGACCAGCTGGTCAACACCACCTAATTGCATAGAGGAAGCAAACTCGAGTTAGTCGATGGTGTCCATAATTTTATCCTGCAGGTGCACGATAACTGCTGGCACGGTATGTTTCTCACGAAAACTGACAGAATCAAAACCAAAAGCAAACTTTCTACGTTGATGGTGACTTTGTGTTTGGAGAAATAAGAAGCTCCATATTTTGACAAATGCCAAGTGCATATATTCGCCCCCAAGTCGAGTACGTGATTCGAGCATAGCATCCATGGTTGCACACGACCTAAATGCTCTGGTGCAGTCACAACATCTGGCATCCAAGAACGTAATTGGAATGCGCAATTTTCATACCAAGCAATGCCGCAGCGATTGGGGGTATTCAGCTGGAAGCTCTCATAGGCTACGAGACGACCTGATTATGGCATACTTGATGGCGCAAGACCCACATTATGTTGCCGCTCAGCACCAATTGAAACTTGAGGGCCACATAGTGAAACTCGAATAAAAATATGGCTGTCTGGAATGCAGCGGAAATTTCGTTTCCATTCGTGTCTGTCACCCGTGGAATGCTCTGGCAGAATTGGTCATCTTTGCATCGACCCAATAGCATTTACAAGATGGTTGGATCACCCGCTCATCCACTTACACTTTGTCACTTAGCTCTGCGTCTCTATTTTCTAACTGAAGTTTATCACGGATTTATTTAACTTTAACTGTGGGTTCTGTGAATATAAGCTGATTGCAGGACTGCAGTGGAACAAACTATTAATAAGTTTTTTAATAATTAATATACTAACTGTTGCAATATTATTAACATTATCATTATTATCAGTTCGATATCCCCAACAATTATCCAAAAAGAGTTGTAAATCAACGCTGCTTAACCAGTACAAATTATTGTTCATTGCTCATTGTTGCGGTCCTGTAGGGATTTAAAACAATTTCCACGTTGTTAAAGTCTGTTCAGTTTGGAGACTCAAAGAAACCACCACACTTGCTTAATCTCACTGCAAAAACGTCATGAAAAGGACCAGTTTGTTGAGGCATAAGATATCCGACCGCAGTGTCTGCTGTGACAGCAACTTATTTTAGGTGCTTAGTTGGAAAGAAGGACAGCATTACCAGCAACACATCTGGGAGACGTGCAAGCCCCAGTTTATTTATCCCTTCTTCACTGAAGGACAAGAGTCCAGCAACGCGCAAACTTCTCGAAACAATGTCCTCGGCTAGCGATTACCCAGCTTAGGCACATGGAACTGGTCCAAACGAGCCCGTGTATTGTGCTAAAACCAATTTAAACTCCTAAGCTCTATCGTTCCTTACTTTGCATTCTGCGATGTGCACGGTAGAATGTACTGAACCAGGGTCACTACAGGTGCAGGAGGGCGTGCGACGAGCTGATTGTACCTCGATCGTTAGCAAATTGTCAAAAATTTGGGTTTACACTGGTGAATTCCTTGAGGTATACGTAGTATTAGCCGTAAATTTAAAGTAAATCCGTAAGGAATGGCGGTACATAATATGTAGGTAAACTAATTGTCTTTCTCTTGGTTTACACATACAAAAATTGAAACAAATGGTACGGAAGCTAGGATTTGACTACCGGTGAAATATTACAGACACTTGTGTTCATCCATGGGTAATGATCCGTGTAAACGATGTTGCGATATAAGTGCACAGTCAACTCGGACCTTGAACTTTGCTAATATGGGAACGAAAATGACAGATTCCAATACGGCATTGCCCGTTTTGCAACCACATACGGAAAGGAAATTTAGTTGCAAACGTTTCATCACTTATCGAGGTGACTCCTTCAGTGCGTAGTGAGCAAAATGAGTACTTTGTCGACTCCTACCGACGAGCGAGTAATATTTGATCTTGCTCTCTTCGACTCCCCTTCCTTGACAACAGCTAATTCTTAGTTCGGGCGCCGTCTCTTTTCGACTCATGTGCTAAATGCCCCACATATATTCTTGTTTCGCAGCTGTTGGTATACCGGATCTAATTCGATGCGCTGGTTCATTGAATTCTCTGTAAAGAACTACGCTTCCAGAAACTTCCCTCCCGTTTTTGGTCTCTGCCAGTGTTGCACCTCAGTTCTCTCACAATCAAATATGTGCCCTTCTTCATCTACGTGTTTCGAGACCAATGATGATGAATTAGGAGTACGACAGGCTCGTTTATGCTCTAGTAGTCATGTAGACAATCTTTTTCCCCTTTGGCCTACATACTTCTTACCACACGTTTTACACTGGAATCTATAAAGAACGTTCCGGCGTTAATGGGCTCACGTTTTCCCTTTCAGTCTAGACAGGGTTCCTTTCAGTGCGTTGGTGGATAGCTGAGCTAATAACAAGTGGTGGGGCTTGAGGAGTCTAGCAGTCAGTTCCGATAGGTTCTAGATGAAGGGCAAAGTGATCCACGTTGTTGATCTTGGTTCACGTGTGGTGGTCGAAATATTGTGGTTTATGTCTCTTCGGATGAAACGGCGTGGACATCCGTTTCGCATGAAGTATGTAAACAGAGGGTTTTCTTCTTCGCGGTTTGCTTCCACAGTATTACAATGTGATTTCATCCTGCGGAACAAGGTGCGTATGCAGCTGATTTTGTGACATTTTTGATAGTTGCTGTTAACGTGTAGGATTTGACCTGCGTGCGTGTCTTTTCTGTGAACCGAACTTTGTAGTCTTTTGTCCTTAAACAATACACCCACGAAAGCTAGATTATTCTTCATTTTTGGCTCCATAATGCAGTGAATACCGTCCATTGCATCTTTCAGCAGGCTTTGTGCCCCCTGGAACTGGCTGCGTTTACGTGTGACGAACGACTCGCCAACATATCTGACCCACAATTTCAGGTTCAGGACTGGGACTAGATTTTTTAACGTTTGTATGACAATCTCCGCAATGAGTCCAGGTAGTGATAATCTCGCGCATTCACATGTTGCGCACATATATTTCGTCAAAACAGTGTTGGATGAATCCAGTCAATAGCTCAGCTAAACTCGGTCCCACCGCCGATACAGACTTCGCTTGTAAGCTTTTAACTCCAGGATAGCTTTGCTTACACAACCACAAAAGCTATTTTAGTGCAGCTTCTGTCGTGAAGGATATGTGAGTGAGTTTTGGGGTGAACTATCTATTTTCATGGGATGATGTAGCCAGTGATCGCACTTAATTATTGCGGCATATGGTAGGCGCAGGTTATTTGCTTCCTCCGTCGGTGTCCGTGTGGGTTTTGCCGCTGTGTGAATTGGAGAAATTTCCTGTTTCACCTTTCGTAGACTATAGACGTGTTGATACAGAAGCTTATGGTTTGAGCCATACATACCGCCAAATTCTGCTGGTACGGCATTCGTGTGATGTCAGTATCAGTTCAGAGTGAGCAGATGGACCGATCAAACCAGCCGCACAGCCAAAGGCTTGCAGACGTGACGGATCCGATTACTGAACTCGGATAGGCCGATATTCGTGTGTGTGATTCACCGTTTGGTTAACTAAAGCAAAAGCGGAATCTCATAGACGTAGTATGGTGGTTAGTTATGCACTTGAAACTGAAATTTATATCCACTAGTTTGGCCTGCTAACCATGCTGTAATTTTCTTTGGAATGTCTTTGTCGAATAAACGCTTGTCCCTGAAGGCCTGAGTTCTGCAAATTAGTGTCAGAGGTTAAATTTCTGCAACAATTCGATCCTCACGAGCAAGCAGAGTACAGTGGCTACGTTGGGTCCGATAGACCATTCAGGTCTCTGTGTATGGATAAAATTTGCGGAGATGCCAACTTGCTTTTCCCACAGCTATACACTTGCTTGTCTTGTTTTTCAGGAGGGAGACAACGGTGCTCAATTGGAAAGTCCTAGTCGCTGATGCTTAGGCAACCGAAACGTTAATTTGGATGATAAGATGTTCCCATACATTAGCTGGTGCCTCGTCTGCCTCAAACGATCCAGTTAGCTATTTCACCTAATCCAGCTTATATTCGTCGTGTATAAACGTTTTGGCTGCCTCGGCAATTTCCGAGTAAGAATTTGTACAGCTAATGTATTCGAGAAGTAGGACTACGTGAATGCTGCGGCCTAAGGGAACGTCGACTATCACCATCTCGACCGTCAGTTCAGCATTGGTGAATACCCGATCCAGTATTTACGGCTTATCTTTTTCTTGAAATCGGGTGGGAGTGTTGATTTGGACATACCGTGTGAAACTGGAGAAAAACTCTCAAAGACCCAACTTAAACTGTTCTCCAGGAGCTGTTTGAGATTCCAGTGCGTGGTTGTTGAAATCGCCAGTACTAAGAATGGGACTACATTTTGTGTTTACCACCCGCCTTACTGGGTTGCCAGATAAAAATCCATTTCGGGCGTAGAGAAAGAATGGTGGTAAATGACGGCCACCAGCAGGTGTCATCGCATTTTAAACGTAGATGACACCAAACGGAGTCCTCTACCGTGCTGGCCGGATCCTCTATGAGCGCAAATTTATGCTCACTGCGAAAGAAGGGAACCACACCTCCAACTTCGCTGGTTCGGTCTTGCCGAACGATGGACAAGCCTGTCATGCGATCTCGCTGACAATTGTGTCAGTGCGTAACCATATATCCGTTACAGAGAGGCGGTCGCAGACTTTTGATCCTTGTATTAGTTTGCGGGTCAATCGTTTTCCGTGAAGCAGCAGATTAAAATGCAATGCAGGAAGCCCGACAACGTCTAGGTTTTCTGTCAAATTGCAGGTGGTAGCAAAATAATGCCTTGGGGGGTTTAATACAACCACACCAAGGAAGTGCAGAGGCAATACTGCGCTGTGTATCAAAAAGGCGTACTTGGCACAGGTTTAAGTTGCTCGCACGAGTTGGAATGGGCTCATCCGAAATGTGCAAACGTGTCCCAACAAGAGGTGCTAGAGCGATATGGATCACAAGATGCGCTTTGGTTCTATGCTCCGGGCTCCACTATCCAACTCGTTAAGTGTCTGCTTATCTTAGTCCAAATGTGTAGCGGGTAAACCGCAATAGCCGAGAAAGAGGATGAAGGATAATATTCCTTCAATGGAAGTCAGTATACACCAGGAAAGTGCAGTGTCCCCTAACCAATGGATGCTCTACGATCCGCTTTCTCTCTACTGCAATCACATACGTCCCCATCTTCTTTTTCTCCTAGAATTTTAATAGAACGCCGGGCGAAAACTAACCGTACCTACGATAGTCGAACAGCACATATGGCAAAGAAAATCTTGTCACAAATCGAAACGACGGGTCAAGCAAGTAAAATTAGACCTGACATTTAGCATTAACAAGAATTAAGCAGTCGAACACCAACCCTCGGTACCTGTAGCTCAAATTCCTGTTTATGAGTAAAAGCCTCCCGGAACATCAGTTACATATGCAGAGATTACTGCAAAGGTCCGCATTCGTCACACTATGGAGAATCCAGACTTATTCGAGTAATACTAGAATCCACCACTAACATGGAAAACGTTCAGCAAGGGCGTTAAAACACGGATCCTACGAGATACGCGACAATCAAAAAGGAACCAGGGATCGCTTGATGCCATCAACTCGTATGAATACATGCTAGACGTTTAAGCTCCGGCAGTGCAAATAATTTCTCGCCCTGGACAATGGCTTTAGTCGATACAAAACAACGTACTTTTGACGCAATTCGTTTTGCAAAAGAAGCGTCATAGAAAAGAAACGGAACTGGTCGGTAGCGGATGGAACTGGATGTACAAAGTTGATCAAGCTCTGTTGCACAGGAGCAGTTGCTCCTAGATGGACGTGGCTAGATGTAGATGAATTGACTCGGGATAACATGTCTGTGACAAAGTTTTGCGCTCCTGAAACATGCCGCATGTCTGACGTGAACTGTAAGACATAGTCCATTCGGTGGCTCTCTCTAGGGGAGTAAGTGTCGGAGGATGAACCTATGGCGTAGACTAAAGAATTGTGGTCGGTGAAAACAATGGAGCCTTTACTTTCATGTGAAAATCGGAAGTAGGAACTAGCTTGATAAACTGAACAATGAACAATGATTTAAAACGGGTAAAATAGCAGGTGCGTGACATGTCCCGTAGGGTGTATAGCGTGATAAAAAAGATTGAGAAGGGATAATGGAGTCTTCAGTTCGGGCGCTTACAGATGTAACTGCACTGTCGTATAAAGGGAGTTTGAAATGAGAATGTATGCACACAAAGCAACGGGGAAGTGGTTATTGTTCAAATCATTGGCGAGAAAAATAAAACGGTAGCAAGGACAAAGCTTACTCGTGTGCAACTCTCTTGGGTCGAGAGGATACAGTAATCCAGTTTCTGTAGTAGTAGCGTTTATCAAATTTCATCAAGGAGTTTGGAATGACTCCTTCTCGAGTGGGTTATGGCACTATCCCCTGTCTGTTGTGCATTAGTGCCAGCATCTGGTGGTCATGAGCTATAGCACGTAGTGTAAATGTGACAGGGTATCGTCAGTGCGTTTTTTGAAAAGGAATAGGGTGGGTGCATTATTCACATGTTCCGGGAGGGCGTTCCAAGGCTGTGCCACTCGAAGGGAGAAATAGTTTCGCCGACATTCTAGGCGGCTGTACTGCGTGACTAACTTAAACTGGTGACCTCTTAGCGAGGTGTTTTGACTGAGTATTAGAAGGGAATGGTATGGGTGGTTGGGGTCTCTCAGGATTAGGTACAACCTTATGAGATCTCCCCTTAGACGCCGATAACGTCCACTGTATATTTTGAGGGCCTTCAGCCTAAGTGGGTAGGAGAAGCTGGTCAAACCTCTGACGCTTTTCGTTTACCTTCATTGTGCAGTATTGAGCGCGGTGAAATTGTGCTTGAGCCAGGGTTGCCACGCTTGAAAAGAGTATTCCGCGTGCGGCCTCACGTACGCACTAAGCATTTTTGGGAAGACTGAAGGGTCAAACTTGCCGAAGGCTCTACGAAGATGGCCGAGGTACTGGTTCGCTTTCTTAGCTGCCTTTTCAGTCTGCCTCTAACAACTGAAGTCATCTTGAACTATCACACCGAGAACGCAATTGTGAGAAGCCCGCTGTAGAATTTGTGGTCCTAGGCGGTAGTTGTGCATACTCTTGTGCCGTATACTGAGAACTTTGCACTTGGTGACGTTGATATGCAGCATGTTCTCGATGGACCATGTGTACGCTTTGTCCAGGTCCTCCTGTAAGAATTTGTAATCCTCCACTGCAGCTATAGTACGCCATACCTTTAGGTCATCAGCAAATAGCAAAGAGTTAGAAGATAGCACACTCGCGAGATCATTTATGAAGACCAGGAACAGGCGGGGTCCAAGTACCGATCCCTGAGGTACGCCGCATTGAACTTTGATGGATTCTGATAGGTTGCTTCAAACCCTCACATTCAGGTGACGTTGCAGGAGAAAGTCTCCTATTTAGCCCAGAACAGGATCGCCGATTCCATATTTCTGGAGGTTGTGGAGGAGAATGCGATGGTTTATGCGGTCGAATGCCTTTGAGAAATCCAAGTAGGCCGCGTCGACTCCTACACCAGCGTCCACGGATTCCGTCCAGCTTGCACGAGCAATCAAGTGATTAGTTGTACAGGAGCGATTTATGCGAAATCCATGCTGTTCCGGAACGAGAATTTGGTTGTTCTCCAGGTACCTTATCAAAGCCTCAGCTACAATGGACTGCATAACCTTGGAGATCACGGGCAGTAGTGTTATCGGGCGATAGTTTGCTGGTTCAGCACAACTACCACTTTTGTAGATGGGCGCGATTCCGTGCTTCCCCATCGTGGGGACGTGCATCTCGTTCAGATATCCTTGAAAGAAAATTGCTAATGGTCCTGCCAAACTCACGGCAGCAACTTTCAACGCCTTCGGTCGAATATCGTCCGCACCCGGGGAGCTGAACTCGCGCAGAGACATCAGCCTCTACAGTACAGCTGCGGAGGTAAACGATATGTGATTAAGCCCTGATGGCGGCGTTATCTGCTTAGGTAGGATGTATGGTGATTGCTCGCTTTGGAAGGTACGGCCAAATTGTTGTCCAAGGACGTTGGCAGCCTCCTGTGCTGTTTGGGCTAACCCGCATGCTGTGTGCAGGGCAGGAATACCGCGCTTAACACAGCGCAAATTGTTTACGTGTCTGTATAGCAGTTTGGGATTGGAGCAAAACTTTCCACCAAACTTTGCTTCTTATGTTCATCCTCCCGGACGAGTTTGACACAGTGATTCCATTGTATTGTATAGACCTCCCAGGTATTGTCGTTCGGGGAGGCTATGTAAGTTTGCCATGCTAGGTCCCCTAATGCCATGCACTTACGTGTCCTGCTCCTTACGAAAGACTTCATCCTTTTAGGTCGGCAGAGTTTGGCTTCAGATGTCCTTGCCACGAGCTTGGTACATATGTTGACGAATTCACCGCAGGCCACCTCAAGGGTTAATTCAGCTAAGAACGACCAGCTTGTTGCATCAATTAGGTCGGACAGGTCTTCGTAGTTGGTTGCGACACGATATTCCTCTGCATGCTCTATTGGATAATCCGCGTAGCACATGTAATGAAACAATAGCGTCGCATGATCACTGCGGCCCAAAGGAGTATCTGTTATCCCTCTCTCGACCAGCAGTTTTTCATTGATGAATACTTGGTCTAAAATGGATGGCCTGTCAGTGCCCCTGAATCTGGTGGGCGTAGTGATATGGCCATAAAAGGGTTGTCTGAAACCAGATTTCGCAAATCTGCTTTGAATTGCTCTCCTGGTTTGGCCTGGGATTCGAGGGCATGTAAGTTGAAGTCACCGGTGACTAGAATGTGACTGTATTCCTCTTTATCACTTGCCTCAACGCAGACATCAAATTGCAGCCCATCTCAGGAGTAGACGATGGTGGGCGGTAAACAAAAACCAATAGGCCAAGATCGTTCCCTCTTAGCCGGAAATTACACCAAATGGCGTCAGGTACCTCGGTTTCCGAATCGTTTATGCGTTCGCATTGCATGTTGTTACGAAAATAAAGGGCTACCCCACCACTTTTGCTGGTTAAATCCTTACGGACACCGGACATGCCCGTTAGTTCAATCTCAGCATCCGTTAGCTCGCAGTGCAATCACGTTTCGGTGACAGCGATGAGGTACCAAGCTGCAGACGCGTGTCGAATTCTTAATGCTGCTAATTTGCTGAGTAGACCTTGGGCATTTGTGTACACACCAGACCACATTTTACCACTTTAGCACATGATTCGCATTTGCTCTTCACATGAGACATGTTCTCAGTAGGGGCAGAAAAGTGGTAGAAAGAGGGTAGAGATACTGACACACCGTTGCCTGACGATCGGCGCTGGGTTGAGGTCAGCGGGTGCAGGTGTGTCGCGGCCAGATGAGTCAGGCGTTCTTTAGGTTTGATAGGCGAGGTGCGTGCTATCGACCCAGACGGTAGAGGGTACGCAGCGATGCGACGTACGACTGAGGCGAAGCAAGGTGACTTGGAAAATACTGTCTAATGATGACAGTGGCAGATCCAAGGGCGGATCAAATTGACGACAATCGCTTTGTAGAGCAACTTGAAGGAATGGTAGTAAGCTGATCGGATGACTCTCAAAAAAATCTTTGAAATAAGACCACAAGAGTTTTTATGCGACGCGGGGAAAAATAAAACCTTCGATAATGTTCAAATACAGTTGACTTCGAAGTTGCAAGAGCGAGAAGTGCTGTCCCAAACCTGCCGTAACGGGTTTCAGCTGGTTGCGATCTTTTTGAAAGGAAACGTAACAGCTACTATTTACAAGCTGCTGAATGACTACTCCTTCTGCTCCTTCTGAAGATTCTGTTACCAGAGAAGGAGGGGCATCTGCTTGGGATGCTTCGAAAGAGTAGTGTTTACAGCGTCTTTTTATGTTCTGTGAAAGAGGCTCAAGCAGAATTGGTGAAGACGAAAGTTCACTGACTACCACGAAGAAAGTCCGTTAGAGGTTGCATTATGTTTGCGTAATAAGGGATGAAACGGTGGTAGTTGTTGTTGTAGTTGAAAGATAACGTCTCAGGATAATCCTTGTTTGCGTCCACTTTTACGGAACGGCATCGATACCGGATGTTAAGATATGATGAACATAAGAATCGAACGACAGTTTACCTGACTCACACTTAGCAGGGATAACGGTAACTCCATGGTCGCACAGGCGTAGAGATGGCGGTCGCAAGTGTTCCAGACTTTCTGACTTGGAGATGCTTGCTACCGAAATGTTGTCCATGTGAGAATACATGAAAAGCAAACGGCGTGCAAACACGTGTGCAAACATTGAGAAGGTTTGCACCACGTTTCTCAGGCCAAAAGATATCCGCGGAGATTTCAATGGACCCAAAGGCATGATGACAGCCTTCTTAGAAATATCGTATTTATGAAAGGGGATCCGGTGATTGGCTCGTGTTAGGTCGGTCCACTAAACACAGACTTACACCTCAAACAGCTAGTAAGATCGAGAATATATGCGGAATATGGCACGTGTTCACTGCTCTTTAATCGCCTTATGTTCGCCAGCCGTTTTTGGCACCGTCTGAAGCGGAAAATCCTACTGACCAGCGGAAGGGCGGATACTACCAAGTTCAAGCATACACTCGATTTCCGCCTTAGTCGCTTTACTTTTCCAGGAGCATGATGTCCTATTTGAGCGGAGACTATTAGACCACGTGCTCATATTAATTGCGTAACATTAGGTACTACCGGAAGAATGCCGTTAGGAAAGCGAACTAGCTGTGGGAAATGGGCGAACAAATCTAGGATGGTTTTATCAGCCTGTGGCTGGGGATTCGTTGCTTGACGGCTTAGGAATACATCTCGAGTACGCAAATTGTAGGATGTATTTGTTTGTCAGTTGGCATTTGATAATGTGTATCAACCATGAGATCGAAAAGATGCAAGCATTCGATTTCCAGGGTGGCAAACGTACAGCAGCTACCGTAAAAATCCAACGGAATCTGCGTTTAGGTCCTAAATCAATGGTGAGGGAACGCTGGCCACAAATTTCTATGGGCTGTCCGTTGGCCGTATCTAGATATGCTGTCCTCAGCTTAGTCGATTACTTTGGGGCTATGGGCACCCGTCGAATTCCGTCACGGTGTCGTCTAGGAAAGTGATCCCTGAGATTCGATCGGCTCTCTAGTGTAGACTACTTTTGATATTTGAGTACCACGACAGTCACTATTACTTGTCGATCAGCTTGTTTCAACCCACCGTTAGTTGGCATCCGTTGACCATTGTGTTTATTCATTTTCGAACTGTGGAACTAACAACGTCATCGTTTTGTTCAGGCTACATCTTTCTGATCGTTGCTATTGTGTTACGTTTTGTGTAATTTATGACAGTGCCACCTTACCTTGCGTGGTGAAGACAGTTAGTAACTTGTAGTACTGCGAGCGCGATTACACGAATGCTGCTTGTTTAGACTCATACAAGCGACTTCTTGTTTCAGCAGGACGATTTCCACCATACTAGCGTGCGTTCAATTATTCACTGGTGTAAGATGGGACAAAATGCATAATTTACTAAATCCACAGGCTAGATATGCAACAGAAAATTAAAATCAAAATGTTCCAAAATGAAACGTGAACCAACGGTGGTTAAACCTGAACTTAGTAAACTGTTGTGTATCGTTTATCACTATGATGAAAGTCTAAGAGTCTTTCGAATGTCGTCATGTCTGGTGTGTTCACCACATATCTTGGTAATGCATTCCATTGAAAACAGATTCTAAGTAAGTAAAAATACTTTCTAGAATTCAGACAGGAGTGTTGCGTCATTAGTTTCAGATGGTTGTCTCGGCTTCGTTTGTAAGGCTTTAGGGTCAACAGTGATGTACATGGATGCTCGCTTTCAGTTAGTATCCGGTATGTGAGAGTAAGATCTCGGCGAAGCCGTCAGTATTCTAATGATAACACACAGAGTGCGCGAAGACGCAGTTCGTAACTTAGACCGGATAGTCCACGCGTTGCCTTCGTGGCTCTTCTTTGGGTTGTTCCAATAGGCGAATGTCTCCTTTTAACCATGGACACCATGCGTGAACTGCGTATTCAACGTAAGGGCGAATATAGGAGTTAATCAGCAATGGTACTAGTCGTCACTCAAATATGCCGGGAGCTCGCTTCAAAAGTCTCAGGTTCAAATTCGCCCCACCTGATGCTTTCGAACATTGGAGCGAATTGCCAAGACTCTGAGCTTTCGGCGATTTTTGACAAAGGTTTACACTTGGCAAGGCATAGGACAGCTTGCACGGGTAAAGTTTGTAGCCAGAGTTCGCGAAACGAATAGCCTATGATTAAACCTCTAAGGAGCCGGTGCACCTACAGTGTTGACGGTTTATTGCTACCTAACTGCAAACCGGAAACATATGTTGCAGACGCGACCTGTTTGAATGTGTATCTCTTTTGTACGGCATCTTTCAGGGAGCTATAACGATCAGTTGGATCAGCCATCACAATCAGATCGCCATGCTATGCGGCAAAATCCATGGGCAAAAGAGAGTAATACGTTTGTTAGCATATTCTGTATCTAAGACTATGAACCAGAAAGCAATGCCTACCTCACTAAACTGGTGAACTGCTAGAGATACTGGATGGACAGTCTTCTCTTCTTCATTACGTTTGGAAGCGCTCATGATAAAGAGGTGAATTGACGTTTAATGAAAATGAGCGAAACATGTTACAACTGGACAAGAAAAATAGAACAAACTTACCAAAAAATCCAAGATAATTCCATATGTAGTCTCTAATCTAGTAGTAAATTTGACTGAGACCAGGGCCACCAACCTATCGATGTAATTGTTTCATACCAGGTTCCGTAATATAGCCAGCATGATTCCGATCGTGGTCACCCACGTAGCAAGAGTGACCAGCTGACGCTAACAGACTTGTTGTAAACGACAGACCATCGGCGAATGCAGTTCCCAATTAGTGAAGAGAATGCACGGTAACGACGGAATGAAAAAGTTTTATGCGGGTGATGACCACTTGGACTGGATGAAAACACGGCGCCGGAGGACGCGAAGTTAGCTTGGGAAAGAGGAGAGAGACCGCGCGTTTGAGCGGCATGCTATATCCAGCCGCGTCGCTGAGTACATGGGATGTATGTTGGGTCAGACAAACAAATTCAACATACATTTCAGCATTTAGCAAAACTCTATGCGCACAATAAGACGGTCATTTAGCTTAGTGTTTTACAAAACATGCTCAGATGAACGGGGGGAATATCCAGACAGCTACACTTCAACGAAGACAAACGCTAATTTCATCACATTTGTGTTTACAGGATTCATGGCTGCTAGATAGAAATTCTGTTTAGTTGCAAAGACTTCCCACATGCGTAGGTAGACGAAGTCGCGAAGTTGCGGCGCACGAGGAATGCAGAACACCATAGTCGGATTTAACCTTCGTCAAAATGGAATCCGAACAGAATGTCCTAAAAAATGATTCAGCGGTGCCGGTGCATGCGCTAGATACGAGCAACGAAACAAACTGGTCGAACGTCAAAATAGTTAGAGGAGGAGCACGCGAAACTGATCAGAAGCCAATTAAGGAGAAGGTGGAAATCATGAATGCCAAATTCGGTATGAACAGTAAGGATGGGATGGAGCTATCAAGTTTGCGGAGGATAGTCTTAACCTGGCCAGACTGAACAGAGTCAGGGGACGGAATGAAGCTGGAAGGGGACGCCAAACCAGTACCGTCAGTATCAGCAGCAAAAAGAACAGATAAGCCACAAGTACAATAACCATGAATCTTAGATCAACCGAAAAATATCCATGTCCGGTGCGTCATGTGAATGATCTTGAATACACTGACCTATAACCGTATTTTCCCACTGACTGTTGTTCACACGTGATTCTCATCCTAATGTCTCGCCAAACTATGACAATTATTTACTGATTCATCTGCCTACTAAGCTCTTTCTTCAAGAACGATGCATCACAGTATTAAGTAATTTTGCAGAACCGATTTGCACTCAAATACTTCATAACACCTTTACGTGTATATCTTACAAATAGATTCTTTAGTGAACATATGTTTCCGCCTCAGGAACACAGCATGTAATAAAAGTTTTCTTAACTTCAGTTAGAATCATAACGTTTTAAGTGCCACAGCTGTAAACATTTTTCTATGTGATTGGTTGATATTTAAGTCTGAATGACCAATCACGTGTCAGAGTTACCGTGAATTTTCTTGTGTTCTATACACAAATTGATTTGGTCCAATACTGTTCCAACATTAGTTCTTTTTGACTAAACGTCAGTTAACGTTTATCATTGTAATTTGCATAATACTTGTATTTATGCGTCTAATGCCGCTGTTTTTGGCTGTCTAATTACATGTAATTAGTTGAACATGCGAGGAGCAACCCACGGGTCCGGCTAGAACCTGAGGGATTTATAATTCAACATAAATTAAAATCCTGGTTTAGAGTCAAACTTCTAATGCATCACTCAACTTGGCTCTTTTTAACACCAGCACTGTCTACCGATGGTCTCGAGTATATAGAAATGACAATAAATGGGATAGGATTTTAATAAGGATAAGTTTATACTTAACTATTCTTCGCCGAAAATAAAATGTCAGCTTCATTATATGACCCTGTATAAATTTTGTCAGTTTTAAGTAGACACAACAATCTCAAAAGATAGTACCAAGCGACGTGGGTGCGAACAGTCTAGAGCTGGTTGATTGATACTTAGTTGGTTGTCGCAGGCGTAGATCCGTAAGCTACGTGCCTAAGACGAGAATAGATGGAACAGTGAAAGCGGTGGAGATAAAAGCGTCAGCGATAATACATCTACTGTTTCGTGCATCTGACAAATCACTCGTACATGCCGTACCTGACCATCGACGTGGAGAATCTTTCCGAACGATTACCGCATGGCATGTTAAATACCACAAAATTTTAGTGTGATTTTTTACCTAGGATAAATAGGTAGTTATTCCGTCGCAATCTCATCAGCTTTGTTTCTATACATTCACATCCGAAATGTGACGCGAGCGCTGCCTTCGATGCTCTCGGAGCCTTCTTTCTTTCCACTCTCTAGCTACCTTACCTTAGGTGCCTCTTAGCTTAGCTAGCTTTTACGTCTCTGGAATAAACCTATACCCCACCGATTTGTATTTGTCTTCTTACTTTTTCCATCGATTACGCCCCAGTTAGTGACGGTGCTATAAATGGAAACCCAAACTTTGAAATCGTTAACCTTCTTCCAGAATTAGTCGTCTGTTCCGTACATTTTCACGATTCTGACGGTATTATTTTTGCCTGACCCGCAACTGTTTCCCCATGGACGATAGCAGCCACGGATGGACTCTATCCTGGCTGTTTTAACAAAATGACTTCTTGTTAAATTTCTCTGTGCATATGAATTATGTCCTCAAAATTACCGTATAATTCAGCTTCATTTCTGATTCTGTATTTTTCCACCACACCTAATTGTGCTGTCTCTGTTTCATCTCGGGAATCTTACCATTGCTTTGTGATCCACAATTAGTCGCCAATTTACTCCCGGGATTTTCATAATGCCGTGGCAAGCACCCTGTGGTGTCTGTTCGATACACCTGCATGCGTCAATTGTCACGTTAAATTCCTCATTACATGCACTGGACTATCGATTGAGCATTGCCAGCGTTTTGGTGAAATTCAACATTATTTCGTTCAACTTTTGTTTAGGAATTGCCGAAACGAGATAGAGCTTGAGAATGTAGAGCAGAATCGCAAGCCGCCTTCTAGGATAAATCGTTCCATTGCGAGAAACTCTGTGTTTGGCCCTATAATTTAGCTAGTTTCGTCTTCATGTTTCAGATAAGCATTCCTGTTTTTCTCTAGCAAAATCGAGAGCACGAAATTCCGCCGTTGCCGGCAGCTCAGCATCACCTGACACACGTTTATTACATGTGCTCTATGGTACGGGTGAAGACGTCTCGGTGCATAAATGCTTGTGTACTGAAGACACGCAGAAAGAACAAGAAAAGACAAAGCGGAAAATTAAACGAGTTCATCCATGCAAATCAACGACAGGCCCGTCCACTTCATGCCCGGGAAAGTCTTCGCTTGGAAAAGCAAACCTTGACCGACCAGAGGCGTTTTAATCTCGTGATCTTCCAATGAGTCCATGGGTTCAACTTCCCAGATGCGCTGCGATTATGACGATGTTTTTACAGAGCTAGGCTGATATATTCCTCGACGTGGGTGAGGACGGGATGAAAGAGAGGCAATGCACCAGCCTTGGAATATTCGTGATCGACAAGGTCGTCCAATAAGAATCCCCTTTCTGGACTGAGTCAATGTGAAGCTGATCGCGCCCCGCATAAATAGGTCGAAAGGTCCGAAGATCAATGTTCGTCTAGACCAAAATCTGGTAAATCGAGAATGGCTTAAATCTGCTGTCATCGGTCTGAGGAAACGAAATAGTGTCTAGGAGACAATTCACAGTATGGTTTATTTTTGTGTCTTTTCAAAGACTGCACAAAGAACGATACATTGATTGCTCACATTTCATGCACTCCCGGGGTTCCTGCTGCCGCCTGTGCGGAGATCTAACAATGTCTGCAGCATTATAAACAATCTCGAGGAACTCTGTCTTTTCGTGGCGTCTGAGCAGCCAGACGTATTTCGACTCATATAGAAGTGACTCTACATTCGGTCTTCCGTCATTGGGGGAGTTTCGAGCGCATACGGAAGCCTTGATTGTCTGTGTGATCAACTCTAGTGCTCGATCCACCTCGTTCATTGAGAGCTGCTCTTGGGTGCCTTTTATCACCATCCCAACAGTCGTTCTTTAGATTCGTTGCAGCATTTCAAAGCCAAATGTGTCTTCCTAAATTCTACTCACAAGTGATTTCAGATGTTCTCATTACATTGGTCTGAGGTGCAACTCAAGCCCGGACATTTCGCGGTCGAAGCAAACTACAGGGAAGCAGTACTTGAAAGTAAAACTCACATGAATAACGCCACGCTCAGCGCCGTCGTACCTAGACTTGGTGTTAACAAGCTGTGTATAACATGGGTATGACATTCAGGTCCCAAAAGTAAGCGACCACTCAAAGTTCGTGGCCAATGAAGATCTATCATTACGGTATTCCCACCAGTTGTTGCAAGCTTACCACTATTGGAAAGCTAATTTTGACGGTCTAACTAAAGCCGCCAGCCAAGTTGACTGATCTCTGGCGCAAGGTAGAGCTGCTTAAAACTGCTAGCATATTATAAAAATGGAATGACAGTAAATTGTTCTCGGTTTGTTCCATGGAATTTTTGGAAAGTTGGACCAATCTGGCCGCATTGGCTCGAGATCGAGTATGGTAAAATGGCTGGGCGGCGATGTAAATTGTGAAACCAATTCATCCTCTACGGCTGATCCATTGACTAGTAGGCTTATAAGAGGCAGCAAGATAATTGCAATTGTGCGAAAGTGAGCAGGCGCCTGCATTTCGAACAGAAGCAAGTAACCGCAGCAATGGCCGAAACGAAAAATGCTTTGCCTACGTCAAGCGGCGCTTGAAGCACACAATTGCTAGAGGGATCAGACAGACAACACCTTACATACATCACCGAACGTGTGTCCACATAGACGGTGCATTTAATTTATGTGTTTGCAAATGATCAAGTATCTGTACCGAGTTAGAGGTTAACCGCACTTACGGGATTGTCGTACGAGGATCAGTACCAGAAACGAAGGCTCTACACATTATCCTTTCCTCGGATTCGAGTCGATGTCATCGGGATCAAGTGCATTTTACCTATCGGTGTCTTCCTTATGTTGAGTGCGCTACTACAACTACAAGCGCTATGCAGCAAAAGCGGACACCGGTACAAGGTTGTAGAGCCGGAAGTAAAACCATTACCTAACTGCTTCGAAAGAAAAGTGACAAAGGTTTTGTATAGTTTACAAGAAAAAGCCATGGAGGCCAAACTTGTGCAGCAGTTCAAAGAGTTCTTTGATTTATATTATACCACCACTCGATTCAGGTAACGATCGTGCACTAGAAATGACATTTTACATTTGTGATCCCTTGAAACTGTAAGTCAGAAGTTTTAATATGCAACATAAGAAAGTTTAGAACGATTCGATTACACAGGTGTCGGATAACTTTTATAAAAGTTTTGCTTTTATTTTGATGAGGTAGTATAGCTTTTAACTTCACTTGCTCCCACAATACAGTACTCAGTTAATCTTTTAGACTCTGCTACTTCGGTTAGCTCCGCCATAACTCCAGTTGCGGTTTTTTCTGAAAGCAATCCGAAAAGTTGGTGCGCTCAAACTGAATCCCAAATTTTTGGCGTTAGGGCCATTATTTCACCATGTCACAGCAGTTACTCTATAGGTTGTCCATGACGATGACAGATTCTCGATTCTTGAAACTGAACCTGAGCATGTTAGATCCGCTTGCCACTTGCTAATAACATGTGTGTGGAACTGTACTTTCATTTACCTAAATGACAAAACCTAATCACATGCTACGTGTTATAAACCACGTGATAGTATAGCCACGTTAGAACAGCATTTTGACCCTGATTATAACTACGCCGGCATCGAGCAAAAACAAATGGGGACTGCATTTCAGCTCGCATTCACTGATATCCTATCGCGTCAAGCCACACACAACATAACCTCACTGAAACGACCGGAGAACGGACGTGCGCGCTTCTCTTCACGTGCTCAAGACACGAGGTGGCCATCGTTGCAACCGCACTTCTATCTGAGTGGGACTCACAGCTATTATGCAAGCACATGAAGTTAGTTGCTCTTGTATATCTCATTATTACGCGCACAATATTATCAGTAATATTCGTACCTAGCAACCTGATATCGTAATCAGTCACGATTTAAGCGGCACTATTAAGCGGTGGCCCCGAGTTGGGTTAAATGTAGTACCTTGACATTTGGCCGTTTATTGTTTGCCTGGAACCCTATGGCTGTACTTTCACACCCCGCTGGTTTCGCACACTCTTCGCTGCCAAACATTAACGTAGTTTCTGTGAAGCTTCCACCTTCTCGGCACCATGACCCACAGGTATGGTTTACTCAGGTACATGCACAATTCGCCCTTCATAAAACCGCACACAAAGGAACCGTGTTTTATCAAGTACTAGCCGTACTGCCACCAGAGATTGTCGCTAACCTACGAGATGTTTTGTCGTCACCGGAGGACGCTAAGCCTTATTTGTAGCTTAAACTCCCAGTCATCCAAAGGACCGCAGTTTCTGAGCACAAACATCTCAAACAACTGTTTAGCAGCGAATTACTTGTGGGACACACTCCTTCCAACTTCATAACAAGATTTCACAGTGTATTAGGTGATCGCAAACTGGATGACGCGTTGTTCAAACCCCTATTTCTAAAGCGTTTACCTACGCAAATACAGGCTATCATAGCCAGTAACGCTAACAGTGTTCCCTCGAAGCAACTCGCTAGTATCGCTGACAATCTTTAAAAACCCATCCTAGCACAACCGATATTTTTGTAGTTGTAACGCACGGTTTAGCAAACTCGATTAACGCTCGTGTAGTCGATTTGGCTTCACAAAAGTTAAACATGGGTTATATCGACCGATACGACGCCGTTCTTCGTGTACTTGTTCAGCTACCAGAGCAAGAAGCTCTTCTTCATCGCGTAATCCAACCACTTGTTATTATCATATTTGTTCATGGGCTGTCCCTTTGGATCCACCCTCTCGCTCAGAAGTCGAACGTGAGATCGAACTGTTGATGTTAAATAAAGCCGCGGGACCTGATGATCTTCCTCCTGCCCTCCTTAAATTCAGGGGACCTGCTCTTGTGGATGATTTACACGAGTTACTAGTCAAACTGTGGGAGCAGCAAACTGTCCCAACCGATTGGAGTCGCTCCTTCATAGTCCCAATTTTTAAAGGAGGCTCAAGATCGGAATGCGGCAGCCAGAGAGGAATCAGTCTGATCTCCATCACCTCCAAATTGCTTGCCTCTGTCATTCTTCACAGATTGACTGGCGCTCGTGAAAGTCAGATTCGTGAAGAGCAAGCTGGATTTCGTCGAGGTCGTGACTGCATTGACCACATCTTCACCTTGCGTCAGCTGTTGGAGCACCGTCACACATATTGGCGACCCACCGTTGTCGTGTTCCTCGATATCAAAGGTTCATTAGATTCGGTGGATAGACATGCACCTTGGGACTGTCTACTCAGGAAAGTTGTACCTGAGAAATATGTGAATATTATCCGAGCATTATATGCGCGGAGCTCGGGCAGAGTGAGGGCTTACGG
Source organism: Dicrocoelium dendriticum (assembly GCA_944474145.2). Classification (NCBI taxonomy): domain Eukaryota; kingdom Metazoa; phylum Platyhelminthes; class Trematoda; order Plagiorchiida; family Dicrocoeliidae; genus Dicrocoelium; species Dicrocoelium dendriticum. The sequence goes on from OX104070.1 coordinate 14,572,291, forward strand.
CAAGTTCTCGCCGCCCTTTAATATCTCCAGTGGTCTGAGACAAGGATGCCCGCTGTCACCTTTCCTCTTCAACTTCGCTGTTGACGAAGTCATGGAAATCGCGTTCACAGGACGCGACTTAAAAGGTGTGGATCTGCTCCCAGGAGAACGACTTCTTGACTTGGGGTGTGCTGACGATATTGCCATAATCTGTGACAGCTCATAAACGTGTCAGGCGGCACTGGACAGATTAGCACTAGCTGTCCGTCACTTCGGGCTTTGATTCGCACCCTCGAAGTGCAAAGCGTTCCTTCAAGATTGGTCTGGACCGCCTCCTACGCTGACCGTTGGTGGGGATCAGCTAGAAGTCGATCAAAAATTCGACTACCTGGGATTGAAGATGAGATCACGAACCGTACAGCAAAAGCTCGAAGTGGTTTTGCTAACCTTCGCCACTTATGGCGGCGGCGCGACATCACTCTTGCCCTGAAGGGTAGAGTGTACAATGCAGAGGTACGTTCGACTACACTGTACGGTTGTGAAACCTGGCCGCTTAAAGCAGCGGACCTGAGGAGGCTAGTTACGTTCGACCACCGGTGCTTTCGTAATTTAGCTCACATCTGTTGGGAACACCGCCTGAGTAACGAACGTGTTTACGGCACAGGAAAAGGGAATGAACCGCTCAACACCGTTATTTCACGCATCAGGCTCCGTTGGCTCTGCCATGTGTTACGTATACCAGCCCACCGACTCCCTCGACGTGCGTTGGTTGCGCGCCGGTGGTGTGGATGGAAGAAGAGGAGGGGTGGCCAAGCGATGACTTGGTCCAGAGGAATGAAGGCCCTCACTTCTGAGCTGGCCTGGTTTGGAGCGTCTCGGCTCCCTGGTTGGGGTTCGAAAGACGATGAATACGTTTGGTTGGACACACTTGCCTATATGGCTAGGAGCCGAACTCAGTGACGTTCGTGCTGTGAGTTTCTTTGTCCCACCCCATCCCTCTTAGCCTCCCCTCCAACCACGATCTCATTATTTAGCTTTATATAATTTCGCATATTATTTTTTTGATGCACAGTAGCCGGCTAGTAGCTTACCGGAATGATGCCCATCCGTTACCGGTAGCTCAGCCGGCTTTCACCAGTTGCATTTTTTCTCCTTTTCCTGTTTCTTGCGGCACAGTAGCTCCGGTGTTCCCCACCACTAGCTAACGTGCATGATGATGATGATGATTATCATATTTGTTAAGGGTATTACGCCCGTAAATACACTCATCTCTGCTGTAAGCAACGAAAATTGCTTGGAAGGTTCGAGTGACGCTTTTCCACCGTATCAAATAAACATCAAATCCGGAATTGAATAACGGTACTATGTACAAATGAATAAGTGACTATATACAATAAATCCTTTAACGATTATGCTTCCAAACTCAGGACAAGTACAAAGTCGCAGAATAGTAGTAGGGGGAGTCGAATCGTATAGGTAGAAATTCGTCACATCTAGACTCACTCAGACAATCGTCACACTCCCGAAAAAGCCCTGTACGCGCGTTTCATCCACACAGGTTCAATCGATTGGTCCGAGTCCACAAGCCCAGATTCATTGCGCGCTGTACGAAATCACACTACTAAGGTACACGACATGTTTATAAGACTGGTACATCGGTGAGATTGGCTGATCACTGGTCCTAAAGGGATGCTGATTTGGTATGCCTTAAGGGAGTATGACCTTGGTCTGTGCGGCGCGTTCACCAGCTTAGCCACAGATGTACATAGGCAAAGGAGGAAATGGTCAGACAGGCTAGTCCGTTGGGGAAAAAGTTTCAGCGGACAGGTATAATCGGTGAAGGATGAAGTCCACCAAACTGCTCTAATCGATGCAGTGCAGTGTGGACGATGGTAAACAGAGTTGGACACATGTGTAGAAGAAATTTAGGATCGTGGGAATGCGAGGTGACAAAAATTTTAGGGAACGTAGGGCGGAACGAGGCGGAGATGGGGTTTCACGGCGGAATGGTGAAGTACAGTCCTAAGGTTTGGTTGGTGAAAGGAATATGGAGGGGAATTGGGATCACGACGTCCGAATGTTCTCTACATCTGTTCTTTCCGTCAAACGCAGTTGCCGAATTTCCCGCCGTCGGGAAACGAACAGGCCAGACGATAGAGGCGAGCACGCTCCTTGCCTCACCGCAATTTAACTCACGTCGACCGCGACAATTTAATATTCTCCAGTCCGCGAGGTCTACATCCGGAAAGGCTCAAAATATGTTAGCATGAGTTTCGGCATATGTTCCAGTTAAGATTAAATCGATCATCTCAAAGCATGTGGGCATCACCGTAGCATATGGTAGCAAAGAAAACAGTATTACGATTGGAGACCCTGTGACAACTACAGTGCACTTAACTGCGTCACCGTTTCTGATAGGTACCCCATTCCACATATTCATGATTTTTCTTCTCATTTTCTTGGATGTTCTATTTTTCGAACATTGACTTCCTGCGTGTTTACCACCACATTCCTATTCATCCGGATGATATTCATAAGACAGATATCATAACATCATTCGGTTTGTACGAATGCTTACGCATGACATTTGATTTACGTAACGCTGCATGAACATTTCAGCGTTTTATTGATCCGGCGATTTCAGGTCTACCTTTTGTCTTCGCCTACCATGATGATATTTTGTTTGCAACTGATAACAAAGGTGAATATTTGGAACATCCATAAATTTATTCGCCCGTTTCACCAGCTATGGAGTGGTCATCAACAGCAATAAGTGTGTCTTTGGCTCATCTTACTTGAATTTTCTTGGTCCTGTCATTAATAGCATTGGCATTTCGTCAACCGCAGAGAAAATTGATGTCAAAAGAATCATTCCCATACCCACTTCTGTGAAACAGTTGAAACGTTTCTTAGGCCTGATTAACTTTTACCGAAGCTTCATTGCAAACGCTACAAAAACATGTTATCACTCATGAACTTGTTGGTTGGTGATCCGAAGCAGTTCCATTTCACTGATGCCACTGCAAGAGCGTTTAGAGAAGTTAAATCTTCTCTAGCCACTACCATGATGCTCTTCTACCTGTTACCTGATGCTCCGCTGTCGTTACACGTTTATGCATCCAGTACAACTATCTGAACTGTTTGGCCGCAGACCGTCGATAAAGTCCCATAATCATTTGAATTTTTATCTTACTAGCTCACACCAGCCGATTTTCAATACCGTACTTTTGGTTGTGAGTTACTCACCATAAACTAAAGCATCCGACACTTTCGATATCTCCTGGAGAGAAGAGAGTTCGTTGTGTTTACTGACCACAAGCCTCTGACATTTGCTCTACAGGCTAAGCCAGACAAGTATTCACCTCGTGAAGTACGTCGGCTTGATTTCATTTCACAGCACACCAAGGATACCGAACATATTCCGGGAGGAGATAACATTGTCGCTGTTATACTGTCATGCCCTCAAGTAGATGTGATGAGCAAGTCTTCCATCAATCTGGAACGCATGGCTCAACATCAAAATGTGGAACACTCTCAGCCGCAGCTGAATTACAAACAGCTTACACTGAACATTCAGACAGTGATTCTACACAGGACACAAGGTGTAGGGGTGATACTGTGCTTCCCAATATGAGCTCATAGAGGATTTGGTCTGCATGGTCCAAGATTACCTTTGTTGCCATCTACTTTCAAAAGGTGACGAGACTTGCTTTGTGGCCGTCATGTGCAGCCCTCCTTCCTCTACTCCCGAAAAGGACTTCTATCTGGCATCCGCAATAAGGAGATGGAGCGCATGGGAAAATTTACTTAGGCAGATTAACTCTCCGGTTGCCGAAGCTTCAGCGACAAGACTTTCCGCTTGTGAAACGTGCTCGTTTCTCGGAAGCAGGACACGCAATTGTATAGCGGTGCGAAACAGCCTGGGATATCGACAAACTCCACCTGATCACCGGAAACTGGATAACCTATACGACCCAACCTAACCACTGTACTCAGCTTGTTCGCGAGGATTGAATGTCGTACCAGCAGAAGTCGGCAGGGTGTATGTCCTCAAATCAAAAGCTTCTGTATCAACACGTCTACAGTCTACGAAAGGTGAAACGGGAAAGTCCAGCTATTCAAACAGCAGTAAGACCCAAACGGACACCGAAGGAGAAAGCAAATACCCTGCGCCTACAATATGCTGCTATAATTAAGTGCGATCACTTGCCACATCACCCTATGATAATGGTTGTTTCACTACCAAAACTCACTCACCTATCGTCCACAGCAGAACCTTACAAAAAGGCTGTTGAGTGTGCACAAGCACAGTTCTCTTGGAGTTGATGATATATACAGGAAAGCGCTAGCCCCGGTGGAACAGAGCTTAGCTGAGCCATTGGCTCGATTCTTCCGACACTCTTTTTGCTGAAATATACATGCCCGACATATGGAAATACTGGTTGCTTACCTCAATTTACAAGGGATTTCGTTGTTCCAATCTAGCCAACTACCGACCCATTTCCTTAGCACCGGTTTTTCCAAGATCATGGAAGCTACGATTTCTGTTGCGCTAACCACCTACTTGGAAGAATTTTACTAGCTTGCGCCAGAACAGCATGGCTTCCGTGGAAATCGATCCTGCATTACAAATCTACTACTAGCACGATCCACCTGAACTGAAGTACCATACTCTGACACAGGAGTTGCTGTATTCTTCCTTGATTTTCTCAAGACGCTCGACCGATAAGAATATAACATTTTGCTTTCCAAACTCCAAATAATCTGTATTGGTGATCTTTTCCTAGGATGAATCAGAAGCGTTCTTCTGATCCGACATCTGGATGTACGTTTGCGCGATTCGCTGTCAGATCACATACAAATAGAATGCGGGGTGTCACATGGATGGGTACTTGGACCGCGATAACTTTTGACGTACGCTAAAGATATCACGGACCTCATAATTTTGAACTGCCTTCTGCATGCTGATGACATCAAGGTGTAGATGTCAATCAATATATCAGACGATACCACAGTAATTCAAGCGGATCTAATAGAATATACATGTGGTCAATCCAGAATCGATCTCGATTCAATGTGGACAAATGTAAATCTGCATCTATGACACAAGTTGGTGCATTCCTTGAAACTCGCCAACCCGGAGTTGCAAAGATCTTCTGGAGAGAAGGATCTGCGAGTTTTTGTCTATGTTGACCTTGGAGATTCGAAAGAGACTGAAACGGTCTCAACGAGGAGCATTTAAAACCTGGGTCCTCTAATGTTTGCATTCGGACGATCCGACCCTTCTATTTTTCCATAACGTCTCGGCTCATATATATTTCCACATGTGGAGTACGCAAAAATGGTCGGGCAGGCATGGCTGAGGAGAGATCGGATCGCCTTGGATATACCACAACTCTGGGCAACTAAAAGCGTCGAGGGTCTGTATAGTATGCCGTACGAACAATAGCTTCGAGGGCTGGGGGTCTTCAGTTGACAATATCGACGATTGTGCGTGAACCTCATTTTAAAGTATCTAAGTTTGGGGACCCCAACCACACGTGCCGCTAGTTGCTAGAGCTCAGTCGCAACTGCACTTTTGAGAGGCCTCCTTCTCAATCTGCACATAAGCGCAGTCATTTAGAATGCCGTGGGACTTCCTTTTCCGTACGCGTCTGCGGAACGTGTAATGCCGTACCAGAATCTGTTCTATGTGCTCCAACGCTGGCAGAGTTCAAAGCAGTCGACGGCGCAGTCATTTCGCTGCGTTATCTTACATGATCCAGTACCCATTGACAAACACAAGTGTTTTAAACGATTTCCCTGGCGGTTAAATCCGACATTCCGTTCCACGTTATTTACATCCTGTATGTATGCACTCGATGGAGACACGATATTTACTAACATCAAAGTTGCCATCATATCGGATGGATGTGCCTTGGATTTACAGTATATACTGCGGATACTTCAGTGAGTTCACTGTGTAAAACCAGTATTGATAACAATAACACATACTTTGAATTCTCACCATTACCATCCTACGTGACCTGTTAAGCATTAGCTTTTTCATCCGTATCAAGCCATTATTCCATTGTACACGAGGTACCATTGATTGTGATCTTCCAATGACCATCTAAAGAACATTGGTTCCCTTATTCATGCGCAGAACCATTTTCGAGGCTCTTTATAACCTCTCGCATCCCGGCATGCTTGCAATTGTCAAACTGATCGCCGAACGGTTTGTATGGCAGAACATGAATAAAGATAATAGCGCATGAGCAAATACATGCTTAGCATGGCAGCGTTTGAAAGTCATTCGGCACACCCAATCGGACATTGGAAATTGCACAACCAGACAGCAGATTCGACCATATCCACCTCGATATCGTGGGATCCCTACCATATTCCATTAGTAATTCATACATACTAAGATGCATCGACCGATTCACTTGATGGCCTTAAGCCATGCTTATTGCGCACACTTGCAGAAACCACCTACCGTGCACTTGTCCCCAGATGGATAGCCATTTTGGCGTTTCATCTTATACCACCACTGACCACGGTGCATCATTCGAATCCCAGCTTATCCAAAATTCGATGGAACTATTGGGCTACAGTATGTTTCACACCACAGCTTAGCACCCTCAAACGAAATCTTTAGGTAGACGTTCCCGTCGCCACTTAAAAACCGGGATCAGAACACACTCTGATCTGGCTCACTGGAACGATACACTTCTGATGAATTTGCTCCATTTGCGTACAATGCTTGGTCAACCCTTCAATGTTCACACGCGGAGGTGGTTTTCGGAACAATATTGCCCATCCCCGGTCCATTTATTTTAGTACTAATGGTTAACATTGACTGTTTCAGTTACGTTAGTAAACTGTGGAATCACATGAGCGAACGTCATTATCGCGCACCAACGAGTTCAGTGAAATCTTCATACGTTCAACCTGATCTCACTTCTTTCACCTATGTTTTCATTCGCAATGCCCGTGTTAAATGTATAACGGTCCATGTTATTTCTTAGTCGTCATGCTAGGAATTTTCCTGTGCGGCCACACAGCAGCACGGACATTGTTAGCATTGACCGCTTGAAACCAGCTTATACGGACTTTTGGAATCCACACCAGCAGATAACACCCATACTTCTATGAACAAATGGCCAACGAAGTCTCCAAAGGTATCACCTCGAACAGATGCTTCCACCAATGAAACGACACGTGTCACTCGATCCGAACGATGAGAGCATTGGTCTGCATGATATGTCGCCCACAGAAAATAGCCGCATATAGTAAGCATTAGTATACACTCCCTAACATCTGCACTCGCTTTCATTAGGAGGAGGGTATTGTTACGTCTGTTTGTTACATTTTAAAACACTCACGTTTTTATAACTGCATTTTTAACTCACCTAAAATGCAAAACCTAACCACACGCCAAGTGTTATCGTCGACACCATCCGGTTCCGCATTTGCCTGTCAATGTCGCTTCCACAGGGACATCCACAGCACGCCTGCGCCTACAGAGTGACCATGGGCGGCTTGCGTTGCACCACTCACAGCTCCATCCGCACACCCCATATCCAGTGTAAACCCGAAGAGTTAAAACCGGGATGCATGAGGATGTGAGCCACGTTTCATCAACGCAGTCGGTCCACATTCCTTCTCATGCAAACACAAGCACGCTCTATTTGGAGAATCATGTGTACACAAGGCGGTGGCTGGACCGTAGTCCGCTCCACACTGAGTGCATGGAACCACTCTTCGTGCCTAACACGGCCACAAGGACCTTGCAACCTGTCCCCTCCAGCAGTGACCATTTGTCTCCTAGAGCTAGTGTGTACTAGGTAGTGGGTAATAGAGAGGTAGGCACCTTGTCAATAAGCACATCAAGCACAGCCACACAGGGGATATCAAACTAGAGACAATCATTTGGAATAACGATAACAAATAAAACAAATCGGATAAGGCACGAGATATGCCGCAAATTTAGCATATGAAATAAATGGATTATCAAATATCAATGAAGTATTCAGGATGGCAGTAAAATGAATCAGGATAAATATTTACTAAGGAGAAAAACTAGGCGAAGTTAACCTCGTTTACTTTAAGCGAAATACGCAAGCTAATCGATTATTCATGTGCACATTAAAATAAGGTAACAAAATAACACTAAGACGGGTAGCAAATCCACCAGCTGAATCACACCTGAAATACAGAAAGTCAGCACGCAAGCACGCGGTTAGTAAATCGACTGATGCGTACCTACAAACGCTGCGACGGTTCTGTTTACGTTCTCAGCAGGACCCGTTGTCATTTCGCTGCTGGTCCTGAGTGGACTTGCTCGTGGCTCACTATGTCTGCCTGATTCAGGCACTCGCGACCTCATGTGGTACAGCATCATGAGCTGGATATCAATGGATTACAGCCCATCGGTACCTGTCGCTTTCGCAATTGCCGCTTTTTCTCAGCATACATGTGGGCTTTCTCTTGCACCTCCACAACTGCCTTCCTGATTTGATTGCGCCATGAGCGCCGATCAACAGCAATCGTCCTGTAATCAACATTAGAACGTGATAGGCTCAATTCAATCATGTCCTGGTAACGAAAATTCGGTTTTCCAATGTGATGTTTCCCTGCACGCAGTTGGCCATAAAGCGGCTGTTCCGGTATCTGGGTAGAGTAAATGCGGTGAATATGCCCAAACCAACTCAGGTGCCTCAGCAGAATTATGTAGTCCACTGCTTACATGCCACTGCATCGGAGTACCTCCGTATTTGCAAATACGTCACTTCAGCCGATGCGTACAATACGGCGCATACAATGCTGTTGGAAGCGCTCCAGTTATCGGGCATGCTTCCGATAAAGAGTCCAGGTATCTTTACCTTATAGAAAAAAGGACAGCACCAATAACTTTTATAACGGCATCTTCACCCCCAATAGTGAGCAGGTGGTTTTTCCACCCACGGCATTCTAGTTTGCTAAAAGCATCAGGCGCCTTCAATACGCGACTGCGCATCTCACTCGTTATCTGCTGGTCGGTTGTTTTTATGATACTAAAGATGCAAATTCTCGAAGTGGCTTTCAACACTTCGTCGGATATCTGGGTTTGGGGCAGGCCCAAGCAGTGCATTCCGAGTGAAGACTTGAAAAGACAAACAGTCTTGCTTGTGTTGATGGGAAGCCTGAATTTGGCCGCTGTCGAAGCCACGGTACTAGTCATGAGCTGCAACACATCCGCTCTATACGTAAACAAGGCACAGTCGTCAGCAAAAATCAACCTATGGATAGTTGTCTCACATACTATTGTTCTCGCACCGAATCGACGGATGATCATCAACTCACCAGCAATACGGTGCTCCACACAACGACCGTAAACACAAGCGGCATCAAAAGCACAAAACATCATTAAACAGGGCGTGAGCTAAGACACAGCTTTGCTTCACACCATAGACAACTGGGAAGTCATCCGAGGTCTCTCCACTCAGCTGCACCATCACCTGCATCCAGTGTGCAGATATTCAATCAAACTTATCACATAACATCACTGAAACGACCGGGCGATTGATGTGTGCGTTTCCGTTCACTTGCTCAAGCATTGATGTGGCAATCATCTCAACCGCACTGCTATCTGAGTGGGACTCAACGCAATCATTCAAGCAAATAAGTTTCTCACTCTTGTGTATTTAATTACTACGTGTACAATCGATTATTTATTTCGATCTCTTCGCCTTATATTATTGTAACCAATCGCGATTTAATCGGCAATAATAACCGCATCTAAGGATTTAACTGTTTTCAACATCACGGATTTACTGTGGACAAAAACCATATCAAACCATCGATGATTTTAAGCAGATATTGCAAGTGGGCTCTGGATGTTCATTATGTTGTCCATTCAACACCTTATCCTGCCTCGAGCAATTCAAATATATTTGGATCAACTACACGAACACAGTAAGGGGACCAAGCCGGACATCAACCTACTGAGGCCATGCATGAGGTCGTCCATCGGAATAGGACAACAAGTAGCCCTACCTCCCATTGTCCTGGACTTGGCGCGTAAAAGGATTTTCTAATTGAGAACCTAGCTTGACCGTATGCAACAGCTGAGTATAGTGTATTCATCTTGCAGAACTTTGCCTACCCAAAAATATTGCAGTGGCGCAGAAGGCAAAGTCACAAGCAAAACGGAAGGGCCACGAAAATCAGGGAAGAGGAAACTAACGCGGACACCGGAGACGAAAGTTGTCAGTGCGGCTACAGGTTCACGAAACAAGTCGGGAATAGTTCACAATCAAGGAACGATTTCGAGCGCAAGCCGAGAAGTGCGAAGGACGTAGTGGCTGAGATCCGTATTTTCTGTAGAGATACGCATTTGCTCACACTTCCAGAAATAACGCCAAAGATAACGATGCAACCCGGAGTGAGAAAATTAAGCGTCTGATATTCGGTCAGTTGGTGACTCGTTTTATCAGAAATCCAGCCCTTCATTTCCGCGCTATCTTGGGAGAGGTATTCCTTCACAGACTCACTCGGCTGTTGTGTCATGGTGTTACATTCGTAGCCCGGCGTAAACACATGTTGATATTCAACTCACAGTTGGTCGATAGAAGAGAACGTAGTCTGTAGGTTTCGTTTCATATGTAGTTGCAAACGATCGAAGCGTCTCTGACCCTCGTGACAAAGGTGGTGGCAAAGTAATTTGTTTTTAGCAGCAGCAGCAATATTTTCGTCGCGATCAGGTGAAACAATGTTGTCAATGTAGTTCTTAAAAATAGCTTTCTATAGCATCCATTGTAGTGCGTGGTGTCTCATCGTGGAGGAGTTTTAACATGCTACAGGTGCCAATAGCGCGTTAGCCATAAGTAGTCCAATTCATTCCGTCTTCGATTGTTACGCCCGAGTAAAGTCCGGAACAAGTACAGACCGATGGAAGTATATCGTAATGCCAACTGGTCATGCATGTGTACAATCGTTAGGTGGGTATGCAGCCGAAAGTATGCACAGAGTTCCAAGTCGGTGCTGGATTAGGTAGCACAGGCCAATAAGCGCAGTGCAGGTACTGAATGAATCACACCCACGTATCGATGCACGCACAAGCACACGTACGCGCGAATGCATTGCACAGTCTGCCAGGAGGTATCAAGAGGTATCAAGGAATGATGTGTCCCTCGGTAGGTGATCCGTTAGATAACTCAAACAACATGTGAAGCTGAGGGAAGTGAACAGTACTCAAACGTTTTTGGTGTGCAAAACAAAAGCACCATGCACGTATGCAGCATTTAAAGTCTCGGAGAACACTTGTCTGGATGAAATTAGTACTGGCATGCCCCAATAGGGCGAAACGCGCCTGGTGCTTTCCTGCACTAGGCGGTGCTAGGTAGCTAGTGTACTAATGGAATGAATACCTTAAGAAAATTACTTCTAATAATCTTGCTACTCACCAGTAGTATAAAGATAATAAACCGGGTTTTGTATTGATGTTGGCACAGGTTAAAAATGCTCATCGTTTAATGATTAGGACAGGACAATCTGATACAGGTAGAGCTGTGTTACAGGCAACGCTCGTAGAATTAAATAGAACTTATATTTGGCTCACCGACGGGTGTCGCCCTAATCCTTTGCATCTTTGGTGGGATGCAAAGGGGAACATGCCATCAGTTCCGCTAGCTACAGAAGAGAACAATTTAACAGACATCGCTCATGGAAATTTGTTTAACCCAGTAGTGCATAGGAATACCCTCGCAATGAACCTTACGTGTTGGATGCAACCTTGATGTCAGTTTATGGTGAGGTTGTTAATCATCCACCCAATTGATATCGTGGTTTGCAATATTGAAGCTGGTTCAATGCGATAATTTCAAGCGTATGCTTTTGTAATTTGTTTGGAAAAACCGGCTATTTTGATTTAAGTAAGTGTGTTCGCCTGTCACCTTTTATTTTTTATTATTTCAACCGCAGTAAATCACATCTGAACTGATGCTTCGCTGCCCTACATACATGAGGACCTACGGAACGTAAAAATAAGATCGAGTGAAGGGGACTTTATGTAAAAATTTTGTGATGGATCAGCGTAAGCAGATTGACCAACCGAACAAACCAGATAGCCAATAGAAGGCGGACGGGACGGATACGACTCCTGTACTCGGAGTAGTCGATATTCATGTGCGTGATTTACCGTTTGTTTAAGTGAAACATGGGAGGAATGTAATCGACTCAGAAGGGTCGTTAATTATGCACTTGAACGTGCAATTTATATTGAGGAGTTTGGTTTGCTAAACATGCTGTAATTTTGCTGGGCTGTCTATGCTGAATATGCGCTTGTCCCTGAAGGACTGAGTTTTGCAACCTGACAATGACCTACCCCACAGGCAGCGCTCGGATACCGCTTAGATCACCACGGTTTATTTAGATGCTTGCCTCATTGAACATCGAGGAACGGAACTTGGTGAGCAAACAACATCTATGGAAGAGCAAGCGAGAGGATGTCCGTAATTAGTGCATTAGGACGAACAACCGATGGCGTTTCGCTTGGTTACGTTTCGGCACATAGCCGGGGTTAACGGGAGCAGTGTTCTAGAGACACATCACTAAGATAAAGATGAAGATGCCAATAATTTGGAGACGTTCATTGGAAAGTTCGGTGAGTTTTGTAAAGGCCAAACAAACGAGACCTACCAACGCTATCTTTTCTTTTCACGCAACAAAGGCAAATACGAAGCAGTCGACGCGTACATCATTGGATTGAAGATTTTGGCCCGATCCTGTAATTTCTGTAAATGCTTAGGCGACCATCTCATACGCGATCGGATTGTTCCAGTAATCAATAATGAAGGTAAAACAAAGCGGTTTTTGCGACAACGCAACTTATCGCTTAAGCAGTGCAACATAGTCCTTGACCACCTATCAATACCAACAAATGGGGCTTGCAATAGATACAGAATTGTGTGTCATTTCCGGAAGCGAGCCAACAAATTCTACTGACATGCATGAAGAGCGCTGCAATTTTTACTCCACGCGACATCGGAGCACCCGCGAACAGTGTTTGGCTTGGGGACGGAAATGCTCCAGATGTGGAAAAAGAAACCACTCTGCTCGTTGCAGCCAATCAACCAATGTGAGTGTGGTCGTTCATGACAAGACCTTCGCAGCTGCAGACTATTCAAATTGCAACGTATCTCGGAGGGCAGGGAACAAATGTGTCTACGACACTTTTATGATCTAAGGCAAAACTGTATTATTCCAGTTAGACATTGGTGCTACTGTCAAATTTCTACCAAGTAAGAACTGTCCCGGAGTGTGCATTGGATCCGATCAAGATTGTCTGCGTATGTGAAATGGTTCCAGACTTCTTCCAAAAAGCTAAACTACAATCGAAGTGTTTAACCCAAGAGACGGGTCCGCACATCGACTGGAGTTTGTGATCATAAGGAGGACCTCGCGCCAATTCTCGGCATGGATTCGATTCAGTCTCTCGGTTTTTTTGTTTTTAATCATAATCGTTTTGTGCGTATTTGCCAGGGAGAAACCGATATTAGTGACTAATGGTTAATATTATATTGCGGATAAAAAAGCCGAAGTCGCAACAGCAATTTTGAGAGGCCACTATCTCAAGTTGGCAGAGCAGCCCAGTCGTATAGAATGCCATCGGAATATCTCGTCCGTACTCGTTTTTAGAACGTGGAAGACCATATCGGAATCTGTCACATGTGCTCACAAGCTGGCAGAGTTTGAATCCAGGGTTGACCGTGCACTTATTGCGTCTCACCATCTTACATGACCCAGTATCCATGGATAAACACAAGAGAGTTTAAGATATTTCAGTGGCGGTCAAATCCCAGATTTCGTTCCAAGTTTTGCACCTACTGGATGTGTTCACCAGAAAAAGGCACTATTTTCACCAACGTCCAATTTGCCGTCATTTGTCATGAATATACCTTTGATTTAGTCTATGCTTCAGTGAGTTCAATGTGTAAACCCTGTTTTGCCAACAACCTTTCTATGTTGGAGTTTTAAAATAATCATCTTACTGGACCTGTTAATCATTAACTATTTTAAAGTTGTAAAACCATTGTTTCATTATATGGGTTGCGTATACCTCATCATTGAGGTAAATTCAAGCGCTTTTGAGCGCTTTTCGCCTGTCTAACACAAATTTATCTAACTCGGCCTTTTTACTTCAGCTAACCCCCCTTTCGGAAGTGCATATAACAACAACATTCACTTTAACTTTAATATACATTTGAATACTTTGTCATGATATAGTTTTAAAAATGAAAAGCCGTTTATGTTAACGCTTTCAAATTTTTGCGTAACCAAGCACAATATCAAGTGCCTTATTTTACTGTGCATATTGTTAGATATTTGCTGAAGGGATTGCTTGTAATACCTTTACACAACAAGCTTCCAAATTTCCATTAAAACAAATTGTTAACGAAATCATTTATATTTCACCACATCAATCATTAGATTTAATTAACTTGTTATGAAGAAGTATTTTGGTTGATCCAGACCAATGCAAATAGTTATGAAAAATGTGCTGCGATTGTTTGACATGGAGATATTGGACAGGAATATGAGGTATAGATTGCTACCAAAAGACCTTTAAATATTTAGCCACAGCCTGTCCGATGGAAGCTTGCGATGTTAAGTTAATAACAAAACAACAATTTGATTCTATTCCGCTCACCAGTAGCTGCCTGACAAAATGTTCGCTTTTAAGTAGGACAAAGTGCTTTCGTGAGAAACAGAATTAACAGTTTTCTTACACTTCGTTAATGTACTACGAAGCATTTTATTGGCAGCAAAATCAAAACTTGGAACCGATATAGCTGATAAAATACTATCTGCATTTACATTAATTGCGACAAAATGTGGTACTTATTTTTACAAACACATGAATCATCTTGATCCTTCACTAGTTATGTCAAGTATATCTCTCATTCAGTTCAGTTGCACTCGAGTATACAAAGCCTATTATGGTGCAAATTTCCAAAAAATATCATTTACTCAATGTCAGGAATTCTCGGCTGTATCCCGAGCTTCACCAATTATATACAATCTTCCTGCTGTCGCCTAGCAGTTTTCCTGTATCAGATTAACCACTGCGGTAGACGTGCGTGTAGTGACCTAGAGATTCCCCCGGTTGCCTATGTAGATTTTTATGCAATGTTATAAATTTTATTTTGGTTTTTTCATTGGCGCATATGGTGGTTAGCTTGTGAGAATATTGCTTACGTTTATTTGAGTCACACACAACTTACGCACCTGCTGCCCTCGCTCGGACGTGACCGCCCATTTTCGCACTCAGTACTCGTTTATAACCTCCCAAACTAGCTCATTTCCGGTGCTTGCTTTTTAACCTTCCCTAGTGTGTGACCTTTCAATAAGTCTTTTCTAGCTTATTTTCCCGCTTGCTTTCGGTTGGCTGTCTGCATACGAACTTGATATATAGCGCACAATCAAGGTGCAATATACACACTGCACTTCATCATAAACGAATAATGAAATAACTTTAATGTAACTATGTAAACACATAACATTGATGTAAAATGGATTTCGGATTTTCATTTGTTACATAAACTATTGTATTCAGTATTGCGTGCAAGCTGTTAGGAAATTAGTTGAAGTTGTACTATACTAGAATAAGTTCCAAGTGTAAAAACAAATAAAAACGGATACTATGTGTTCATCTGGAGTTACCTATTGACTTTTGCACATGTCGAGAAATGTCGCTAGTTGTTTCGTAGTCTTCTTCATTATTTTTAGATGGTAACTAGAAAACATGTTAATTACAGTAGTTGCCTTTGGACATATACTTAAACTCAGTAATTACAATTTGTCTCCATATTTCATCTTCAGATGAAACAATACTACACTTTAACGCTAGATGGCTATGAAAGCATTAGATTAGTGAACATTTAAGCTCCTATTTTATTCAGCATCTTCAGCAACACTGAGCTTCGTTCTTAACCATGCAAAAATATCCAAAATGACGATTCAAAGGAGTGATGTCCAAGTTTAGAATTTCTTAACAACTGTCAACCAAGTGTGGATATTTGCATTTTGGTACTGTCCACCATGCGTTGATAACAGGAGCGATGCAGGAAATTCCCGTAATTATATGAGCGCGACGTGGTGAAGTAACGTAATTTTCTCTAGTTGAGAATATCCGTTTTATAGGCAACTGGCGTGGGGTCGATTCATATTTTTGATCAATTTGCTCTGGTATTCCATGTATACAAACTGATCAATGGCATAAAATGGATGCTTAAACTTCAAGCGATATAATGACATGATATTTTCACTAAAGTTTGAAGTGCCAATTTGCTTTAGGTTACGAGTCAAATAAAACGCCTTAAATGGTACATCGATGTTCTGTTTTATCTAAAACAGATAAAACACTTCTATAGTGAACGATAACTTTTGAAAATAACAATATAACAAAAAAGTTGTTAGGATCGTGTGGCATTCTTCCCAAGCAAGCTGTTTACTTTCAATTACTTGGAAAAACAGCTTTACTCTAAATACATATAGGACTTAAAAGCAATTTTCTTGGCCAACTCAAACATTTTTTAAGCATACTATAATGCGGATAATACTATCTGTATGAGATAAACAAAATTGTTTGCGCTAATTCATGACCTTATCTGTGGCATGATGAATTAGTTCAACTTAACTCCGAGCCAGAGTCTTTAATCACGATCACATTGCCGCAATACAAGTCAAGTCTGAGGTTGAGATAATAGACATAATCAGTTTAGGAAGTACTATCACACCGACTGCATGTAATATAACTCTTCCAAGGGAGGTCTTTATATATTAATTTTGTACACATGCAATTAGTTGCTTAAAGCTGTAATCCTGCAGTAGAATTGGATGATGAGATTAGATTTATAAGTCGCTGTTAACATAGTTAGCTCCCATAGCGGAATCCACATAATCATGTAGCGAATATTTCAAACATGCCTAGATGGCACTTTAGCCATTAAAGAATTCACTCTAGGGTTGAGATCAAATATTAACCTTCGTAAAATATGTCGCTGTTAACTCTACTCAGTGTTGCGTTAGCTCACGATTACTGCACAACTCGTACCCAGATATACAACAACTTACACTGCGCAAACGACTATTTCTGCACATTCTCTGTCGTTCACCAACCAGGAGCATGGAGCTCTAGTACAAAACGGAAAACCTCCTCGTCAAGATAGCATTCACTTCTAAATGATAAAGCGATGAGAAATAGCCTTCTTGTAAAGAACACTAGTAACAAAATCTCTCATTTAATATATACGCTTGATTTAAGCTATCTCAAAGGTACCATCAAACGGTGTCACCAGTGGAAGCCTGCATTCGTGAATGCAACCTGTGCACTCCATAAACTGTGAGCCGATTGCTAACAAAATTCTCGTAACGGAGAGAAATTGACAAAGGCAGAATCCTCGAAAGCTTCCTCTACATATAGATGACCTTAAGATGCAAGTAGGTATTATACGACGGACAGCAAACTGTACTTTCACAGTGATTTGAAAAATTCCTAGTATTTCGGCCGTCCAAAATTTTGGGGTCCTATGGAGCTTTATCCACCAAACTCTCAAAAGACAATAATTCTGCAAACTATAAGTTTTCTGTTTCCACAACCCGGCCATGCTGGGGGTCCCCTACCCGGATACCTGTATGCAACCAAACGGAGAGCAAGACACTGTATCCTATCTTAATTAATTATAGTTCATTGTTAACAAAAGTACAGTCCATGCATAATATTCTTCACCTTTCATCTTATGTGTTAGTAGTAGTAATAACAGAAACATGGTGTTCAGTGGAGTCGCCAGTCACGTTGTTTGAGAAATTGAGTTATAACAACTTTCGTATTGACTGCCCTTTTAGAAAAGTTGGTGGCTGTCTAATATATGTCAAAAACAGATACCTGGTTCTTCCTCTGGATGAACCACTCTTTCGGATAATTCCTGATTCATTATAGATGACCATTCCTAGTTATTCAAAAAATCTCTCAGTAGGATGCATTTACAAATCAACCTCAGCTATGGTCACCGTAACTGATAACTTGATAGACACCTTTTTACTGCAGACGTCTCATGCCCATATAACATTATCGTTGAGGATTTTATCATGCCCGAGCTAAAATGGTCACTTATGGGTGAACCATAAAAGTGCAACAATTTAATGTCTACGCTTGGTCGCCTGGGATGGGAACAGCACTTGACAGACCCTGCCCGTTTTTGTAACACATTGGTTCTAATATTTAATATGTAGTTTTCAAATATATCCACATGTATCAGTGAGCGAGTTATCATTGGTTATTCTTTCCAAATTCCTTTTCAACCCGATAAAATTCGTGACCGAATCTGGAAGATTCTCTTCTGTGAATTGCTCAGTCTTCTCAGACATCATGAGGTCTTGGAACAGGGAATCATTTTCCTTAGCACAAAAAGTACAAATTGCATGTGAGAAGCTGTACCACCGTATACAGCTTTGCACTGAATCCTTAGCTCCAGATTATACTATGTTGGAAAGAATGCTGCACCAACAGTTATCTCATAAACGTGGCCGCCAAACTACATAAACTGAAGCAAAATGTTAGGAAAACAAATGACTTTACCCTACTGACTCATCAAACAAGAACGCGAACAATGTGAAACCATAATCATCACGAAATGCTATGCTCCGAGGAAGTAATCGTATTGAAGGGATCAAATGTGACAGGTTGCATGAACACAGGTCCCTTGGCGACCGGTTAACCGATGGCCGTATAATTGTACATGAACATTTGTTTAAATCCGCATTTGTTTTAGTTCCCAGCTTTCAATCTATTTAATACAAACCTGCTAATTACTTTAATATCGGTTTCAGATCCATCGTATTACAAGTGAACAATTACTTATCTTGTGCGATCTTTCTGTTCACATTGATCAGATCACATAGTTGGACTGTGCCTCGCACTGCCGAAGAATATACCATTATTTACTTATTTAACGTTTTCGGTTTGTAGACAGAAAAGAAATGGTAATACGAACTCAGTTGTAAATTCTGATGGAACTGCCATAACCGATCATGAAATCATATATTCGATCGTGAATGATCAATGTATGTCTACTTGTAGTACCAGTGAGTGAAAGGAACCTCAACTCGAGCTGATAAACAAGTAACAAACTTCTTGTCGATTCCAAAATTGAGAAATGTCGCCAAATCAGCTTAATTCCTCTCTCATACTTACCAGTCTCTGAAAACATCACGCCAGTTCTAGTCAAAAAGAGGCCCAGACATCCCCTTGTTTTTTCTTTACGCTTTTCAAGATTAAAAAGTTTTCCTATGCAGAGAAAAATTGATTATTTTACCATAACAATAAAGTGATGCTATGCAAGATGTAAAATATTACCACCCAATCCACCATACGTAAATCATTCCAGGAATCATTGAGAGATTATTGAAAGACCGCATAATAGAATGCTTGAGTTCAATGAGCTTTATCAGCACACATCAGAGCCACTTTTTAAAAGAGAGTTCATGCATCATCTGTCAGTTTTTTATTATCTTAGTTATGTAACCAAAGCAACGGACGCCGGAATGTTTATAGGTGCAATATTTCTTGATATCCAAAAGGCCTTTGACCGTGTCCACACAACTTATTGCGACGGAAGCTTATGCTTTGGCTATTACAAATTCGCTACTAAAGTATTTGTTTTCCTACCTCGAGAGCCGAAAGCAAGTAGTCAGAATGGGTAACTGTACATCTGAAGCCACTTCAACATCTAGTGGATTAATCCAAGGAAGCGTGTTAGTCTGCTTGTATTCTTAAGCTTCCTCAACCATCTCATTGATAAAATTATGTTCGGGAAGTCATTTTGCTTCGATGATGTTAAAATTGTGTTTTGTTCCGCCCGTGAGCAAGCTAGTCCTAATTTAACCCTTATTCATTCGGACTTGTCAGATCACTGGAGTAAGTCCTTGCATTTGTACTTTACCACTAACAAATGTAATCTGCCATGCTACGGTTGTAACCCTTTACCGACCATCCTTAACATAAACAGCACTCCTACGCCTGTGTGTCGCACACTCTGAGACCATGGTCTAAGATACTCCACCTCATTTAATTTTTGGAGCAAGTTATATTCTTGCTGGCTTCTACCAGAAAAACGATCGCCCATATAAACCGAACTCTCATCATGAGGGATACTAGGCCTTAAGCTTTTAATATATATTAGACCGAAGCATGAATAATGTACAATATTAAGCGGAAATCTGAGAAAACTGGATACAGTAGCATTAAAAATCATCCAACGATCATTCAGAAAGAAGTGTTGAAACTTGCTTATATTTACGGCTTGCATTGATTGTTGCGAGGTCTTAAACTAGAGCCGCTATGGCTGCGCAAGCTCAAACATTATCTTCGCCTTCTATACCGGTTGTTATTCACTTTAAGCTTTACAGCCCAGCCGCAATTCGAATTTATGAATACTAAGTGCTATGAAATAAAAAATGGCGAACGCGTAATGTCTATTCCAACGCATCTTGGCAAGCTCCGATTAAATATTTTCTCGGGAAAATATGCACTGATATGAAATAAATTTCCATTGAAAAGCAGCAAATGCTCTACCTAACTGCAACTTAAACGGATGGCCAATGTGCAGCTGACGGTTTTCCATATCTTTTCAATACTTAGGTAAAAGGTGAGTCTGGATAATTTGTAGAAGATAGGTCTTGGTAACACTTAAAAATTACAAATATCCTAATTGTCTCAATAGTAATGTTTCTCTACACATGGATAAACTCCAAATATTTATTTACAAACAACCTTATTGATACCAATTCTGCAATCCTGTCTGAGAAATGCCGTCTAACTTTTCTTTGATACACTGGTTCAGCGATGGGCTACGCCCTCAAGTTGGATTTCATGCACAGTCATCGTTGTTCGCCAAGATTTTGTATCCAATGTGCTTGGTCTAGCTTAAAAATATTGTAAACACTAATGCCTTTTACTTCCTCATCCTTTATAATCTTTATTTTACTGTTAGCCACGACAGGGCTGATCTCTTAAGGTGACGGCTTACAACTTCCCAGCAAAGAAATCACGCTCATCGAAAGCATACTGCCCCTGAGTCGCTGTCATATAACAAAATAAATGTCATCCTTGAATGATCCGCATGACGGTTCTAGCTGAACCTTCATCGCCCAGATATCTATAGAACAGCTTTATAATAACAAAACAGTTTTCAAACTAGTGATGGCTTATTTGTTATTTCGCCACACCGGCACACAGCCAGTTGGAGCTTAGAGGTGGGGGTGAAACATTTTGTGAAAATAACCAGAATAGAAGCAAGTCCCCTGGGGACGTTTTCAGGGATGGCCGTATTACTTATTTAAACTTCACAAACTCATTTGTGACCCGTTGCACGAAACAAGAGCAATCACATATTTAATGCAAACTCGATGTACGAATTGATTAGTCCACTTAAATAGACTGTGCCACGCACCGTTGAGGAATACGTTTTTTAATTATTTATTTATTTATAATTACATAATTTTTCAAAGTCAACCACAATTTTTCTAATATTTCCGGTTTTTATTAGGAAAAATAACTGCGTTATCTATATAGGAGAACGTTTGATAGTGATGCCGGGACCACGGCGTTTGCAGAACCAAATCTTGCGAAATAAATTTGTACAATGGAAAAATGGTATGTTACAAGCAAAATTGCCGATGCCTAGCAAGTCTCGTAGAATGACCAAATAGAGAACCATAACATGGTGCACAGCAAACAAAGGGATAAAATGAAAATAGTTTTGGTGGACTCAACACAGGGTTAAAACAAAAGCACGAAGAAAAAGTCAACCACAGTAGTGTAAGTTAATTCTGGTTGTGCAACTTGCGTTGCCTTACATCGTCTGTCAAGACGCAGGCTATACCTCTTAGGGTAGGTGCATTAGGGTAACGTCAAGATGCTTTTAAACACGAGTACAGTTGTGGCGGAAACAATGTAATTTAGGAAAGCACTCCATGGTTGGCACACACGAAGCGAGTGAAAGTTCTTTCGACATTTTAACCGACTCTACTAATTGGCTAAATTGAAATGGTGGCCTCCAATTTCGTGTTGTGGCTGAGTTGTAGTAGGTGGCGGCAGACATGGTTAAGGTTCCTTAGAGTCTGGTAGGCCTTAATAAGATCGCTGTGTAGGCGCCGGTACCGGTCAATGCACACTTTTAGGGTCCTCAGTCTAAGTTTACAATTAAGATTGAAAAACCCTTTGATGTGCTTCGTGGTTCTTCACAGGGAAGTCTTGAGCGCTGCAACGTTTTGCATGTGCCAGGGCTGCCATGCCTGGATTGCTCATTCCAGAGGAGGCCGAACGTAGGCGTTAAGCAACTGCGAGCAGACTGAGGGGTCAAACCGCTCAAATGCCCTCCGCAGCATAGCGGCGTGTTGGTTCCCAGTATTTGACGTCTTCTTAAATTGTTCTGAGCAGCCCAGATCAGTCTGTACTAGTACCACAAGGTGGCGCTCCTAGGACACTTCTTGCAGAACATGATCTGCAAGTGCGTGTGTGAAGTTCGTCTAGTAGCGAATGTGAATCAATTTACACTTCCCGAATTGAACTGGAGCAGATTGTGGAGTGAGCACCCATATGCTCTGCCCAGGACTCGCTGAAGTGCATCGTGATCTGCTGGGTGGGCGATCGTCCGCCACATCTTAACATCATCAGCAAACAGCAAGAAATATGTTGCAAAGTTGTATCATCTAAAGCAATCCACTTACGTCACACAGGTTATCAGTCGCAAGAAAGAGTACAAATTTCAATAACATAGGATAACTCACATTTTTGCACATAATAATTGATGATGGTCCAGAAACGTAGAAGGCTAAAATATGAAACCTTTTTAGTTAGATTTTTAGTTACATCTCAATAATGATGAACAATGAACAATGATTAATAACGGGTAAAAGAGCAGGTGTTTGACATGTCCCGTAGGGTGTTTAGAGTGAGAAATGATATATCAAGGGATAATGGAGTCGCCATTTCCAACGATTACAGATTTAACTACACTGCCATATAAAGGGAGTTTGAAATGAGAATGCATGCACACAAGACAGTAAGGGGAGTGGTTATTGATCACGTAATAGTGTTTTGTACGGGAAACTTCATCGGATCTCTTCGCTATCGGTCAGCCATCTGGGTAGATTCTTTAAGGTTTATTCGTGACTATTGTTACTGTGTGCAATCCGAATGTACGCTCCTTTATGGTGCTTGCAGCCAAAGATCCCTTCGGATATTTACAGTTTATATTTTAAACTTTTGTGTGGGTAAGTAAAATCGAAATCATATAGAAGTGCATACACTCGTCCAAGGATTGCAGTAGCATATCAGGCGTTATGTTTCTGCGCTAGCAAGCTAAAATAGATTATTAAAAGGATGGATTCGTTTGTTAAGCTTTCGATCTGGCTCTATGGTGAAGTAATAACGGCCTGGGCTAAACAAAGCGTTTCTACACACCTCGAGTTCAATATTAACAAGGTACATTTTATTTATACTTAAGCACTAATATCAGTAATGCTTAAAATAGTAGCTGCACAATGATCCAGTATTTTTATAAGCTAAATCATTGAAGTATGACGTATTTTGCTCTAAAGGGCAATAAGAAACATATGTTTACAACTTCAATTTAATTTCGTGCACACGGTCTGTGTGTACTCACATAATCGTTCGTCCGCTACATTTGTTAAAAAAACCTAATGATTTGTTTACTTCACGGTATGTCCAAAGTGCATTTTCACAGAACATGTGTAAAATTTACTTTACTCACTACTAGAGTTTAAGATCTTAGTTGTTAATTTCATTAACTAATAAATGGCTGTTGACAGAGCTGAATTGGCTATACATAAGGCGCAAGGCAAAAATGTGATGCGTGAGAGTGTTGAATGCTTGCAAATTCGGGACTTGTTTATTTCGGTTAATTGATTTGGTTACTTTTAAGCATGTTTTTCAAATATTGCAATGGCCCGCAATTAAATGAATAAATTATCATGTTTTAGAAGTCGACAATTGCAGTTATTGCGAGTTCGCGTAATATTCGGCTAACGCTTTTCAATATTCGGCTTTTGTGTTTGCATTAGAGCGAACAGACGTTTCTGTGGCAGAAGGATGATCCGAATCAGCCTTCGCACTGTCGTATGCATCACATAGTAAGCGGGAATAAAATTCCCTTGTATGTTGTCCAGAGGATTCTGGGTGATGAGATTACTTTTAGCGTAAACAAGCTAATCACTGGCGAATAAATAGTGGTGTGCGCAGGAATAAAACACATAAAAGGCTTACTTTTTTGCACCAGACCGGCTATATATCCAGGTTCGTGCGTAATGCAGCCTACAGCATCGAAGTTGAACATCCTTTCTACACGCAGTGCCACTTCTTCATCACTCATCCAAGAGAGCAATTTCCCACTAAGTCGGTTACGTAGTTTTAAACAAACCAAGTGCAATTCGGCAAACATTTCATCGGGGTCGATTTGCGCATTATGACATTCATGGAAACCACCTTCTCGAAATGCATTTGGACGGATTTTCAAAAGCTTTAAGATGACAGAGGCATAAATTACTAATTTGACGGGCGTTAAAATGTCCGTGACTTATAAGCAGCATGCTTTACAAGTTAAATCCTGGAAAATAATGGGTTCGGATCTTGCATTTTCCAAAAGGCTTTCAAGATTACAAAAGTAAGCATGTGTTCGTTTTACTCCGAATATTCTCTCTATGTGCATATATCTCATTGAGTTCTTTTCAGGTATTTGCATCATGCAAAGTATAATTATGGTAAAGATTTATAGAAAAGGTAACATTAATTTCGAAATATACGGCACATTATCTAACTTGGTAATATCAAACGTGGACTCGCTAATGCTATGTACACATTTAAATTGCCTTAAACTGAAGATTTGCCGAATAGTTAAGCTTACCAAGTCACAACTTTTGATGATAATGTTACCACTCGTGAACTGTACGTATATAGCTAAAAGTAAAAACAGTATTGCAATGACACCGGCCTCTGGATATATGGATGGGTGTATAAGGAAAACGAGATGAAATGGTAACGCTTGCTAAAATTCCTAATTAACCAAAGCAAATAAGGGTTTGACGTGTCGACAAACCTTGTAGAATTTTATGCCTGCTTGTTTATTAACTTTTGTTTAAACATAGACCTTAATCACGAATCAACATTTACCAGACATTTATAACGAATCAATTATTTCGAAATCGCAAAGGAAATTGCTCGTTGTTGATTAGGTTTTCAGATGTGATTTAGTAGGTAAACTATCATGAATCTCTGTAAACTTCACAAATATGCTTAAAACTAACCTGTCTTATGATGTTGGTAAAAACACGCCAACAAATTCGGTTAAGCTTTCGCTTGGGCCGGAAGCTTTTATATGTATTACCTTCAACATTGAGGTACAATTTCTGCCACATTAAATTTCTTCTCCTATGGAGCTCACATACATAATATTCCGGGTTCAAATTTCGCTACAGCATGCGTGCCTATTGTTTTTTTCTTTTTGCATGGAACCACGCTCTGCTATAAACAAGTCATTGATACAAGCAGCGAATTTGTTGGCATGCATATAATTATTGAATTCAATCGTGAGAATGAATGCCAATCCCAGATTATTAAAGGTGGACGGTCCTGGTTGTAAAATTTGATAAGGCAACGCGAAAGAGCGCTTCAGCTGAAGGAAATATCCTGTTGCTTGCATGTGTGGAAGCATTACGTACACTTCGGTTGGAGTGCAGGGTCAGAGCTGTTTTTATGGGAAACCCTATATTTGTTTAAATTGCACTTAATTTCTTGCTTACTTTTTTTTAAACATCAGGTTTCGTTGTATATTTAAATTAAAAATGCACAGATATTGCAGGTACGGCATTGCAATGCCTTTCAAACAGCCCCGAACATTTTCAGTTTATTATTACGGCTGCTGTCCATCTTGTTTTGATCGTAAATTAACTGTCAATATGTGACTTGACGACCATGCTCCAATTTAATCTTTCGTGCATTATTGGAGTTACCGTGCCCCATTAAGTTTTGTTCAGCTAATTTAATAATTATTGTTGCTCCTTTACTATGTAAAAGCAAACATAAGTTTAGCACGCGAAATATCCATGTCAACTACTCGTACGAGTTTGTTTGGCGCGCAATGTAAAGACGAATCCGAAACGCTATTACAGATATGTGCGGTCAATATCTTCTTTAAGGGAATTTGTTGGTAACCATCTCACAACAGATTGCCTTCGGGTTACAGAAATGGGACGCTAGTTGAGCCATAGCTTGTTTCGAACCTTGATCATGTCCTTCCCTCTCCTATGCGGTGTGGCGGTCTACTGAAAATTAGATTTATTTACTTCCGGGTTATACACCTAGCAGCAGTATGATTCATCAATACTTTTGGCGAAAATTCGCGTGCCCCCGACTAATACAAGTCACACAGTTCAGACGTTCTCCCTCAAACGAGAGCGGCAAAGTAAAAAGAAACAACGAAGATAGAGGGAAGAGCAGGTTTCTTAGGATTTCGGTCCAGAAAATTATGTCTACAGATGTTACAGCTGATAACAGTTTTAAGAATACATCGAAAAATAATATACCCGCTAGAGTAAAATATCGAAATATTGATCTCTACTGGAATATTCTTTAAAATACTGAATTTGTTTGTGTAAATTTGAAATGATAACAATATTTTGAAACCAATTTGTTAAATGAATATTACTTTTTGATTTGTGAATCATGAGTAGGACCATCCAGCATAAGTTTTAGATGAAATGAACCGTTTGACCAAATTCTAAGCGTATTTCAACTGCTGTTCTCAAAAGTATTTAAATAGCTTGGATACTGTTCACAGTGTAGATTAGAGAGGTTGAAATTAATAACAAATACATAAACGGTATTCCTTTTTTGCAACAAATAAAATTCCACTAAATTGGTGTGCACCTCACACCAAATCGTTTTGGGAAGTTACCTCTTTCTCTGCCGGATTCGCTGGTTAAAACTTGATTCACCACAATGCACTCCCTGGCCGCACGATTAATCTTGCCAGTAAGCCCTCTAGCTGTGCGGTAGATTCTCTCGGAGGACAAAGTAGCATAAGCATAACTTTCGACTTCTATTTCCGCTGTCGAATATTCACCTATGTTTGTAGTTCGAAGTAATGTTGCCAAACAACTTCGGACCACATAATTTTCAAACTGATCGCTTGCATTTGCTGCAAACTATAAAGGATGAGATGCGTAAAGAAAAGAAGACCAGCGTGGAGCCTGTGTAGCAATCAGATGAGTGGGCAAGAGGAGACCAAAATATTTTTAACGAAATATCGCGAAGCCTGTTTAATTTCCGACTCGCGAAATTCATATCAATTGCAAGACGCTTCAACGCATTTGATGATTATCAAAACTAGTGCTACATGTGCATTTGTATTACTTCTTAAATTATTACAACGGTGTTAATTTCGAAAGGTACAAGTATCGCTAAAATTTACCATGGAAGAGGCTTTTATAGAACAAGGAAAAACCACTTTGTTTGCATTTATGATTGTATATATATCAATAGGTAAGGTCATGCGCCGTTGCATGTAGGGTCAGCAGTTTACTCTCATCAACTTTAAACTAAACCTCGGTTTTTCAGGGACTGCTGAGTAGATACAAATATTCCCATGCTCAGACAACAGGATTATTGCGACGAGTAAGCAAAAATTGCGCTTGTTCACTTGACTGCTGTTTAGCTACGTGGAACTAATTCGATCTTCAGCAAAATTGCTAGAAATCAGTTTTCTCTTATACATTTATATCCTGTAAAATTTACATTAGCTGATAGCTCAGGCAGTCATATAAAACTACTTTAGTTACGACTTTATTCTAAGAGTTACTCAGTGAAACCTATCTTAAAATGCTTTTCGGATGTTCTAATTGATTTCGTACCCTAATGTCCTGTGTAACGTTTAGTTCCCAAACAGATGAAATTCTTCCTAATATTAAGATAATGAAAAAGAAGAAGTATATTTCCAACATACGTGGTTGAAGCCAGCTTTACTCGTTTCACTCTCACACTATCACATCAGGGCCATGAGACATGATGCCAAGCAACACAACTTCGACAAATGTTGCATTTTGATTAAAATAATTAATCCAGACAACTGAACAAAATTTGGAAAGTAAATGACCGGATGCTTGCATCCATATGCTGTTATAGAATGACAGAAAAACTAGGAAAAATGTTTTGTTGTATCCGTTGGCCAGTTTGTTTAATAACACCAACTCACTTGGTCGCAGATGGGCGCTTTTACGCTGGTTAAATTAACCATGATAAACAACCGAAATATATATTTTTCACCTGAAATCGATGCGAGTCTTTACATAAGCCATGGAATATGCACATGCGTTAAACTTAGGTTTCATGGTCAGGTGAATTTGAATGTTGATTATAAACAGATCTGTATGCAAAAGTACGGGTTCCACATCAGACAGTCGGAATGTGATGACAAGGGATTAATGATTTCGTTTATTATACGCCTGTCATTTCGCAGAAAATTACCGCGATTTTGTTCCCATAGCTGCCAGTTATTACCGGTGGTAGTTGTACACGAACTCATTCCTGAGTTAAGTTCTTGGTTAACAAACGCTAGCTTTTCAAAATATGTCCTCATTTCTGGGAAGTTGGGCATTTTATCGATATCCACGGAAACGCGATACTGCAGAATATTTCTGATAAAAAGTGTTCCATTATGATGCGAAGGAATGCAATTCTGGAATCCACCCGTTTGCCATAGTTTAGGAGCAAGCCGATTAAGCTGCAACAGATTTTATGCGATAATGTGTTTTACGTCTATGAATGCAGTTAAACGGGGTACTTTGGTACAAACGTTATCTCACCAAGCTGCATTGTGCTATTACCCCCTTATCCGATTCTTTGCTCACAAGCAACTGAACTCCGGTTGCTGTAAGGGGTGTGGAAAGCAATCACTATGTGAGCAACAACTATTAAAAATACATTATATAATGAAAATCTAATTTGCTCTTTATGTTCAACTTGCGGAATGGATTGTAGCAGGCATCTGACTGGAATAAAATATACCGCGTTTTACCGTGTATATGTAAACCCTCTTCGGTAAAACTGTTGTCCCAACGAAAGCGACATTTACAATTGCTTAAATAGAGAATTGATAGCAAACTGCATTCTCGAAGAATCAGAATCAGGGGAGGTGGTTACCACATTAGAATATGGTTTATCTACAACAACATGTTGCCAATTTCATTTGTTTTAATTCAACTATTACGTATTTGACAGATGCAGTGATACTACCTACCCCTTTATATATCATGTGAAAATAATTTATAGAGATGTTCTTGCACGCAGTAATTCATGAAAGTTTGTTTAAATGTAATGTAAATCATACTGATCCATGGCACTTTCCAGAGAATATTTGTGTTAAAGCGCTACGATTGTTTTCAATTTTTATTCTGTTGGAGTAAGTGGTTTAATGCTAAGCATAAGTATGCACTAAAGACACACATTTATTAAAATAAATCAACTTATTTTTCGTGGTCTTTTGAAATTTTCCTAAAAATACTAATCAACAATTTATACATAATCTTTTATAAGGTAGTAATGCGCCCTCACCTGCTCTAGCCAGTCAGGCTATCTACACCTGATGAGTTAAAGCATAAGTATGCACTAAAGACAGTTATTAAATAAACAATTTGTTTGAAGTAAAAATGATACTGACAAGCAATTATATATATTATCTACCTTTTCTCAAGGTAGTAACTGAGGTTTAGGTCACAAGGTGTTTAATACCTACCAGAGCATATTTTTCTAACCAGTTAAATTGATTGTATTGTCCAATATTTTAGTGTTGTCGCTTTAAAAGATTGAAGCTCACGTTATTGGAGACAATTCACACAATGTGTCCTATTTGGTATACGAATGCGTATTCGGTTAGCCAGGCAGAGCTAAGAGAAAGGTGAGTTTGCAAATAAAACAACAGGTATCAAAGCTGGTCATAAACGATACCGCACAACGATTCTCAACATCAAAGCTTACAATTCAAATGGACTTCCCACCTCATTCATCCAGAGTAATATAACGTTATGTACACAACATAGATTCTTAATAGCTATCAAAATTCAGCTACACCATTCCAAGTGCCAACTACTCCTTTCCACAGGGGCCGTCACAATCCGCTGGCTGAAAGTTTTGCCCTGTTATCAAAGGTAAAATTCCGTTAACCTTAGATTGTTCTTCACGCAGGTAGTTGGATTCCATTTCAAATCATTTGTAGGTGCGTTCCCTCATTATCTACCCAATGAGCTTAGCTGTGATCAATCGTTTGTGGCGTTAACAAAGTGATACGAATCTTATCCACCTACTTGACAACGTCCTACCAATGAACACATCAGGTTACCGTAAAAACTGAAATTACTGTCCGCACATCTGAAGTAAGCTGTACAATTTAGATATCAACTTTTACACTTGTACTTACTAAACATTTCACAAAGTGCTGAAACAAACAGAAGACTAAGCGCCACCAATATTGTCAATGGCATTACGCTAGCATTTGAGGAACCGCTTAACGCACACTTGATCAGAGTCGCATTTAAGTGAAATATGTAAAACAAACGGCTGGAATAATTGGCTTATGATATGGACCAATGAGCCGTGTTGTCCTGAAAGCCAATTAGCAATAGCTAATGAATTGGCCATGGATTGATGACAAGCTCATTTTGTTTGTTTACAAAGATTGCGCTGAGGAATAATCTACTGAATTACTTTTAGTATATAAGTAGTACTATTGTCTTGCGAGTAGGATATTGAATATTACCTTAAAAATCCATAACTGACACTTGCGTCATCTGCTAAACTCCAACCCAGGGTCTATTTGTCCAAATCCCCATCTACGATTCCAACATGGTTTATTCCAACTCCCGATGTCACAGATGCCAGCTTCTCGTGCATTTTGCTCAGGAGTCACCATATGCACATTTGGTTTATTCTCGCCCCAGGTGTCACAATCGGCACCTGTATTCTTCACCCCACACGCTTGTCACGCTTGACGCATTAACGTCCACTTGACACCGACCCATGGAACTAGACATTATATCCCGCTATGTGCATTACCATGAAACAATAGGGTAGAGCCGTGTGATCCAATAAAATAACCGTGGAATCGGCTAGCGAGTAGGGGTTCCGTGATTTGGTTGTACAGACGTAAGTACGGTGGTCTGAAGTTTACATGTCTTATTACATTATAAAGACCCGATATTTTAAGCACTGAGCTTCAGTAGAACACATTCATATTTTAACAGTTTAACGCTTAAAGGTGTTCAGGAGAGATTAATGTTAATGGCTTATCATATGCGACACAAAACAGTGCGGAATTCGATTGTCTTTAATCCTTATCAACCAATATCAACATTCCTAAATGCACGTCGGGTGCTGTTTCGTACAAACAAAAGCAGGCAATTTCTAATGTCATATTTTGCTCGGTTTATTTGTATTGTGAGTCCAAGTCATTGTGCGTTACTGTTATGGTCCATAGGACAAGTAAATGCTACTCCGAGACAGTGCACTAATCCAGCGCAGATATCAGCAGGCACATGAAGTCAAACACAGTGGACTATAAACGACGGCTACAAAAATTTTTGGACGGTTAAGCGAGACAGGAGAAAGCACAGTAACTCACAGAATAGATGTATTGAGTTCGAAGTGTTCCCATACGATCGTAGTGTAAGAGGGGTTAAAACAAGCAAGAATAATGTACGATTAAGCGGCACCGAAACTGTATATACAACCTAGTTAGTATCTTTTTGGGCGATACAGTGCTGCTCCCCTAGGTAGTTAACTAAACGAAGAAATCAATGTCGAAAAAGATGGGTGATTCAGGGTTTCATGAATGAGATTATGCCGAGTAAAATTGGGTGTGAGTGTTCATATCAAGTGGGAATTCTTTGAAAATCGGAGACGGTTGTACTATTTTTTTATTTATTGATTGATTGCGGAACACGATGTATCAAGGCGAGTCGGTATAGCAGACGCGTGGTGCTTAAAATAACCGGGTAGCTCAGAAAAGTCTTAAATGACCTTAACACCGATACTCTCGTGGCGGAGCTGTACTCTTTCGTGCGCGTTACCCAGGTTGCGGATTGAGGAATGCCTTCCTCGTGAAGGTATCTGCTAATAAGTCTCGTCTGCTTTGCAGGCAAGATGAAGAATCATTCGCGGCAATCAGCGGCAGATTCTTAGAGGGTAAGCGGTTCTGGGCTGGTCACCTGGTTTTCCATCAAATACCAACAGAGCACTTACGACGCTGTGTCAAAGCCAGTGTGACAGGCTATATGGTCAATTACCAATAATTTCTCTAACTGTAGGGGAATATTTAAGGGAGGGCGGATGAACAATCTTGCTGGCCACCTGCTTCTATGTTGGCTGTAACCGAACACAAAGAAGGCGAATGAGTCATCTGACTCTTAATTGTTTTCGTATTTACTCCGGTACTATGCGGGTCAGGTCTTTAGAATCAAAGGCTCTGGTGGTGTCCTATAAGTCAACCATCTTCCTCAGTCTGGGCATCCGGAAACCTCAGTGCCAACATAACACATGCCTCTTCGCATCCCTTTCCCTGACACTCTTCCTCCTTTGTGCTGTTTTTACTCATGTGTTGTGTCATTCTGTCAAATTTTTATTGGGCAGGTTATATATATATATATATATACAACATAAATATGCTTGGGAGTGTTCGCTCCATCCCCCGCACCCAATCCCTTGTCACGACATAGTTGGTCCCACGGAGAAACGTCCGACGCTCGCGTCTGAATCGTCGCCGGATAAGGGGATCCACAAAAACGCTGTCGGTGTGGGTTAGTCAATCAAAAGTGAGGGTTGGTCTCATAGGGCTGAAAAGAAGTAAAAGGGACGCGGAACAAGCCAACAGGAACGAACAAATAGCTTTCCCGCAACAATGCTGGGAACGTTCTGGTTTTTGGATTCTTTTAATGTTTTCTGGACTTTTAATTGGTTAAACGGTAATGAAACAAAAACAGTGAAAAAAGACACAAAATTTGCGAGTTGCTACCTGATTACGTCCGGCCAAATTGACGTAAGGTTCTGGCTTACAAACCTCCCGACCACGGCAGTTGGTTGTGGGAGGTGACGAGTTAACTTCGGACACTGATCTCGGGACTTTTGATGCTTGTAAACCAAAAGCATTGTCTAAGTCGACGGTGGTAAGATGATGAAAATTGTTGCGCCTATTAGTAACGCCGCACGAAGCATTGACAGACGA